>CM051500.1:11846037-11876575 GCA_028031935.1 Paedocypris micromegethes
GTGTGTGTGTGTGTGTGCGTGCGTGCGTGCGTGCGTGCGTGCGTGCGTGCGTGTGTGTGTGTTTTGTTGGTGAGCGTGAAGCGCCTAAACCTGAAAGAAGCAATGACGTGCGCGCGAGCAGGTGCGTTTGTCACAGGTATGTGATAGTCTCGTGTCCTCGAGCACAGCTGTTGTGCTCTAACTAATAAACCCATCACGATTTGCTGAGGTTTTTGCATAGAAGAACCCGTTCGTTTACACACCAAGGTGGCAGCGCTTGAGTACCTTTAAAGGCAGTGCCTCGTCGGCACACGGTTATTTAGCGACAAGGACTGTAAGGGAATCTAACGATGCTGGTCAAGGTCCGGCTGATCTTCCTCTTCATCCTCACCCACGCAGAGAAGATATTTCATAGCCGGGACCATTCTGACATGACCGACGTCCGGCGGTCTGAGCTGATCACCGACGAGGACACTGCAGAGGTCAGTTATCCGTTAGTTATCTGTTAGTCGGCCAGATCGTGAGTAATTTAGTTTGTTATAAGAAAACATATTTTTAACACATTTGTATTGTTGCCAAACAATTGACTTTAACCTTCTTGTTATGGGGATTCTGAATGAAGGTAAATTTCACAGACAGTAAATTAGTTATTCTGCAGCTCAATCAGTAAATCTGGTGTTGGCCAAAACACAGTTTGCGGAATTGATTCTCAAGGAAAACAAACTGGTTTCAGAGTCAAACTGTCTTATTTTAATGAAGCATTAGAATCATGTTTATCCATATGTTAACGGTCTTTTAAAAGATGGTCATCACCTGACAATTTCCCTCAGAGGTTTCTGTCCAAGTATGGCTTCATCAGAGCAAGAGATTCTGATGCTCTTCAGGCCAGAACGGAATTTAGCGATGACATCAGCATCTTTCTAGACATCCAGGAGGCCGAATCTGGATCAGGCAGTGGTGACCTACAGCATCCAGAGTTCACTTTAGCCCTGGAGGAATTCCAGAGGGTGTCTGGCCTGCCTGTCACAGGTGCATTCGATGAAGCCACAAAAGCAGCTATGAATAAACCTAGATGTGGTGTTCCTGACTTGGAGGAGAAGCCAGCCAGCACAACACCTGAGCCAAGGGCCTCTGGTGCTTGGAAGAAGCGCCACTCACCAGCTCTGCTGAAGAGGAGGAGGAAGAGGAATACCAACCAGTGGTCAGGTCACATGACTTTCACCAAAAGCCTCCTACGGTGGCGTCTGATTGGAGAAGGCTACAGCAGTCAGTTGTCACTTGAGGAGCAGAAGTACATCTTCAGATTGGCCTTCCGCATGTGGAGCGAAGTGTCTCCTCTAGAGTTTGTGGAGGACAAGGAGTCTTCTCTGGAGAATATCGACATCAAACTGGGCTTCGGAACAGGTACAAAACATAAAGCACATATCCTTTTTTAAACAAAAGATGCCAATGAATGAGTGATTTTTTTAATGAAGAGTAAAATATGATCGCTACTTTTGTTCAAGTAGCTGTTAAGCGAGACTCTATAGAAGCCACATGCTCTGTTCTTGGGGATACATTTTCTAATTTTTAAAGACTGATGGATTAAGGGAAACTAAGTTCAGTAAAAAGTTCAGTAAAAGTTCATTTTATTTTGTCTATTCCACCTTACAATCCCAGAGATTTAAAGCAGAGTTGAACTTGACTTGATTTGTAAGTAATGTAAAGATGTGATGATGTAATGTGCAGGAATGACATAAATGGACATAAAATGAACCAAAAGGTCATTAAAAAAAAAGAGGAACAGGCCAGAGAGTAACATATGAAATTAAACATAAAACATTAAAACATAATGAACTAACTAATGCAACCAGACTGTCTGGAACAATCTTGTCTTATAGTGTTGTATCAGAAATTGTGACCTTTATTGGGTTAAATATCCATTCAAAATGCTAGAAAAACTGATATTAGAAAACTTAAATGATAAGTGTTTTCCGCCACATAGGTCGACACTTGGGCTGCTCACAGCGCTTTGACGGCGCAGGACGAGAGTTTGCGCATGCCTGGTTCCTTGGGGACATCCATTTTGACGATGACGAACACTTCACCATCCCAAACACTGGCAGTGGCATCAGTCTGCTGAAGGTGACACTGCATTCAGTATTGATTCAGAAATATGAAAGTGAGACTGCCACATCTGAAATTTACATCACTTACTTTTACTTCACATCTCGACTCTAGAGTGTGTGTACTGCTCACTATATATTCAACACTGAGTCCATAATGTCCTACATTTACAACTTCTGCACTAGAGTGCTTTTAGGGGTTTACATTCCAATTTGCATCACTTTATTTTTAGCATAAATTGATGCACACACACACACACACACACACACACACACACACACACACACACACACACACACACACACACAGCCATATACTCAAAGCACCTAATGAAAGACTTCTAAAAAAGAGGCTTCGCTTCAATTGTTCAGCAGCGGCGTTTGTATCTCTGTCCTGTTGACAGCCTTTGATCTTTCGAATCTGCAGACCGTTTTAAGTGAATTGAATTGAATTGAAAAATCCTTTATTAGTCCCACAGCGGGGAAATTTCACGTCACAACAGCAACAACAAATCCAAACAATAAATAAACAAACATCACCATAACGCACTGCACACATCATAATAAACAAACGACACAGACCATAAATGAACAAGTAGCGCTGCCCGTCACAAGCACAGTTCCATTAAGTGAATGAATCAACCAGAGTCAAAATGATCATACAATCAAGTTTTAATCTAATACAAGTCAGATACGCTCTGAAGTTTACCTTCAAGCTTGAGGCCCTTGTTACACAGGCATAAACAAATATGTCATATCTAGAGGGGGAGACCCAAAGACAGGCCCCTCCAAGTCTATACAGTTAGTCCAAAATCTTGTTGTGCTTGGCAAAACTTGATTATCCTTCAAAATGACTTTTGCATCTTCAAGAACATTATATAATTTAGGATTGCTACAGTCTATCATCAGTAATCACATATGCTATGCAAAGTTCATTAGGACTCTTTCCTTTACATGGGAAAATCATGAGGAGTCATTCTTATCATGCATCCATCTTCTCAGACTAGATGGCACCAGGTAAGAGGAGGTCGCGCCAACCTCTTCTTTGCCTATCAGCTGTTTATCCTTGTAAGGAAAACAAAAGTGGCAAAGCAGAAATGGCCTCGGCATGACCCAGACAGGCCGGGGAATCTACTGTGCCTGAAATAGACAGGATATAAAATTTTTCAATAATGATTATTAAACATAAGAAATTCATTCTTTCACCTTCATAGTCTCTAGACATTATTAAACAATCACAAACAGAATCAGACACTCATTTGCGATCACATACGCACACAGAGTTGCACACATCAAAACGTTCAACACAAACACACATTCAAAACACATTTACTCACACACAAATTGATTTAAACACACTCATTTGCAGTCATACACACACACACACACACACACACACACACACACACACACACACACACACATTTACATCACTCAATTCTGCCCTTTTGAGTACACTACTTTCTGCTATCTATAAAGTGAGGACCACGCCTAGTGCATCAAATGTTGCTTACTAATATGCTTGAATGTAGTTTCAAGATGGCGAGGGACTGAGAATGGCACATTTTGCATTTACTTCAAATCAGCATGAGTACATCTTACTCACTAGATGGTGATGTGTGTGTGGTGTTCAGGTGGCCGTTCATGAGATCGGACATGTTCTTGGTCTTCCGCACATCTACCGCTCCGGCTCAATCATGCAGCCTAGTTATCTGCCACAGGAAGCTGGACTGGAACTTGATTGGCTAGACAGGAAGTCCATCCAGAGCCTCTATGGTAAGTGGGTCAGGTGTGTGATAGTGTGTTGTTTTGTTGATTGATTGTGATTGTTGTTGTCAGGTGTGTGTAAGGGCGGCTTCAGTTTGGTGTTTGACTGGATCAGGCAGGATCAGACGGGTTACGGTGGAGAGCGGGTTCTGAGGTTTAACACGTACTTTATGCGCGGCAGCTGGTATTGGCTGTATGAGAACCGCAGGAACCGCACACGTTTCGGGGACCCGCGGGCACTAGTGGCCGGCTGGCGCGGGCTGCCATCTGCTGGTGTCGATGCATACGTGCACATCTGGAACCGCAAGACTGATGCTGCCTATTTCTTCAAAGGTTTGTTTTTGCGTATTTCAGTGTTAATTCCCTGTAAGCACTGACAATGCTGCTAGTTTTTTTGTTTTAAGACTTCAGTACTACTGATGTTTGAACCAATTGTTGTGTTATTTCGGGAATTCAGTGTTGATCTTGTGTTGTTTTAGGACCCTAGTAGTAATTGTTGCGTTATGATTACAGGACTTCAGTACTGGCGTTACGATCCTGAAAACGACCGTGTTTTTATTAGGGATCCTGATAGAAACTTGTATCCTCGTCTAATCTCTGACGGTTTCCCCGGTGTCTCCGGGCCCCTAGACACGGCGTACTACGACCGCAGAGACGCACACATCTACTTCTTCAGAGGCTCTCAGGTCACACAACACACACACTCACTACACAATCACTGACGCACTACACCACAAATGGCTCTATGCAGTTGCAGTATATATAAAAAAAGAAGATAAGCCCATCTCTACAGTAAATGTTTGCATTGTTAATGTTCTTAAGTGATCTTTTAAATGTCATGAAATTTTAGATACATCTGTATTGTGTGTGTGTGTTTTTTCATTTGTTTTCTCAATGTTGTTTTACATTCTGTTTTTAGGTGTTTAGGTTTGACATACGGCTGAACCGTTTGTCGTCCTCGTCGCCGCAGAAGCTCATGGACGTATTTCCGCCGGTGGTGGTGGGCAATCACCCCGTGCGAAACCTGGATTCTGCGTATTTTTCCTACACGCACAGCGCTGTGTTCCTGCTCAAGGGTGACGGCTTCTGGCAAGTTTCGAGCTCTCGGGGCCGTTGGCGCCGGGGTCTCATGCCACGCAGAGACGTGCACCAGCACTGGTTTGACATCTGTGACGTGCACAGCAGCTCCCTGAGAACCGCCCGGCGCTGATTATTTTCAGCTTGTGGTGTGACAGTCACAGTCATCTAAGCCACAAGAGGGCCCTCTGTGAATTAACCCAAGAAACCTGATTATTTTTCGTTCAGCTTTTTTGTGGAGAGCTGACCGAAATCAGAAATTTTATTTCTTATTTTGCTGTGTGATTATAAATTAGTAAATACTACTTTTTTTATATATACATAACATGACAAAAACATATGAAAAAGCATGTTTGCCTATATTTTACTGATAATGAATGGGATATTTATATTTGGAAAAATATTGAATTAGATTTTTTCTATGCAGAATAGTTTTTTATGTTTTGTTACATTTTTTAGGATGTGTAATTAAATGTTTATTGTTACGTGCAAAAGAATTGCTTGTTCTGTTACTGTCTTTCGGTTGAAAGCAGCTTGGGGTGTGTGTGTGTGTGTGTGTGTGTGTGTGTGTGTGTGTGTGTGTGTGTGTTTCCTCGGGCAGAATGTCATACTGGGACAGAACAAGTGTTTGTCCATCTGCTCCTCATGTTTCTGTTTTGATTTTATTTTAAATCTTCACGGAGAAAACATGTTTTTTTTGTTAGTAATATTTTTCATATTACGAAGATTGTAATAACTAAAGGTCACAGCAGGTGTTCAAAATGTTGCCTGGGAATGATCTGTTCGTAATTGGGTGCTATTTTCAAGGCCACGCCCCCTCGGGAGAAGCCCGTGAGGTGAAACACAACCAACATTTGGCGCGTTTCTTCCTTCGTGGCGGAGTCAGTCTAACTCACTCGCACACCGCGTCGTTTAATTAAGCCTTTTTTCCGTTGTGGATGAACCGTGAGGACTGTTGGTCCTCCAGGACGAGGAACTTGTAAATACCCCACAGATTGACATCGGTTGTTCCAGGTGAGAGACAGTTGAGCACGAGGTTTTACTCGGTTCTCGGTTTGGTTAATCACCGCCGGAGCAAGCCAACTGCATTTGTACCAAAAATGAACATGTTATTTCGAGTTTACAGAAGATAATTATATATCCGAGTTTATGGCAAACTCTGAAATGTGTAAAACATAACGTTTTCGCTTTTTCAACATTTTACCATGTTTTTATAAAAAATGTTTAAATTATTTTAAAGCAATTAAATGAGTATACGATGTAACAATAACGTATGCATTATAGATATCTAAATATATATATACACTACATATTATATACAGTATGTAGTAGTTGTTAAGTCTCAAATCATACATTAAAATTCATACAGAGTATTTGAAGTCATACAATATACTTGTACATATTTATTTAACACGTGGTTTTCATAGTAACAATGTAGTTAGGAAATCAGACTTTGATTGATTGATTGATTGATTTTTTGAAACAGAGATACAACATGTGTGTGTTAAAATGGCTCAGATCGACAAGCACAGAGTGAAGAGGCCGCGGCTGGACTGGATCGGTAAAGGTGAGAGAAGCTTTGTGTGAGTGTTGTGCTGTAATTCATTGTCAAGTTTATACAGAAAACTTATCTTTTATATACTTCTGCATCATTGTATTTGAATCTGCAGCTTTTTATGTTCTAAATTTGAAAACTATCAGGGAAAGTGTGTAGGCCCTGTGTCTTTCCCTGATGACCAGGAGGGGACGCTGGTTCTTTTACTATGTTCATGTCTGTCATTCAGGAGCAACTGAAACTTGTGGGATAAGAGTTATAGCAATGGTCAATGAAATCGTTGTTGTTTTGTTTGTGTTTATGTTTTGTACAGCTGCTTGGAGACAGTCTGTGGCTATGAAAATCACTTTATAATAAACTTGAATTGAACTAACTTCTATTAATACTGAGATTGGTGATTATATAACGACACTAATGTCACAGCTCGGAAAATGTTTTTTTTTTTTTTTTTTTTTTTCAAAACCTCTGGGCGGTCTCAGAGGTTTTGTATTAAATAAAACATTAAATCATTTTAAGATTAGTTGTAATTAGCAGCTGTTATTTACAATAATTTATTGTTATGATTATAACTATGATTGTCACCGTACAAATAGACAAACAGGAAGATGCTGGTGGAATGGTGGAACAGTTTCTTCTAAGTTTAATTTGCTTCATTCTCTCATGTTCTCATCTTAACATTTTCTCAAATTGACCTGTTAAGTGTTCAATTAAAGGTTGAGTTAGGAATGGTTATCTGAAAAAAATCCAAATGATATTCTGCCCTAGTGTGTGTATATGAGTGGGTTCGGTGTGTGTGCATGTTTGTGATAATGAAGAAACTACAATAATTAAAAGAGTGCATTTTATTTGGGCCATTTTTCTCAGCACTCAATTCTCCTAACAATGGGTAAAAATTCAAAACACAGTTCATAAAGAATTAAATCAGATAAGATAAACGGCTTAAATCAGTACACAAATCAGGGTAAAATCAATCTACGTGTCCTAATGTTTGTAATTAAACATCAATCTTGACTATGACCAATTCTTCTATGGTCTAAACATGTCACGATATGTCTGCTTTGTCGAAGTAGTTGGTTTTCAGTCTAGACTTAAACTGATTTTATGTGTCTGAATTTAATCTTCTACAAGAGATATTTCTATTGTATGAGTTTTTGACCCATACAATAGGAGACATAAAAGTTGGACTGACGCAGTCATATGCAATATGTTAAGTTGGTAGATCTATTTGAACTAGCTGAAGTTTATCTACCAGCCGAGCAGGTGAACTTCCCAGAAAGCTGTTGCAGTAATCTAACCTCTGAGTCATAAAAACATGTATATTTTTCGTTCATTGGTCAAGCTTTCAGTTTTTGTCTTAAACCATTTTTAAAAGACATTTTGAGGGTTGTTTTCATAAGTGGATATTTGTGTTTGGAGTGAAAAGTGTGAGACCAGTTAGAGTTGTTTACATGTTTTATTAATCTTGCTTTGGCTAAAGTCACCTTGCGAAATTCTCAAAAGATAATCAAGGCCACACATGTGATTTAACAATTATACTGAAACTTTAGAGTTTTGACCACATGTCCACTGACAATCTGAAAAGCCACAATACACAGTAGTTTAAAGAAGTTGTGAGGATTGGAAGGTTGAGTGTTTGTGACAGGGACGGTGAGTTTATTTTCACTAATCTCTCATTGCTGTAGTCGGGATTAGAGGATTAGCATGAGCCCACCATCACCATGTTTATAGTTCTACAAGCACTCTTTCTGTGAACTTCTGTGTTGCAAAAAAAGCCTATTCATTATTTATGTTTTTTTATTCACTCTTCATAATTCATGTTGTTTCATAGAAGCCGTACTGAGAAATACATCACTGATATAGTCATTAGTGGGTGGGGGTCGTGTTACTGTGCTGTGCTGTTATCTCGTTCATCCCCTCTCTGACTCGCTTGTGTTTCCAGATCTGAATAATTCAGACATTACCTGCTGCTGTGATGTCACATGATAGTGTGGCCTCTATGGAAGCCAAAAACAAGGCGGTGGGTTGTTATTGGGCGAAATGTTGCCTTCCCCAACACACCTTGAGAGGGAAACTTGAGAAGTGAAACCAAACCTGTCCTCAAACTCGTCCTCTCATCTTTCCTGTCCTGCATTCAGTCACCATTTGGCTGGCGTTCGAACCACAGTTGGACGTTTAGCCTTCATGCTCCTATCTAGGAACTGCATTTCTAGAAATCTTCACATCAAGAATCCATTTTTGTAGGGTTTTTTAATCTAAGAGGTGATGGCTATCATCCACTGACTTTGACATGGCTGTTCGGGGCACCGTTCCTCCTCCGGATTACTACCCTTTTGATATTGCTCTCTCTGCTCAGCCACCTGAAGATCTCCAGGGCTTTTATAAGGGAACCCAAGAAATGCTGAGCAGATCAAACTCGCATTATGGTCTGGCCCCTGGAGGGGTCAGATCTGCATGGGATCAAGGGCAAGTTAGAGCTGCTACTACCGCTCCTCCACCCCCTCCACCTCCACCACCTCCTCCCCCGCCCTCGGCTCATGAGATCAGCCGCTTGTACAGGGATTCTCTGGCTGTCAAGATGATCCCAGACAGTCAGCGCATTCGCAGTAGAGCCGCTTCGCCCGCTTGCTTCGGCATCGACTCCAGGTATCCAGCTGAACAGGCCTCGCTAGCTGCACACTCTGTGTACAACGACATCAACGGCATTCCTCTGGACTCCTGTCATCCACCTTCCACCTGCATAGTGGTGGATCCAACTGCTTCTGTCATGGATGGGACTCTTCCTCGAGGGACCTCTGCTTATGGATCAGTAGCGGCACAGAGGTTGCCCTATGACCCTGCTTATGACCCAGGTGCCATTATGATGTCGGCAGCACCAGCTCCGCTTACTACAGGAATTCCTGCTCACCATCCTTCAGCAGCCATGGCTGTCGATCCAAAAAGGACTGTGGATCCAGGATATCTGGCTATGCTTCGCTCAGAGGGTCTGTCAGAGAGTACCATAACCCTGCTCCTCCAGCAAGGGTTTGATTCTGCTGTGATGCTGGCCATGATGGAAGACCATGATGTTCGTTCGGTGGCTCCCAATCTGGGCCAGTCACGTGTCCTGTCACGAGTCGTTCTGAATTGTAAGACAGGCGCGGGTGGTGCGCTCTTGCGAGGGCGTTCCAACAGCTTCAGCCACCGGAATGACTTGTACATGCAACCTCAAGCACTTGGCATGGATTCCCACCTCATCCAGCAGCCTCCTAGCGCCATACAGACCATCTCCCCACGAATGGGAGAGTTTCTGGGCAGAAGACCAAGCAGTGCTCCCTCCCAACATCTGTTGGAAACCACTTCATACCCGACAGTTCGGCCAGTCACGGGTCTTCCTGTCAGCCCAGGTGGATACAGTGGAGGACTACCTCAAAACCGACCTCTTTCGATGTACAACGCTCACACTGGCCTGGCCATGTCTGCCTTGCCTGCCCAACAGCAACCAATTCCTCCGAGCACCCCTGGGGCAGCACCCAAGACCTTCTCTGGCACATACACACCTATGGAGCTGATGAAGCGTCCACCAAACCTTCCACCTCTGTCCCCAGCTCTAAGCCCCCATCACAGTCCGCAGCTGTTACGGAAAGGAGCAGGACCCGTCGAGACTGCAGTTGTTCCGGCATCTTCTGCTCTTCAACCCCAGACCCTTAATCCAAACAACAAACTGACCCGCCGCACTGGACCACCTGTCATTGTGTCCACCATGGCTTCTCCTGACACAAGTAACTACCCATACTTTATCATCTCTCTTCCTGCACTTATGGGCTGTAGCATTTAGGGTTGGTCAGACTGTACTTTGTTCCTGATTAGTTTTTGAGCACCTTTTTTACTTTTAATAATTTGTCTTTTGCCTATTTATGCAATTTAGTTGACGTGCTTTAAAGTATTTCTAAGCTGAGTAGAAAACACTGAAGGAAAGTTTGAGTTCTTTAAAAATGACTCCAACTGATGTCAAGCGTTGACATGCCAATCAGATTTGGCTAAGAGCTCTGTTTTTAGACACTAGGGCTATTTATATGCCCTTTCTAGTGATGTTCTAGTGGATTCAGTGATCCCAGCTAAACCCTCTCAGTCAGAAGGTTGACTTGGCTTCACAAGAAGGAAAATTGGTCCATCTAGTGACTTAAACCACGTGATCATCATTCTTGATTACAAGATAAAATGTATTATCTCATGAGTCCAGGACTAAACTTTTAAGGTTCCTTATATATGTTGCTGCTTGTCTCCCAGAGGTCAAACCCATATGGATGGGTATATTATCTTTTTGAGATGAGTTGATTATTTTCTGCTAAATTTCTGCAGTCTTTTCTGTGTGTTGATTCAGCTCGAGCATTGTGCCTCAGTGGAGTCTTAGATGCTGAAATCTCATTAATGTTAATAGGATGTGCAGGGACACTCTCCTCTGAGATATTCTGCATATGCGCCTACTAGAAACTTTATTGTATAATTTAGGTAAAAAATTACATTACAGTTTGTAAATAAACCATGTGGACTCGTTTGACCAGTGTAATGTCTGAAATTGGGTTGTCTGCGAGGTATGTAAGGTGAGGTTCTGCAATACTAGGAATTTACTTGTGTATTTGTCGCATAGATAGAATACAAGGGGCACAAGAGGTGCATCAAGTAACATATTGACATACTGTGGCGTACTATACAGTGGCGTACAGTATAGTAGAGAATGATGCTTCCTGAAGCTTGAGTGATGAGTGATACACATTTATTTCCTAATTTATTATCCTCCGCTTTCTATAATTTATGGAAGAAAAATATTTCTTATTGTCCCCTTCATTTTATTAGTTTGTTTCTACTGTTGAGGTAAAAATAAACGTCTAAACCGCTCCTGTGTTTTTAGAATTTTATTTAGTTCTAATGTAGGATTTTGTGATATTTGTTGATCGGGTAGCAGTGATTCTGATGAAAAGCTTGCCGTGTGTGTGTGTGCGGGCGTGCATGTTTCCGTGTGGGCGGTGCTCTGCTGTGGCAGCACTCCGAAACTCTCAGGGTTGGTTGGTTTCATAAGTGGTTTATTAGCGGTGTGGTTAAACCAAGCCTCACCCAGTGCTCGCCAGCAGATGCACAACAACCAATCTCAACACGACACACACTTATGGAGCTCGCCGCAGGTCAGTGACACGTGTGTGTGTGTGTGTGGGTGTGTGTGTGAGGGAGAGCGAGACAGACGCACGTGATTGGCGTAGGATCATGCGACAGTCTTACACTAAGACACATCAGACACCTGTAGCTGTGGTGCATTGTGGGTAGTGTAGCTGTGCAGGGGAGGGTTAATTAGCTTATTGCGGAGTTAATCTGTGTTGAGCGTGTGTCCTGAAGCAATAAAAGTCCTCTGTGGTTGTGTAACTCTGGCCTGTCAAGACTTTTACATGTGCGTCGTGTCATAGAAGCTCATCCGTGTGTGACTGGGGCCGTTGCGTCGTCTCTGCTAGTGTTCGGGTGTCACTGTCAATTATTCAGTGATCGTAAGTGTGGCGACCTCTGGATATTAAATGTCTCTCTGCATCTCTGCTTGTTTCTGCGCTGTGTCCCTTTTATTTTGTTGCTTTGCTCCATCCGGCAAACTGAAGTGTTTTGCTGTGCAGTAGACTTTGTAAGACTTCATACAGACCGATTTTTTTTGTTCAAATGATCTTATAATAATTTCTATAGTAATTAAGTCTTGTAATATTTTTGCACTTTATTTAGTAAACCCAAAAATACATGGTGGGCATAGGATGACACACATGCTAGTGGCCCGGTAGTTCACCTCGCTGTTTGGACACTGTGGCGCTATTAAACATTCAATATTAAAAACTCATAGTTCACCCATGTCATTTTGTTCGTCATAGAATTGCGTTTTTCTTCACTCTTACCGGGTTCGAGTCACATTTTCACTGCCCATATTCAACTCCACATTCCAACACTCCATATTCTCCTGTCATTAAGAATCATTCATTACAGTCAACCTGAGGAGAGTCACGAGACTCCACCTGAAAGAAACGTCTCCTTCACCTATGGCGTGCCACCTATGTTAAAGCGGAGGTATTATACTGCGTGATGTGAGGAAAATGGAATTGTGTGATTTTGGTGGATGAAAAACACAAGCGCTATTCTGGTTTTTAAGAGTGGAACTCTTAAACGCATTTTCTGTTTGATGAATCAAATATTTTTTTAAACGTTTCATCCATAGAAACAAATATTTCAGATTGATTTAAAAAATGTTGTTTTATATGGTTAACAATCTAAAACCCTTGAAGGTTATACAAATATAAAATGATTTAAAAGAAAAATGTCTAATATTAAAAAAAAATTTAACTTGCATATGATAAGTGTTTTAACGATAAAAAAGAAAATAAATATTTTTTATTTATACATTTTTATTATAATTTGGTAAGTATTTAATTTGTCAATAGTGTTTTAAACAATTATACAAGTTTTTTTGTAGGTTTATAAGTTTTGCAAAGTGTGTTTGTAGTGTAGTAAATCTGTCAAAATCTGTATTATATTTTAAATCCCTTGTTCTTATGTACATTGTTTAATGTTTTTTTTTTGTTTAAGTTCTAAATCTTATTAGATGATTACTTATGTATCATTTCCACAAAAATTATTTGGATCAACTATAAAATATAACATATCCTGTGATGACACAAAGTCAAAGGATTGATCTGAGCTAATATGCAATCTCATGAAATGCTTTAATTCAAAAGAAATAACTTTGTATGTTTGTGTGCGCACGCACGCAGGTATCCGGCCTCAAGCCATCAATGGTCCTCTTCACCCTCGCCCCCTGGTGGCGCTGTTGGATGGACGAGACTGTACGGTAGAGATGCCCATCCTGAAAGATCTGGCCACTGTTGCCTTCTGTGATGCTCAGTCCACACAGGAGATCCATGAGAAGGTCACCACACACACAACATCATTAGATCCCACTTCCTGTTGTGCCTGTCATTATCTTCTAATAAAAATAATTTCCTAGGTTAAACAGAAGTGTGTGTGTGCGTGTGTGTGTGTGTGTGTGTGTGTGTTTTAGGTGCTGAATGAGGCTGTCGGAGCTCTAATGTATCACACCATCACTCTCACCAGAGAAGATCTGGAAAAGTTCAAAGCTCTGAGGATCATCATCCGCATAGGTAGCGGATACGACAACATTGACATCAAAGCAGCTGGAGAGATGGGTATAAACACACACACACTTGCACACATTCTTTTTGTCTCACACAGGCTCAAACACACATTCAAACACATTATCTTTCTACACACACACACACACACACACACACACACACACACACACACACACACACACACTCTTCTACACCTTTACTTCGTCACAGACATACACTTACAAACACGCCTCCATCCTCTCTGGCACAGTTTGTGTGAGATTGACAGAGATTGTTCTCTTTCTATCATACACTGGCACTCAGTGGACACAGACAAAATAATTTTTCTGTCGGACAAACAAACTTTTACAAGCACACCTTTAAACACCCACACACACACACACATATACTGTAGACTCGCTCTCAGTTGTGCTTCTTTTTCTGTGCAGGTATAGCGGTGTGTAACATCCCGTCGGCGGCGGTGGAGGAGACGGCAGACTCCACTCTGTGTCATGTGCTAAATCTGTACCGCAGGAACACTTGGCTGTACCAGGCTCTTCGCGAGGGTACCCGTGTTCACAGTGTGGAGCAGATCCGCGAGGTTGCGTCTGGAGCTGCTCGCATCCGCGGAGAAACACTCGGACTCATCGGCTTTGGTGTCCTAACGTTTTACTAATATTGTTTCTCAATACGTTATTATACATGGAGACTAGTGTTGTTGTTGTACCTGCTTAAAATATGAATTATTTTATCTTTTGTGTGTGTGTTTTTTTTTTTTTGTCATCTTTCAAATAATTATTCAATTTCTGGGACATGAGGAGTCCTAATGGCGGTTGTTAAATATTTTAAAATGCATTTTATATGTTTTTTTTTAACCTCTGACCTATGCTTTTCTGTGTATGTGTGGCAGGTCGCTCGGGTCAGGCCGTAGCTGTGCGGGCGAAAGTGTTCGGGTTCAACGTGATCTTCTACGACCCTTATCTGCAGGATGGTCTGGAGCGTTCACTCGGCGTCCAGCGCGTTTACACCCTCCAGGACCTTCTGTACCAGAGCGACTGTGTTTCACTCCACTGCAACCTGAACGAACACAACCACCACCTCATCAATGACTTCACCATCAAACAGGTACACACACACACACACACACACACACACACACACACGCGCACACACACAACCACTACCTCATAAACGACTTCAGCATAAAACAGGTGTACACACACACACCACCTCATCAACAACTTAACCATCAAACAGGTATACACACACCATGTAGTGTAAAAATGTGTGTGTGTGTGTGTGTGTGTGTGTCAGATGCGTCAGGGGGCATTCCTGGTAAACACAGCACGTGGGGGGCTGGTGGATGAGAAGGCTCTGGCTCAGGCGCTGAAGGAAGGAAGGATACGAGGAGCCGCACTCGATGTTCATGAGACTGAACCATTCAGGTGCCACACACACACACACTCACACTGTATCCGTCATCACTGCTTGCATTACAACTTTCATATATGACTACATTTGGAAAACTTTTGAGAAGCAGAGATGATTTGTTGTGTTTGTGTAGTTTTGCTCAGGGACCCCTGAAAGACGCTCCTAACTTGATCTGCACACCACACACGGCCTGGTACAGCGAGCAGGCGTCTCTGGAGATGAGAGAGTCGGCGGCTACTGAGATACGCAGAGCCATCACTGGTACTCACTCACCTTAGCGCTCTCTCTCTCTCTGACACGCTCAATCTCACTTCATCTGTCTCACTCTGTCACCGAATCTGTCTGTCTGTCTTTCTCACTCTCTGTCTCACTCTGTCACCGAATCTGTCTGTGTGTCTTTCTCTCTCACACTCTGTCTCACTCTGTCACTGCATCTGTCTGTCTGTCTTTCTCTCTCACACTCTGTCTGTCTCACTCTGTCACCGAATCTGTCTGTCTGTCTTTCTCTCTGTCACCGAATCTGTCTGTCTGTCTTTCTCTCTGTCACCGAATCTGTCTGTTTGTCTTTCTCACTCTCTGTCTCACTCTGTCACTGAATCTGTTTGTCTGTCTATCTCTCTCACACTCTGTCTCCCTCTGTCCTTGGATCTGTCTGTCTTTCTCTCTCCTGCTCTGTCTGTCCATTCTAGATGTCTACTACACTTTCACATTCAGTCAGACGCTCCCTCTGTCTGTTTCTGTCTGTCTCAGTCTGTAACCTACTCATACTTTCAATTTTTTTTTCTCACTGATTACACTTTCACTCTATCTCTCACAATCACTCGCTCTTTGTCTCAGGTCGTGTTCCTGACAGTCTGAGGAACTGTGTGAATAAGGAGTTTTTTGTCAGCTCGGGTTCATGGGGTCTGATGGAACAGCAGGTTGTTCATCCTGAGCTGAATGGAGCCACCTACAGGTACGTGACGTTTGACCGCTCGACCGGCCGCACTCTCTTCAGTTTAGCTTTTTATCCCGTTCCATGAATCACCCTGTGAATTCACTTAGCCGTTCTATCACTTGTGTCAGGTCAGCGCTAGTCACTGTCAAGGCAAATGTCGTGATTCTATTTCTGTCACACAGCCACGTCAACCAATCACTGCACGCCATCACCACCGGCGTCGCCCAGGACAAAATCAATGCCTGAATGTAAGCAGGTAAAAGCTGATCGCCCACTCGTCCACGTGCCCAGTAGTGTACGCTTATCTGACCTCTGACCTCTCCCAAAGGTTTCCTTCTAGTACGTCTTCAGTGGCCGTTCCAATGGGATTGTAGGGTCCCGGGCGTCATCTCATGTCACACACTGAACGAGGGAGCGTCAGAATGAGTGCTAGCGTTAGCAATTGCCTCTTGACATTCTGATTCCTGTGAGGAGTCATACTGTTATTATTGTTGTTGTTTTTTTTTTTATTTATATCTTTTAGATTTGTCCTAATGTGAATCATTTTCCGGAGGCCATTGGCCCTAAGCGGAGGCAAAATGACTGACAACTGTAATTCATGTGTCAGAAGTGTTGTTTGTTTGACGTTCATTAGATAATGGAGACTGTACGTTAGGTTCAGGTTTCCTTCCTGGTTCCTACAACTACATTCATCTGTTCGACTCAGGAAAACCACTCGTAATCTAACGCGTCGATATGTTTTTCAAAAATATTTTCTGATTGTTTGTGATAAATTGCAAGTTTTTGAGATGCCAGGCGTATTAGAGTGGCTAGTAGATGTGTGAGGAGTTGGATTGCTCTTTCTGTTTATTTCTATTTGTTTCTTGTACAATGTGAACTGTTAGTTCAGATTAAACAATAAAGGTTTATTGTATGTGCGTTTACTGAGGTGGTTCACACAAAATATATTATAAAATGGTACTAAAATATTCTTTATTTCACAACAATATAATTACATTTCATTTTTATATGAAACTAATACTCTATTTTTTATTTTAATGAAACATTTAAAAGTTTCTCGCACTGGATACACAGTACCACAACACTGCGCTGATAATTTATAAATTGTACAAAATGTACAGTTTTACAGTGAAACAAGCTTTACTTGGTGAGCAGAATGGATTGAATAAGTTTTTTACAAGAGAAGAAATGCGCATACAAATAGTGAATCTAATGTTAAGGGTGTTTTCAGCCATTAGCGGCAGAGCTCGAGCTTTTCACTTTTTTATTGTTTTAATAATTCATTAACTGTGTAGCAGCTGATTGTGCTTGTGGGTTTGAGGTATTTTCATCCGTTTACAGTAATGCGTAATAAATCACTAAAGTAGTAGTAAACGTGACACTGCTGTTAAGCTGATATTTCTTTATTTGTAACACTGAACGGTACATAGTCACAAGTGCTCACTGTTCATGTGCAAGAGTACAAACAACACTGTTCACACCTGTCAACGACAGCGTAAGGTATGGCCTCTATATTCCGGTGATGATGATTATTATTATCGGTAAATTAGTACCGCGCACGTTCACAAATGTAAAACGTTTTACAAAAAAGCAACGAGTCTTGTCACAGTCTTTGGCTTGAGAATGAAAATTTTTTAGATTCTTTCACCTTTTACTCTTCTAATCTAGACGTTTAATTCGGAAACAAATTCTGAACAGTCCGTCCTCTTTAAACTGTGCAAAATCAGCGATCGCTGATAACCCATTAGGTAAGGGGTTAAATTGTCTCACTTCCGACACACTGCAAACTAAATTATCTTTGGCTCTTTTAGGGTCATCATGACTACGTGACAGAGTCGGACATTAACAACAAAACAACAACAAACAAATTAATATGTAATTAAAACAAAAGGCTTGAAGCCCGTTTCCTTGTCTAGGGAAAAATGAATCGCACACTGCTCAACGTGCCGCGTGCGTCTGTTTAACGTGACGCGAGAAAGTGTCTCACTCTTGGAAAAATGTTTAGAGAGTGAGAGAACAGAGAGGGGAAACGGAATGTTCCGGTGGAGAGAGTAACGGAGTCTGGCACATTTTAAATCACAATAACTAAACACAGTTGTCCGTCCGCCAGAGAAACTCAAGGTGGTTACGGGAAAAACCCGCCAGAAATGGGCTTGAATAAGGGAGAGCTTATTTTCTGCTTTTTGAAAATGAAAAACGGTGGCTTTCCGGTTTTCATTACTTCATGAAAAGGTAAACTTCAATTGTACTTTGTTTACGTTGCTACTGTCCGCTGGTAATGTTTGTAATACTTGTCCTTCACACTACTGGTGGATCATGAGACCTGACCAGATAAATCACACAGATTTCCCCGTCTTCTTCGTTTGTCTAATACTGACGACACAGATTGTGTTTATACCGAGACACTAAACATAATTATATATAAAAAAGTTTAAATATTTCATCATCAACATTGTGGCAATTAAAATAATTATAGTACTCAATTTAAAATACTAAAGGAGGGACTGTTTTTGTGTGAATGTGTTCAACTCTCCAAAATTATTTCTGGAGAAATGTACTTGTGTCACTTAACAATGTCTATCTCTGATTCGTCAATGTATTCGGTGGACTTTCAAAAACATAATATTGCCAATTGATAAAATTGTCTATAAAACAACCCAAACGTCAGTTCGACGCGCGTCTACGTAACTCAACTCCCTGTTACTCCCAAGTGCACGAGTGGAAGTGTAGTTCTAAAGGCAGATGTTGATTTGCTTGGCCAGTTCTTTCTCCAGATCTGAGATCAGCGTGTCAAAGTCTTTCAGACTCAAGCGGCACGTGAATGGAGCGTCAAAATCCAACACAAGCTCATCCATGTACACAGCGCCAGGCTCCGCCCATACATCCCGCTTCTTTTTAGTCTCCTCTTCTTCTTCATTTTCACTTCCCGCCACTTCATCATAATCCGCCTCATCGCTGCAGAGAAAATCTTGCCCGCAGACGCTCCAGTCTCCGGCATAGCGATTACACGGCGGGCTCTCGAGGCGTCCACGTCCTCTCCGCGACACCACCCCGGCGTCCTGCTCTCTCCGTGATGAGATACTGTGGGAGGCGAGAGAGCCGAGGACTTCAGCGTTGAACCGCGACTGGCTGGAATCAGCTGTCAGTCTCCCACTAGGCACTGAGGAGGAAAGCAGAGACACTTAGAGCACATCCCCTTATGAACTAGGTCTTATTTTTAGGTCAGTGATTTTTATGTTCAATATACAGATTGTTTCTTTTGTCAAATTTCATTTTAAGAACAAGAAATATGTTGGTTAAATCTGGTAAATGAAGCCACGTGGACTTTTGGTTTGTCAGAAGCAGAAACGTGGCTCTTCTGTGGTTGCACATGTTCAAGAGACGGTAACTTCTCACCAGGCCAGAGCTGCAGAAGATAGTGTAACACTTCAATGTGTCGTTTAAAGTCCACAGCGCTGGCGATTTCTTCACTGTGGGCGAAGCTTCGACCTCCACGAGCAGAACCTGAACCAGACCCGGAGCCCATCAGCACAGCGGAGCGCGGGGCCGTCAGCCCGGCCTGCCAGGACTCCTGTGTGGGGGTCAGGAGCACCGGCCCAAAGCACACGGCCAAGTTCTGACACGTCATGCGGTTGCTGTCGCTGTAGGACGCCACCAGACTCAGATGATCCAGCAGGAAGGACAGAGTCGCCTGCACGCAACACACCACACCACAGAAGCTCTCAGGTTTGAGTTCTGAAGAGCAACTTGGATCAACTGTACTGAACATGGATAAAACGGACGGAATCTCAAGACAACACCCAAAATTCCCAATTAAACTGTCAGAACTGGCTGGAATCTTACAACACACACACACACACACTACAAGAACACATAAAACGAGAAAAACAAACACACAGATGGTTAAGCAAACACAAACACACATTGCTGCTTGCACAGAAACTCTCAGCACTTGCATAAAATCACATCCTCTATTCCTTCCCACATTTCTGTTGGTGACAGGAAGAGACTCAAACATGTCCAGCAGATGGTTTCATGGAGCCTCAATCAATGCAGTCCAAAAGAGTGCACTACATCCTGCTCACTTAGTAGTGAAGAGTCACCGTTCTCACTATTTGGTGAACAAAAATTGTTACACCTCACATTTGCTTACATTAATTTCAGCCCAATACAGTGCACTTTGTTCTGTTTACTAGATAGTGTGGGGGGGTAGTTTTACACCTCACATTTAATGCATCTGTCATGCTCACTAGACGAGGAACAGTGATGCAATCAGATAGTTATTAGTTAGACAGCACTACCTGCTCTGCTTCTGGAAGACACTGCAGTAGAGTAACAGTGTTCTGTGATCTTGGAGCATCGCTGTCGTTCCTACAGGCTGGACGAACCATCATGGCCTCCAGGACAACTTCATACAGGGTCTTGGTGATGAGAGGAGACGGAAGCTCACGCAGATAGTCCTTCAATATACCTGAGAATTACACACATGAACAATCACCTGAATTTGTGAACAATTATATACCTGTCACAGAATCACTGACCGGTGATGACATTCACATCGGGGTAGAGCTCGTCGTTTAAAGTTACAGCCACACTGTCCTTCTCAAACGCGTCCCGTAATTCCTTCTTCACTGCTGCGGAGCCGCAAAGACGATAAAGTCCCACAACCTGAAGGCACACAAATCCCCATTCTAGATCACACACGATAGGCCAAACTGTCCTAGTAGTGTAGTCCAAGCCACTCTCACCCTCAGGCCACGTGTCTCGATCTCACACACACACTTCTGAATGATCAGCGGCACTCGCAGCGCAGATTCCTCCTTCTCCACCAGGTGACGCAGCTCCACTCCAAATACAGTGGGAGGGGGGAGGTCACTGTGACGAGGGAAGGAGCTCACAAACTGCTCCAGCAGAGTCAGCTTCACGTAGAGAAGACCCCGCGGCTCCAGCCGAACACACAGCTGCTGACTGCGAGAGGCTAGAGAGACGGACAAGGCGAACAGAGAAAAATGGAAGGAGAGAGTGAACGAGCAAGACAAACAGAGAGAAACAAGATACATTTGCAAGAGGAAGTATTGAGAGAAATGAGATTTGGGAGAAGAGCGGGATTGTGCAAAAGAGAATGTCGAGAAGAGATGGTGTTAGATCAGAAAGACCAACCGAGAATATCACATATTGAGGAAGAGTATGAGACAAAAAAAAATGACAAATATTATTAGACATATTGAAAAAAGGACAGCCACAAAGTGACCCAACAACACACACGGAAAGAAAAAGTGTGAGCGAGAGAAACAGACAAACAAAGGGAACGGAAACAATGAAAAAAGAATGAAATGGCATTGATGAGCCAGTCATAACTTAACCTTAGAAAAACTAAACTGTACCCAACAGAGAAATGGTAACTATAAAGAGTTATGAACTACTAATAAAGAGTCTTACATTTGAAGAGAGGAGGTATGGCCACAGCACCCAGGCAGCAGACGCGGTTACGGGACGCGCCACTGGCCACCGAACTCTCGTGGTTGGCGCCGGTGGACGCTGGTGTTAAAATGACCAGTTTGAGCATTCGTGCTCGCTCCAGCTCCAAGTTGAAGGTGTGGTTGAGAGGGAGAAATGTCCCTCGGCAGGTGAGAAGCGAGGTGCGGGCACGGGTCACCCCGTCCACCTGAATGGCACAGAACACTTCCTTAGTCGTGTCTGTGCGTGGAGAACGTTGGAGCTCGTCGACTCCCAACAGATGCACCGTGAGAAGCCCCGAGAGTCTCTGAGCACAGCGAGGTTGATCTGCCAAGCAGTAGCACTGAAAGGCCTCCACGTCGACTAAGCAGGGAGAATCGTGAAGAGCAGCTGGAGTTGGCGAACTACGTGACCCTTTGCAGCCCTGAGCCGAGCCCTGCTTTGGCAGCAGTTCAGGAGAGTCTCCATCACTCAGGTACCCTCCTTTGCTGGCGGACCGAGGTCGCAATGACCTCTGCGTTCTGGCCGGTGCGCTCGAGTCCAGGTGATACCGGCTAATAACGTTTGAAGATTCTTTGCGTGTGTTTGGGGGCGACGCCTCATCCAACGCTCCTGCGCAATTCCCTTGACCTTGTCCGTGACGCTGATTACGAGATGAACGGAGGCTAAGCTTCCGTCTTAGTTCCGGAAGCTTCCGCATCTTCATGGAAAGCTTGCGCACTGTTCCAGGAGACTTGACCCTGTCGCTGACACAGCTCCCAGCATCTCCTGGACTCTTTTTCAGTCCAGCTGGGCCTTCGGAGCTCACAGGGGGAGAACTGATAGAATCAGACTCCACGATAGCCACATCTGCAATAGACATCAGACCACAATTATCAAAGCTATTTTACATTTACTGTGACATGTATTGGCCTTAATCCAAAAAGAATACATTAAAAAGAAAAAGAAAATCCTGAAGTCTACGGAGGACTTGATGCATTTTCTCATTTGAAGCACTGGACAATTTCAATGTTTGACTATAATGAAGTCATCCACATACACACTGGTAAAACGTAAAAGATAATTCTATAGATTACCCCCAACTCGTTTGGTTTTAATATATGATTCCAGAAATTATCACAACCGCACCAATTGTAATTTTTCTCTGGCGAGTCTTCATGAATTTGAGTTTTACCTGAGCTCTCCACTAAGCTGATCTCCATGTCTTTTTGATTGTCCTTCATTAGATGGACACTAGAATGACTCAATTCACCAGATCGTTTTGGTGTTTTCTCCTTCGCCAAACCCTCCATCCTTCTTTTTCTCCAAGGGTCTTCATATTTGTCCTGATTGATTCCTTCGTTGGCATTTGTGTCGTCATCTTCAGGAATGGGATTGTACCAAATGTTTCTTTCCCCATTTGGGGTTTGTCGGCACTCTGGGATTCTGGCAGTGAGGGCCTCATCCGAAGCCTGGGACTTTCCTGTTGACAAAACCCAAGCTCTGCTGCTTCTGTCCAGATGTTGAAGGTAGGCACCTTGCCCAGAGATCCTCGCCAAGCTGGAGGACAGATCGGGGCAGACTACAGATGCAGCCGTCAGGTCTGGTAAAACACCATCCTCTGCATCAGGAGACAGCCTAGAGCATCCCAACTCCCCTTCTGGAAGATTGCACTTGCTCTTCAAACCATTTTCATTAAAAGTCCCTTGGCTCCATGGCTGCTTCGAAACCTCTGCCTTACGCGTGTACAAATCCCAGTTTTGCGACCCATGGGCAAGACTGACACATGATTCCGTCCAGATTGGATCCCTGCAAGTGGCGGGGAGTTTAGCCCAGTTCTGTTTCTTGGAAACAGTGATTTGAGAGCGTCTGGTAGACTCTTCCACAGTTGGGAAATGGGTCTCAGCTTGGCCTGAGGAGGAAGGAGTTGATGAAGAGCCTTGGAACACGTCCACCTTCCTTGTCGCTCCTAAAGCAGAGGAAAGAAAACAGTCAGTACCAGAGCAAGAAGTGTTGGCCTTATTTGGTGCTGGACTATTTGCAGTGACTAACTTGGATCATTGGAGGCTTGCAGAATTCAGCAATGGCACAAATAAAGCAAAATTGAGGGTTGTTAAACTTCAGAACAGTTTCCAGTAAAGTTTACGGTGCACAGAAAACAGCCGTGGAGGAAAAAAAAACGAGTACAAAATAAAACCTACATGGACATTTACTGAAACAGATCTACATTCTCTAACTCTTTTCACTCTGAATGCGCACATCTGGAAGTTTCTCCTAACCCCCTTCTCCTTTTAAATTCTGGACGTGGCTTGCGACACCCTGTTGGTTAAATATCTCATCCAGCCAGAATAACTGGAATGTGCATTATCTTGGTTGGTTTACACGTCTTAAAAAGTCTAAATAAAGACAAAAAGCTCCGTCCACACTGCTCATGATTTTCGGTGTTTAGACGCCAAGGACGCCATGAGCCAACTGCAAACCAGGTTTGAAGCACAAGCCATTGCATTGAGGAAAAGATCAGTCAGAAGTTTGTTTCAAAGGAGTGGAAAGAGAGACAGATCCATCTGGAAACATTCAGAACACACTTACATTTCTGATTTATCAGATGCTTTATCCAAAGTGACCAAAGTTGAAGCGTTTTCACTGTTTCCTTGAAAATCGAACATACTCTGATGTTGGAAACATGAGCTCTAATAATTGAGCTGCAGGACCTTTGAAGTCTTTCTTAAAGCAGCTTTAGGGACACCAACCTTAAATCTATGGACACACAGAGACCCACATCTGCTTCTTTTTATTGTACCTCTTCAATTAAACTATTAGCCAATCACAAGACAGCACACATGTGTATATTGTACACTAAACTATACATTTAGAGTACAACTGACATTTTAATTATTTTAAATGAATTAGTGGAACAACTCATCAATTCCATCTCGTAGTGATACAAGAGCTGGTCTATGTTTTTTTATGCACACACACGGGCAATAAACTATTAACCCTAAATTCTTCGTTATCTCATTAGGAGACACTGCTCACTCACATAATATGACATTTAACAAAGTATCTATTAACTCATTTTCTATCTTCTTGTTGAAAACCCATCAAAAAGTTCAGCGTTCAAAGAAAAACGTTGTGGTTTTGAGACAAATCAAAAGTTTAAACGAAAAAAAAATGACACAAGTATAAGCGCATTCATTTTAAGCTTACATTTAAAACTTAACCAGTTTAGATTATTTCAGAAAAATTGCATTAATCCAATTTTGAACAAAATATGTATAATTTTCAAAATACATATATTGAGATTCATACTGAGATTCAGGCGGAGTTGGAGGGATTCCTAGTGATTATAGTATGTGATAGTATTTAGACACACCCACACACACAAAAACAGCTTATGGTACATGAGATTCATTACAGTTGTCTCACACACACACAAACGATCTGACTTTTCACCATGTGACTTGTCTGTTTGGCTTCTCAGTTTCTCCCATGAGTCTCAGAGTAGCCGTTGTTCCAACGCTTGGAAACCATTTACACAGCACATGATATACATTTACATTTTGCCTAAAACTTGCTTGTGCAGTAGCTTTAAATGTAAACAATGTTAAAAAAAAATAGCACCAAATTTGGTTCTGTCTGGTTTTTCACTCCACAGTTTTTTTGAGGTTTCAAATTAATATGAATGAGGAAACTCCTCATTTGTATGTAAAACTAGTTGCTTTATTGCTTTAATCATTTTACTTAAATAAAGAACCATCGACTAGTTGTTGTTTGGGTCATACACTAAATATTGAGAAATGTGTTTTATTCAGCTTAACCTCCCATTTTAATGATATAATGATCAAGACTAAACTCCTAAATAGAGAAAAACTACTTTTTGAGATTGACATAATTGTATTTTTGTACATAGAAGTACATTATTCTTGTCTTACCTGATTTCATCCTGATCAAATTATAGCAAATAAATCTCAATGAAACAATTAGAACTTGCTTTTTCAGTGAGTTTTATGCAATTAGCAAAAACTGCCTTTTCAAATGAGTTTTAAGAGTTACACACACACCTCTGTTAACAGGAAGTCTTACAGTACGCTAAGTGGGAGAGCAGATGACTTCCTGTTTACTCTGAGCAGCCAAGAAAAACAGAGGGGGGGGGCAACACACAATAAATAGCTGAATGTTCCACAGCAAGCTGAAATCCAAAACATATGTTTTATTTTGTTCTTTCCACTCACAAAATTCTTACAATAAAAACAACTCAAAACAGGAGTGTGAAACAGCAGATGCGGAATATCGACAAATCTGTGAAACACACGCAGCTGTTGAGCAACCACTGAATCAATGAGGCGTCTGTGTAAAGGGCTTTTCCTCCACAGCTGGACGCGCACACACACACACACACACACACACACACACACACACACACACACACTTAACCTCATTCACTATTCATTTCAACAACCCAAAATACACACACACCAACACAAAGCTCACTCTCACAGCCCTCTAGCCATGTGAGTGTGTGCGAGTTCACGTCATC
This sequence comes from Paedocypris micromegethes, assembly GCA_028031935.1. Taxonomy (NCBI): domain Eukaryota; kingdom Metazoa; phylum Chordata; class Actinopteri; order Cypriniformes; genus Paedocypris; species Paedocypris micromegethes. The sequence goes on from CM051500.1 coordinate 11,871,995, forward strand.
TGGGTTAAAGCATCAGATTGCTAAATTGGTGGAGTTACAGACTGACTGAGCTACACATAAAAGTTTTGGATCCAGAAATCATGAATAACTACGTTTTCTGGAAATCATCACAGAGCACCAGCAACTTATTCTGTCAGACTCTCAAACTGTTTCTCTCACACACACACACACACACACACACACACACACACGCGCGCGCAGACAGAGCAGTTTAATCTGAGACTTCCGCACTCTGTCCTGCCTTCGTCTTCTTTCACAAACACCAAGATCCCTGCGGGATCATCAAAAAATCTGAGAAAACCTAGATTAATCGAGATATAAGAGTTTCAAACACACACTCACAAATTGAAAGCTAAGAGAGTGAGATCTGATCTGTGTCTGAGCATCAGAACTCAATGCTGGTCATGATTGGTTGAAGGTAAAGAAATTTTGTTCTGGATTTGCAGATGTTCAGATAGGATCTGAAGAGTCTGAAGTTTGTTTATCTTCTCTGAACCCACAAAATCCTCCATCTTCAGTAGCACAACATGAGTATGCACATTCATATGTATATATTTTAACCACAATTTAAGAACTTGACGAAAATTGAGTAAGAAATGGTTCAGAACCTTCAGCACCATTGAGACTGACCTGTAGCCACAGCTGAGTAAACAAACACAAGACGAATTCGAGTTAAAATGCGATGTTTGTTTGGGTCATCCTGACAAAGAGAAGTCACAGAAGAGGCACCAGCAGTGACAGACCCGTAGTGCACGCGGCACATGCTGACACAGTGACGTCACAAACCCCGCTCTGTCGAAGGTGTTACGTAAGAACAATTTGATTTTCACGACGTCCAAAGACGAGTCTCAGCGTTACAAACTGAGCACAGCGGTGCAAACTCTTTTCACGCGAATTAAACAACGGAGCTGTTACCCTCTAAACCACAAGTTATATTTAGTTATACATCAGTAATACGTATACAATATAGTTATAAAAAGTACAGTTGCATCTCGAAAAGTTTTAGTTACAATCGTAACAAACAGACATACACTCTGTCATGGGTACGCTGTCGTATTTCTTTAAGACGAGTGTTTCTGCTTAAATGTATTGAAGAGCAAGTTCAGAAAAGTAGTTTGGCGTGCATTGCTTTGAGCTGAGCTGAAGCTGCACGCGCTGATGAAGCTGAACAGAAAATCGTCTCTCACCAGAAAGTTTTGGATCCGTCTTGCGGCGGAACCGCTCTTTGGCTCGGAGTTTGGAGAAAGTTCGCTTCAGCAGAGGCTCCGCCATCGCTGCTCATCCACACTGCCGTTCATTCGTCTCTTGTGCGGGAGCGGACGCGCGTTTCCCCGCGGGAGGAGAGATTCGAAGTACGCAGAGTCTCCGCGTCTCTCGCGTTCATGATGCCAAACACAGGAAACACATTCCACACATTCCAATTCCAAAGCGGAGAGCGTCTTGTGGCGCGAAGACTCGTGGGAAACGTAGTTTGTAGTCTGGTCGGCACTGATTCGTGCTACAATGACGCCACCTACCCGTGACTTGTGATAGAACATACTGTATAACATATTTCAGTAACAATTTCTGAAGTCTGAAGTGCAAAACAAACAAACAAACACACAAACAAACACATTCACACAGTAATTCGGGAAGAACATGCAAATTCCACACAGAACGGACACCCAACCCAGCGGGCCGCGAACTCACACCTCGAGTGTCAGACGGAAGTGTTTACTTTATTTAAGGGGTTTATTTCTTATTTTAAATATTCATTATTTAAAATTGTTTAAATATTTAAAACATTTTTTTTAATTTCCGTAGTGTTTGTAGTATTTGTCTAGTATCGTTTTTGTGAATGTGTATTTAGATAACATAATTGCATAAAAAACAAATTAAATTAAACTTAAATATGTAATAATAAACAATATTTTATTTGAATTGATACTCGACATCCACAGATGACCTACATTTTTATTACATTTATCTTAAAGGGTTACGCTTTTTAACACCCAGCTAAACTGAATTTTGGTGCGCTGGAAAGACTAAAGATGAGCCTGCGCCTTCCTTTAATGGCCGCCAGGAGGTACCAAAGGGCAGATCAAGACAGTGTCATTTGTAAAATCAAGCCTTTTTCGATTGCTCTGTCAAAACTACATGCTAAATTACACCCATTGTTCAATTTTTATTCCCAGTTACTTTGAGAGAGTGCGGTTTTGAAAGGTGTTTTATGACTAATTTTTATTTTTTTTTTCACAATACGTTTTCAATAAATTCTCTTTATATATTACGTAATAAGTCTGACTGCAGTATATAAGCGAAACAGTCATTTGATTATGGGTTTTTATTTATTTTTGTTTTTCTTTTTTGTTTTGACGTTATGGCTGACAACACATGCGAGCAAATAAAATAGTAGTGTGTTAAATTGATGATAAAACCGGTTAAATAAAACACTCCAAATGTGGTAGTTGATCATGTTTAAAGATCTCTTTTTTGGGTTTGATGACGTGTACCAACATTTCGAGAGATTGACAAATCTTGTGCGACGTAGTAACTTAAACTGTACCCGGAACTCACCAGCATTATCCGATAGAGGCGCTCCAAAGAAACGAGCACTTCAGCATCACAGCCAATTCATTATCATCATCATCATCATCATCATCATCATCCATCGTTATCATCATCATCATCATCATCAGAAGCATTGCATCTCCTGAAACTCGTACGTGCTTTAAGTGTTACTCTCAAGTGGATGGGTGTGGTCGTTCCTATAGGTTGCAATGTTTCTTTCAGGTTCGGGATGATGGAGCCAATGGGTCTGGTCGGCTTTCTTTGCGCCCACCTCTCAGTCCCCTCAGCGTACGGAATCCTCGCGATCTCCGCGGCGGCGCTGCTGTGCGCGTTCACGGTGCGCCTCACGCTCAGCAGGCGCGCGCTCCGGTGCTTTCACCAGCCACCTCAGAGGAACTGGATCATGGGACACATGGGACTGGTGAGTTCAATTAGGAGACGGAGACAGGCAGAGAGACGGTCAGTGCTGGGATGATGCAGGAACACCGATTTACGCATCCATATTTTGACATTCCTTTATACTGGAGGAAGTGAGAAGTGTTTCTCAAGACATAAAGCAGAAGAAGTTGAAGAAGGAACTTGCCTTGAAAAACCGGAAAGAGTTTGTTTGTGAAAGTGTTTGTTACAGTTTCACACCTGTGTGTGTGTGTGTGTGTGTGTGTGTGTGTGTGTGTGTGTGTGTGTGTGTGTGTGTGTGCGTGTATGAGGTGGTGGGTGGTGAGTGTGGTTTGCATATTTGACCGCAAAAGCTGACAAACTTGTTCTGAGTTTGAGTAATTATTTGCTAATCTGGATAAAATACAGTAATATCATTGTTTTTGTTAGAAATAGGGGAAATGTGGAGGAAGAAAAAAAAACAGAGAAAGACTTTTGCAATTTTTAAAACACAAACACTTTCTCTCTCTCTCTCTCTCTCTCTCTCTCTCTCTCTCTCTCTTTCTCTCTCTCACTCTTTCTCTTTCTCTCTGTCTTTGTGTTATTGATTTTCAGATGCGTCATGACGAGGAGGGCCTGCAGGCTGTAGATTGTCTGGTTCGGACTTACACACACTCTTGCGTCTGGTTCCTTGGACCTTTTTGCAACATGGTGCGTCTTTTCCACCCAGAACATGTCAAAAATCTGCTGATGGCTTCTGGTGAGACACACACAAACTCTGCACACTTTTTACGCACTTTATAATACTGATACTATGTTATCTTTTGTGTTTAAAGCTTCCATCACTTTTAAAGACAAGATCTTCTATGGCTTCATAAAACCATGGCTGGGTAAATGACTTACTCTCGCTCTCCTTCTTTCTTTCTCACACTCACTCACTCTCAAACACACATACACACACACACACACACACACACACGCACACACACACACACACACACGCACGCACGCGCACACAGACACACACACACACACGCACACAAACTGACTCACACATCTCTCTCTATTTCTCTCTCTCTGTCTGTATGGAGCTGGATCGAGAGAGTGATGCTCTGTGTGATTGACAGGGGACAGTCTCCTCCTTCAGAATGGCCAGCACTGGTCCCGGCATCGTCGACTCCTGACACCAGCCTTCCACTTCAACAACTTGAAGAAATACGCGCAGATCTTCAACCAGTCGACCGACATCATGCATGTACGGCGCATATTTCACAAACAGTGGTTTTATCCATCCATTGATCTATCCACCACAAACACACACATTCTCACACTCACTACAGTACAACGTTCCATTCAATGAACAAAATGAATGAAATCTGCATTTGCTGAAAATATGTGTGTGTGTGTGTGTGTGTGTGTGTCTTCAGGAAGAGTGGAGGAAGCGTGTAGCTGAAGGTTCGGATTCTCTGGACATGTTTCAGCACATGAGCTTATTGACACTGAACACGTTACTCAAGTGTGTGTTCAGCTGCGACAGTCGTTGCCCCGGGTGAGTGAAACAAGAACACACACTAGAACATCAGTCACACCACAAACTCACATCAACGTCTTCTGCCTGAAAACGGATGGACTCTCTCTCTCTCTCTCTCTCTCTCT
>CM051500.1:11876607-11889858 GCA_028031935.1 Paedocypris micromegethes
CTCTCTCTCTCTCTCTCACACTCAGAAAGCCTCAGCAGTACATCCATGCGATCGGTGAACTGTCGGAGCTGGTAGTGAAGCGTCAGCACTACCTCCCTCACCACTGGGACTGGTTGTACTGGCGCTCGGCTGAGGGCCGGCGGTTCCGCAGTGCGTGTGACGTGGTACACGGATTCACAGCTGAGGTTGTGCAAGAGCGTCGTGCACAGCTACGTCGCACCGGAGAGACAGACACACTGGTTAACTGCAGCGAGTTCAAGAGGAGAGAGACTGACCTCATAGACATTCTGCTGCTGTCACAAGCATGTCTCTCTTCCTTCTCTCTCTCACACACACACACACACACACACACACACACACCTACACACACGCATACACGTTCTACAAAAGTCAAAATTATCTTTATTTTTACGTTGGCCCTGGACACACCTCATCAAACTTTTGATACAAACAAAGTGTGACAAAAACAGTACAAACATAGCACAAATACTTCAAAATAAATTGCACTGCAATTATATTTATATTATATAACACACAAAATAAATTGAAAAAAGTTGAAAAAAAAAAAACAGTTGAAAAAACATACATTTTCAAACTCAAAACACAAAATATTTTTTATTTAATTTGTATGTTATATTCTTCAAAAATGTTGTTTTTGGCAGGATGAGAATGGCGATGGTCTGAAGGACGAAGAGATTCAGGCTCATGCTGACATGTTCATGTTTGCCGGTCTGTTTTTATTTCTGTCTGTCTGTCTGCCTGCTTCAACCTGTGTGTTGGGTCCAGGTCATGATACCACAGCCAGCGCTCTGTCCTGGATCTTCTACAACCTGTCCAGACACCAGAAGCATCAGGAGCTCTGCCGGACCGAGATCAGAGCTCTGCTGGCAGACCGCCTCGACCATCACATCAGCTGGTCCGTCTCCCTGAATCACACATCAGCCAATCTTGGTTCTGTTCCCACTGCTTTGTGATTGGCCACAGGGATGACCTGAGTCAGATGCCCTACACCACCATGTGCATCAAGGAGAGTTTGAGGCTTCACTCACCGGTTCTGGCTCTGACCCGTTACTACTCTAAGGACATGAACATGCCGGAGGGCCGTGTCATTCCCCAGGGTAAGGTCATGGTGCTGGAGCAGGGCATAATGGGTGCTTGAGTCTTCGTTGTATGTGAATTTATCGAATTACATTTTAATACTTGCAATTTTTATTCTTGTTAAACTTTCTTTCATATTAAACAAAATCTATATTGTGAATATATTTATAGTTAATTATTATTAATAATTTTACTGTTTACAAGGGTCCATTATTCCAAAGCAGTTTTGTTGTTAAGGACTGCTCTATAAAGGTGTGTGTGCGTGTGTGTGTGCAGGTTGTCTGTGTCTGATCAGTGTTTATGGGGTTCACCGGAACCCTGAGGTGTGGAACGATCCAGAGGTCAGTCACAATCTTTCAAATAATAATTTGTCAGTGTTTATTATTGCAAACATTGTAAGTGTGTTGCTAATACAGCAACGATGATGATGATGATGATGATTATACTAAAAGTAAGTTTCTTTGAATCAGGTGTTCGACCCCTTACGCTTCGATCCAGACAATTCAAATAAACGCTCCCCACATGCCTTCATCCCATTCTCTGCCGGACCCCGGTACACACACATCTCCTGAACCCACACACTCACCTCCCTCACCTGTCCTTGCATGTGTGTGTTTGTGCAGGAACTGCATTGGTCAGAACTTTGCGATGGCGGAGCTGAAGGTGGTTGTGGCTTTGACTTTGAGTCGGTTCAGGATCCTCCCTGGTTCAGTTCCGGCACGACGCCTCTACAAACTTGTGCTGAAAGCTGAGGGAGAACTGACTGTACGACTGCAGCCGCTTGAGGAGAATCAGTGATGAACACACATACTTTATCAATCATCCACACAGACACACACACACACACACACACGTTGTTCCATACTCATCATTATTTTTATTTCTTGCCGTTTCAGTCAAGATATCTGCCGTTTCAGATCAAGAATCTGCAGCATTATTCTGTGTAACAGCATTGTTTTAATCAAGCTTTTTTTTTTCCTCTGCTGACACAATTGATCATTTCACAAAGACTCTCTTGTTTTAAATGGAAACTCTGTAGGGGCCCAGGGCCGACACGGCACAAAAAATCATTTGATGGATGTTTGTTGGCAGAATTAATTATTAAAAGGAAAAGTTCTAAAAAATAGAGTGTAGCACAAAGTGAACACTTTACCAATCACAGAATCATCAACTTGTTCTTCATTTGTCTATAATTTCACATCAGATACATTTAGATTTCATTATCAGAAAAGGAGGAAACAGAGAAAGCGAGAGAGAGAGAGAGAGAGAGAGAGAGAGACAGAGAAAAAGAACAAAAAAGAAGGTATGACGAGAAAGACAGAAAGGAACAGTTGAGTAATACAGACAGGAAGAGATTAGAGTGAGGAGAAATCTCAAGTGATTCATGAATAACAGAGAGAGAGAGAGATAGTTTGAATGGGTCATATAAAAGACAGCAATGAAAGAATGAGAAAGAGAGAATGAGATAGAAAGAAGCAAGTAGAACATCCCTGAAGTGAACATCCAACGCGATGAGGTCATTTGACAACACTGCGACAAATACACATACATACAAATATAATATATAACTCTCTAAAGAAAATAGTATTGTCAGAAAAACTGAGATCCTGTGTGACCCCAATAGCCTGACAGCAGTCGACCAATCACAGTCCCGAAAACTGTCAACTGTTCACAGTCCTCACAGCAGTCGTCCAATAACAACCAATTACCGTCTTGACTGCTGTTGACCAATCACGGTCTTGACAGTGGGGTCCACTGGGGGAAAGGCTACAGAATGGGAGTCAAGTGACTCGTGAAGGCAGAAGTGTGAGACAACAGATGAACAGAAGAGCAGAGGATTGTGGGAGGTCAGAGGGCAGTGCTCTCCGCTTCATCACCATCCACATCACACACCTCATCTGCAGAGAGAGAGAGCACACACAATCACACAATTTCTCTTTTCACTCACATACATTTACACCATCAGACACTCCCAAACATTCATTACAAAAAAAAAATTAAAATGGAAGTTTGATGATTCTTTGAATTTCCTGGAGAGAGAAGATGAAGGCGGGTTATTTGATTGTAGGCGGGGCATATGGTGTGAGATCAGATGTGGAAAGTCATGCAGCTGGTGAATGATGAACAGAAGCGCTGATAGTGCTGCTGATGCTGCTTACCCTCCAACCTCACGACTCACACCGCTGCTCCGCCCCATCACCAGAGAGAGAGAGAGAGAGAGGGAAAAATGTACGTGTGAAGAAGGATGAGACGGAGAAAAAGTTAGAAAAGGAAAGAGTGACAGTCGCAAGTCACACAGCAAGAACCAATCAAAACGACGTCATAAATTGCATCTTTAATGGTTCAGCTTTATATTTGCAGTGCATTGTGGGGAGGAGAGACTTTTACCTGTGGACACGCTGTCGTCTGGTGGAGGCTGTGGGGGAGGAAGACCGGGTCTCTGGCGGGGGGGTTTGGTGGCAGTCCGAGGTTTGGGGAGGGTGGCCGATGCTAGTGGCGGGGGGCTGGGGGCGTGTCCAGGTGAGGAGAGGGACGAGTAACTGAAACCGTATGAAGAGGGTGTGCTCGGAGGCGTCGGGGACAGGCTAATGGGAGATGGATCCGATGGGGAGAACAGACCCCTGGCTGGAGCTGGAGACAATTTCTTACAGCCTGAAAGTATGAAATATTCTTATTAAAGCAACTGTGAATTATTGTTATGTGATGATAAGTACAGTGCAACATTGCGGTTAGTATTGCTGTTGTTATTCTGAAAATTGATCCAATGTCATTTAGAAGATGTTCTCTTCTCAATAGAGGGACAAGAGTACTGTGTCTATTTAAAAGGTTTGGAGATTAGAAAAAAAAGTTACTTTAATATTCAAAGTGACTTATCAAATCTACTTAAAGATTTTTTTTGTCAAATGATTGGTAAAAGAATACTTTAATTGAATATTTTATGAAGTAACATAGAGAGTATGTGTCACCTCTGCGCAGTGAGTGAGGACTCTGGTCTGACATGGGTGTGTGTCCAGTAGGGGGTCCTGTGGGAGAGACTCCTCTCTGACCAATCACAGGGGACGCCTCCATACTCCTGCTGCCAACACACAAACAGCATCACATCAACAAAAACCTTCACACACTTTTAGAAACAGATAAATACTAAAAGCAAACAAATAATATCACCTAAATTAAAAAAATTAAACAAATATAACAAAATATATTTAAAAAAAATGACTTAGACTTAAAGCAAAAACAAAATATGGCAGATCCCAATAAACAACTGAAGTACTGATATACCGACATGGAGCTTATATCATTAAATAAACACCATTGTATAAATCCACCGGTGGTCCACGTCTGTCAGTCGTGACAGAAGTTGCTGTTGCTTCTCTCTCCCTCTCTGTCTTCCGCTTGTCCCGCACAGGTAGTCAGTGGGGGATTGTGGGTAATTACCTAGACACTCTGAGTCCCGTCTCTCGGTTATTGGCGCAGACAGCCCACGGTGGCGGAGCGGCACGCGGCAGGACCAGCGGGGGCTTGATGTAGACGGGAGGAGGGGCCAGAGGGAGGGGCAGAGAGCCCTGACGGGGGAGGAGCAAGGAAGTGGGTTTGGGGTTGGAATTTATGTCCAGAGAGGAAGAGGACGGGAGGAACGGAGGGGGAGTGTAAACGGACCAGCGGGTGAAGGACGGAACAGTGGGTTCGGGTCGTGCCCAGGGCCGCAGTGTGGGGCGCGGCGGGGAAGAGGAGGAAGAGGGGTTAGATAAAGGGTACGGAGGGGGCGGTCTCTCCTCAGGGGAGGGGCAGACGCGACAGGAGTCCGACCAAATGGATGAAGCCTCATCTGAGCTGAAAAGTATTCAAGATGTTACGAAAAATCACGCCTGAACTGAAGTCCGTACAGCGCCATAATTCCGTTCCTGTGTTCATACAGCATCATAATTCAATATGAGCCAGTACTCAAAAGAAATTAAAAATTAAAGACATTAAAATTTGTTCAGCTTTATTATAGTTTTATTAAAAACTATTCTCTTTTATTTGTGATAAGTCTTTTTAGCATTTTTCTGTCTCAAAACACACACACACGCACACACAAACACAAATATATATAGCTATATATAATATATTCTCTTATATGATATATTTTTTTTTTTTTTTTTTTTTTAATAATTAATTTTATTTTTAACATTATTCTTCATTTATAGTACCATAAATAAAAGCTTTTAACTCCCTTAAAATTAAAAACAAAACCTTTTTTCAGGAAAAAAGAAATGAATCTAGAAATGAAAAACTTTATTCTATTACAACACTTTGCTTTCTTCTACTTCAACATTTGTTAGCCTGGCAGCTGTTTAAGTGTTGGTCATAAAAAGTAAATTATTAATTAAGTAAATAAAATTAAATCATTCATGGTCAGACATACTGTGAAAATTTACAAATTGGATGTGAAACCAAAAATCCATCTTATCTTAATGAGATTATTAGTCTCGTGTTACCTGGTTCTGTCTCCACTGTTTGGGGGCGGAGTCTGCGAGGGGGAGGCAGCAAAATCACCAAAATCATCAGGATCTGGCGAATCAGACGGCACCCCGGGCGTAGACGAACTCTTCCGGGATGATGAAGACCCTCTCCGAGATACCCAGGAAGTGTCCATCACCTTCACTCCCATACTGCAAAAGGACAGGCCAACATCCAATGTCAACTCTCCATATAGCTTTTCAAGGCAAAAAACATAATGCTGAACCAGCTTGCCATATCTTTACACAAACTAGAGTGGAATGACAACACCTTCAGAAGTAAAAGCAGAGAAATCAGAAACGTGAAGTTGGAATTTACCTTTGAATTTTCCTAATGCTGCATCAGAAGGATAAAGCAGAAGAATCAATGGATGCATTTTATTTCTCTGAGAGTGAAAGAAACCCTCACAGTCTCACAGAATCATATAACGGAGCCTGCAGCTTGACAACTAGAGGAGAAAAGCGAGCGTATATAGTTGCTATCTGTACCCGTCTTTCTTGTAGAACTCCAGCATCATGTTGTCTGTAGCCACACTAAGGGGGCGTGGTCTGCGCTCGGATTGATCCATGTCGGGAGAGGTGGAGCTGAAGTAGGAGTTGTGATTGGTATGAGCGGGGCTGCCATAGCTTCCTGTCACATTAAAGTCCAGTTCTGTACAAACCAACATTTTGTTTAGACTAGTTAAATATAACAATAGATTTTAGAATTAGCAAAAACGTCACGTGACTTAGACATTATTTTATCTCACCTCCAGGAAAGAACCAGTCTGCGTGCTGGATTATGGGCTCTATGACGGCAACTATCTGGAGTGAGACAGTGGTCATCATCTCTGTGATGCTCCTGAGGACCATGAGAGATTGTTGAAGAAGATGATGTCATTGCCAGACCTGATGACGTCACCCACCCCTCAGTTTGCGCCCACAACAGGTTTGGCCCCAGAACGATGGCGATGTTTCCTGCCGTCATCTTATTGTGATCTTGATACTCATTCAGCTTGGCTAGAAACTTAATCAAATACCTGGAGATATGTTGTTAAACAGCGTCACCCTGGCTGGCCGAACACAGTCATCAGAACGTCAATAGTCAGTCGTAGTTTAGACTCACCTAAAATTGGTGGCGTTTGCCTCAGGAAGCTTCTCACAGGCCGTTAACAAAGCCTGCAAACGTGTGTCCTGATCCGATATACTAGAGAGAAACAGAGTGAGAATTAGAGAGAAAATGTTCATTGATTTTCGTGATGCATTTACTTCGAGGCCTGAATCCAGTCCTCATACAGGTCAAAGGTCAACAGGGGTTCAGGCAGCTCCCGTAAATACGACTTTAAGGCTCCTGTGGGTCACACACACACACACACACACACACACACACACACACACACACACACACACACAGGTAAAGTAGAGGTCACAGGTGTAGAGAATAGGCAATATGAGGTCAAAGGTCACCTGCAATAGCGTGAGGGTCCGAGGAATATTCCTGAACGTCCAACACGCCACAGTCCAGAGATGCCTTCAGCTTCTTCAGCTTAGAAGCCGATGGGGCCACTCGAAACAAACCCTGGACACACACATGCTTGATTCTAGAACTTGCTCAGCTTTGTCAGAATCATTTGTGACTGTTTCAAGAGTCCAATGCGGATGTGTGTGTTGTGTGAGAGTTGCTGTGTGTGTATGTTTCATGCTGTTGTTTTATTGCTCAGTGTGTGTTGTGCCTGTGTTGTTTGTTATTTTACATGAAAGCTGTGTGTGTTGTTGTGAACATTGTTGTGAGTGCATCTTGTATGTATTGTGTCAGCATTTACTGTATGTATTTTCCATCCATCCCTTGTCTTCAGCTTATTATATTTCAGGGTCACAGGGGGCTGCAGCCCAACTTTGAGGCGGGACACACACTCTGGATTGGTGGCCAATCGCAGAGCAGGACACACAGACACAAACACAGGGGTAAACTTACCATTAGGCAGAACTAGGCGGTTGCCTGGGGCCCCAGGTTTTTGAGGGCCCCATAAAACTTAACATACACTAATGGTTAATACAGTTATTACTTATTTTTCGCATATTAATTATGTTTTTGATTAAACTCAATTCGCAAAAATCCCAGCAAAATGCTTATCGCATCAAATGTCTCTCGGTGCCCCCCCCTCCGTCTACACTACATTGGATCAGTCCATAATGCGCATGTGCAGAAAGGCAAAAAACGAAATGCACCTCGTCGTGCGCGCACGTTTATTTCTGCGTGATCACTAAAGCGCGCACCGCCTCCCTTCATCATCATCATGACAAGGACAAAAGCTACAGAAATTCAAGACAAGATGAAGAAAGAAAAAGTAAGAAGAAGACCATGAGTAAAAGGGACAGAAGAAAAAAGTGAGAAGGGCAACTGAAAAAGGGCCATAAAGAGGTATAAAAATAACATATGGTATGAAGGGTATAAAAATAACATTTTTTAAAAAGTGTTTCTGTATAATTAACCTGTTGTTTTGTGTGTTGTCTTCTGATTTCAGCACCCCAATAGTGGACAACCTCTATTTGCTACTGTATATGTGTGTATATATATATGGTTTATATTTATAAATGTATATATATATATAGATAATATAAATAAATAGATGCAGACCTTTGTCTTCTTACCATGTTGGTGACCCATATGTTGCTATGTGACTGTGTGTGTAGGTGTGTGTGTGTGTGGGTGTGTGTGTGTGTGTGTGTGTGTGTGTGTGTGTGTGAATTAATTTATTACTTTGTGTTTTTATGTTTTACTTCTGTTTTATTTCCATGCATTCTTATATTTACTCCTAACGAATATTACATTACTTTACGAATAATAAACATTTTTTGTGACCGAACCGTTTGTTCTCTGCGTGAATTGTTATCATGGATATGTTTGAAGTAGCTTTTGAGCGCCATTTGGCCAGTAAACAATAGTTATAAAAATACTTGTGCCCTCCAAGTTGTGCCCTCCAAGAACTGTGAGCTCCAAACAAATGGAGATATGTTAATGATTATTAACTTCTACCTCTCGCACATCTTTTGATCTAATACCCTTTGTCTAGCACCTCCGGCTGCTCTCTCGTCATCCTCTCTCACACAAGAATCCTTGTTATGTCACACCGTTTTATCTGCCGCGGAAGACATCTTTTGACTTAGAATAATCATAGAGCCTCCATAATCTAACAGTGTGTGAGTTGCATATGTACATTGTGTGTACTGTATATTTTGCGTATGTTTACCTCCTCTTGCAGGCCACAGTCCAGCAGCATGTTCACACAGGCCTCAATAGGGAAGGCAATTTCTCTACCGCTCAAGGCCAGATGTTCCTGCAGAGGTTTCCCATAACATGGCCTCTCCACCCACGACTCTGATAGAGAGAAAGAGGGAGACTTATGTCACACTTTCACAAGATCACCTGCACAACGGGTTTGTTCTCTCACCCTGGTGAGCTTTAATGTGCGGGAGTGCATTCTGCAGCAGCTCCAGAGACTTCCTGTGATACTCTGCTTGAACTTCTATCAACTGAGGGAGAGACAAATAAAAGAAGAGAAAATTGGATTGAAGATGTTTGAACAGAGAAAAACAGATTAAAAGAAAAACAGAGAGGTAGGAGAGAGAGAGAGAGAGAGAGAGAGAGAGAGAGAGAGAGAGAGAGAGAGAGAGAGAGAGAGAGAGAGAGGAAAGGGTAGAGAGTGTATATATGTGATTGTAACAATAAAGGAGACATTATGACACTCACAGTCTGGAAGTAATTAGCATAATCAGATTCTCTGGCCATGAAGCTGTACATGTCAGCAGAGAGCTGGTCCTGTAAACCATTGATACATTCAAGCAATACATATTAGAATTACTTAACATGGCAGTATGAACATGAAGACAAAAGGTAAAACTCCTCCCACCCGGCAGATCTCCATTCGGTTTGCCGCTTCCTCCATCTCCTCTCTGAGGGAGTCGGCTTTGGCTCCACTCACAACTTCCTTAGACAGAGTTGAAGACCTTGACGACTGCTGCCACCTGCAGGTGGAAAAGAGGCAGACATGATCACATTATGTAAATCCAGAATAAATAGACAGTGGAGTAGTTGTGTAGTTGTTGTTGTGCTTCTAACCTTGTCCGAGCCGAGTCCATGTCCAGCACAAGTTTGGCCAAATGTTTTCTCTGCTTCTGAATATTGGGAATTTCCACCTTTGAATAAACGCAACAGCGAAAACAAAGTTTGAAAGTGTGTGTAAGGGAGTGCGGCATCTTTCCACACAATATTGGATGATAAATAGAAACTGTTGCAAGATCGTATTGCTAAATAAAAAAAAATTCAAATGAGGTGAGTATGTCAATAAAGTAAAACACTCTTAACTGAACTCCAATGCAATTAAGTGAGAGAAATAGAGAGACAAATCTCTTGAATGAGAGACAGAGAGAGAGAGAGAGAGAGAGAGAGAGAGAGAGAGAGAGAGAGAGAGAGAGAGAGAGAGAGAGAGAGAGAAAGAGAATGAGAGAGAGAGTCAGTAAGAAAGGGATAACGAGAAAGAAAACTGTTGACTCTTCACTGACCTCGGAGAGAGAGCAGAGAGGATCAACGACGTCCTGCTCAACCTGAAGCTCAAACATCACCAGCTCCTGAGCCAGACGATCCTCAGTCTCTCCGCACAACTTTAGTAACTTTCTGAATAGAGAGAAAGAGAAAGACAAAAGAAACATAAACCAGAGAACCAGAGACATATGGTTGATAAAGATAAAAACGGATTGTGAGACATAAGCAAGTAAATGTGGCTGCTGGTTGAAGGAAAGTGAGTCTTGTACCCCAGCAGAGAATCATCACCCAGAACAGCAGCTCCTTCCAGAAAACACTGAGCCAGTGACGACAGAGGAAGTTTCTTCTGCTCAGAAACACAAACGCTCAAACAGATCAAGAACATTCCTAATATAAATACTTACATACAACCTCTCAAAATCAACTCAAAAATATAGTGCCACATGGCCCAGTGTCTTTCTGCCGATCAACAAGAAACGTACAGTATTAAATATGCATGTGCGTACAACATAACCAACACACTAAATGCAGAATAGAAAGACAACTTAGTTTGATTCCTTGTGAAAAAACATTTCTAAAGTGATATAGTAATTTTTAAAAAAATGTTCCCGCTGCTAAACTCACCGCGGGCGCCCTGCCGGACCTCCTGTCTGCGTCTGTGGCCTGCTGCCCCTGCAGACATGCTGTCAGCTTCTTCTGAGAGCCGTGAGACACCTGCTTCACCAGCTCCAGACGCTTCTCCACCTGCACACATACACATACACACACATATAAAATTCTTTATTTGCACTGAAGCCAATAACATGGTGCATCTAGTGCTTCCATGGGTTTCTATATGCCTCTTGTTGTCTCACACAAATGTTATATAATAATTTCTCTATTCTGTATAATATTTTTTTTATGAAACCCTGTTGCCGCAAACATTCAACACATTTACCTACAATTAAAAAAGTTGTGATAATGATTAAGTATTGCATAATATTTAGAAACATGAAGTGAAAAAAGAACCAGTAGAAACCAACATACATTAATTATCCATTAAAATTCCCATTTCTATTACCAGTTTACAGTATTAAGTAACTTATTTTCTCTTTTTAACAAAAAGTTGTGCTTGGCTCAATCCGTCACAGAAACTAAATCACTACTAATTTTTGTGAATTTGTTTTTGTGGCAGAAATGGACTTTGACATGAAAGTTTTATGAAAGCTTAATTTAAAGCAAAATAAGAAATGTTAAATTTTCTTGAATTTGTGTTGCACGACTAAGTGATATCTTACAAATTTCCTGTCAGAAGAAAAGCAGCGAACAACAAAAACAGACAAAGGAGCCATAATATATTGTGAAGCAGGTGTGAGTTGGCTCACCTGCAGCAAATCTTCACTGAGGACCTCTGTCTTCTCCGCCCTGTGAATATACCAGAAACACTCATCAGAGCAACAACACAAAGAAAGCAACAGGGTCAGAAAACTCACTGATTCAAACGCCGTTGCAACTAATTCAAGATATTTATCCACACATAATAAATTCACATGTGGTCTGTGTTTGTTTGCACTTGTGAGCTGGATTGCAAATTCAGAAACTGCAGTTGGGAACAATTTCTGTTTTATAAATTAAGTTTTGTTAAATTAAGCACATGTTCTTTGAGGAACCCAAAGGAACGAGGCCCTGACCCCAACGTAAAAGGGCCTGAAGTGGTAGATTGAAAAATATACAGACGTAGAGCGTTAATCTCAGTGAGAGAGACAGAGACACTCAAGAAGATCCTACTCGATTTTCACAGGTCTCTCATTTTTTGTAGAGTTAACAAAACCAGCCATGCTATGATTCTCAAAATAAAAACAATTATGTATATACACAGTAATATAATGATGTGAGCGCTTATCCTCCCTGCCAATACAGATAAACACAGAAACAACTTCCTTATTTTTCAGAGTTTCAAGCCAAAAGGTCTGTTGTTGCAAACTAATCTGGTTGCTTACAGTAGGATAAAAACAATTAAATCAAAATGTCAGAAAAAAAGAACTTCATGCTGAAAAAGAAAAGCCTCAATTCTTTTTGTCCTATTCTATTAAAACTGTGTGTTAAATTATTCTGGTCTACATTAATAAGGCAGAAAGCGAATGGTCTTTCACAGACACGTACATCATCAGTCCAGAGATTAAAACATAACTGTCCTGAGAAATAAAAGAGAGAAGCTCTTACTCAGCATCACGCTTACAGCCAACGGAGATCTGCAGCGTCCTTCTCCACAGAACCATGATGAGTGAGAGACAGAGAAAAACTGAAAGAAGTCCACAAACCACACACTTCCTCAATCCTCTACTGTTCCCTTTCTAGTAGACACACTTTCTGCACCATCTAGGACTGACGTGAGGTGAGTGTGAAATCGATAGTCAAATTTCACAACAAATTGGAGCATCTGTAGACCACTACTGAGGTGTGAGGGTAGTGAGATAAAGGAGACTTCAGTTTCCAGTCTCGACTATATGGTAAAAAGCTTTCCACTTCAAAAATAGAAACCGGATGTAGTGTACAGCATATGGCTGTACATTGGGCTGATATTGATTGACAACCTTTAGGGAGAGATTTCAGGTGAATAAAGAAAAGAGGTTAAAAAAGGTTAATAGAGAAAAGTTAAAGCCCTTTCTTGAAATCTTTTTGCTTGCAGTTTCAATCCAGATAAATCCAGAGATGCCTGATGTGCCAGAGAATCAGGAAAAGTCACTTCTGGCATGTGTGTGTGTGTGTGTGTGCTGATGCTCATGTTACTGTATAATAAAGGAAGGTGTGGTTCTCATTAACACACAAACACTGAAGTGCTGCAAGACAAACACATGCGCACAGGCACGCACGCACGCACGCACACATGCACCCACACACACGCACACACACACCAGCGCCTAACCTGCGCTTTCATATAGCACACAATACAGTAACATGTACTTTTAAAATAAATTGTACTTTTAAACAAAAAGGCACTAACTACTAGACAGACCCCACTATAGAAGGCATGCAGGATGGTTGGGCCAAAGCTAAAAAAATGATTTGTTTATGTAAACTAGATAGTGTAAAGTGTTTTACAGAGCTGTGTGCATGTCTGTGTGTGTGTGTGTGTGTGTGTGTGTGTGTGTG
>CM051500.1:11889866-11972774 GCA_028031935.1 Paedocypris micromegethes
TGTGTGTGTGTGGGTGTGGGTGTGTGGGTGTGTGTGTGCAGGCGTTTAAGTCAAAGAGGGGCCTCAATTGTTTTTATAAGGTTTTAATACTAAAGTGGGGCCCTGTGGCCACCCGTGGGACTATTGATTGAGCCTAACAACTTGAAGGCTTGATTGTGGTTTTGTAATTGCATTGCATAATGTGCAATGGCAATGAAGATTATTAATTTTAAAGTAAAAAAGTTTAAAAGTTTAAAGTAAAGGGGGGAAGTGGAAATATTGTGAGTGTTTGGGTTGGGGTATGTATTTATATGTATTTTTGGTGAAACCATGATATAATGATATAAATATGAAATAGATGCAAGTATGTGTGCGTTTGTCTAAGTGAGAGATCAAGTTCCTCTACATGAAAAATAATAATAAAGTTAGTCCAATCTAATCTAATATTCAAGAATGCTTCCCATAAATGTTTTACAGAAGTCAAAAACGCCACCTTTTAAAAGTCTACGCACATACAATTACAAAAGAAATATTAAAATAAATGTAAAAACAATATCTAGGCTGATACGGTTGGAATCAGCACCTCTGACCTCTAACACTTAAACACACTCATATTGTCTCCTGTTCTGTCTCCCTGTCTCACACTAACTGATGTTTTTGGGGACACAATGGCAGGTGTAGCTGAGGAACAGACCTGTGATTGGTCTAATCCGCAGGTCACATGACATTTGAAAGAGTCTGTTTACTGTGTGAACACTGTTCCTGCTCTCACTGCTGTCACTCGACACGACAACTTTGGCTTCAGGATCTTCAATAATAACACCTCAAACTGGTGTTACTGATCCCTGACCTGTGTGTGTCATTAAACTTAATAGTTCAATAAAATGATTAAATGAACAGGTAAATTAAATAAACAAATATATCTTAATTGTATATATATATATATATATATATATATATATATATATATATATATATATATATATTAGTGTGTGTGTGTGTGTGTGTGTGTATATACCTATATATTTTTGGTTTTGTTTTTTGCTTATAGTATATAAATATATACACACGTGTGTGTGTGTGTGTGTGTGTGTGTGTTTACATATTTACATTCATTCCCCACACACACACACACACACCGAAAATCATTTAAATAAACAATTATACAAACTACATAATTAGAAGTATCAACGCATATAAACATATATTTGCCAGGTGTGTACAAACAGTTACATGTATTAATAAATATAAAATAACACACGTTCCTAATACAGACATAAATAACTTAAATTGTAAATCATTAGTTAGTGCTCTGCGGACAGTACAGGTGACCTGTACGCGTTTTGGAAGCCACGAAGCCTTCGGTTGACGTCTCAGACATATGTCCGAGATCACTGTCAGTGTTTTATTCGTGAATCAGGTGTGTTACCTGCCCACGGTCTGGTTGGCCAGTTGTCGCATTCGGTTGAATTGCTTCTTCATCTTCGTGCGGTTGGCGAGCGATTCTCGCTGGGATGAAACGGCTGCTGAGGGCGGTAGGTTAAAGAACAACCGTCGACAAATAATCCATATCTAGGATTATGATGCAAGGTTCCGTGTAGGCGTGAAAACATCACCTGTACGGGATTAAGACGCCAGAAATCATCATTTGACCGATCTCGCAGCTCGAGACGCGGGGATGCTCTGCTGCTGACGCGTCCGCCGCGGACACTCATGGGAAATGGAGTTTTAAAGACAAAGCTTACGGACTCGCGACTATTTCGAGAATAATACCATGTCCATATGCTCTAATAATTTACAACATATCTTTAAATGGGTAAAATGATCTAATGCATGATTTCAAATTATGATTGGATGTGTTGTTAAAACACACACACGCGCGCGCGCACAAAATTATTTGTGTTCATTTTTTCATTCAATAATTTGATAATTTTCCTTTTATTACAGATGTACATTTTAAATATATAATATGAACAATAGATGTAAAATAGATTTTCTTAGCGCAGCACATTAGATTTAAAAAACAATTCTAAATCTTGCAAGTTTAGTTGAATGAATATTAAAACAGTGCACTTATTCTGTCATTTGGTTCATTAAACAGGTCTTAATGCAAATAAGGTTTAATTTAAGCCGCTGCTTTTGGCACAGTTGGCTTGACAATCAGGCAGACAGCACGATTGACTTTGGTATTTTAAGTCAATGTCAGCCATTTCTGTCTGGAGCTGAATGGGGCGTGGCTAGTCAGAGTGTCTGACAGAATGCTGCGCACGCGCTCTGTCGAGTGTCAGTAGCAAGATGGCGGCCCTCAGAACGGGTCTATTGACCCGAGTCCTTCGAAAGGGACGAGAACCAACCATCTCTAACATTATTTTCGGAACGAGAGCAGGTGTGTTGTTTTACCTTAGCCCCACATCTCGATTATGCTGCAAACGCTCTGTTTGTTTGGGTGAATAGAGCGATAACCTTCGTTTGAGGACCTGTAAGCTAACATGCTAAGATAATTACCATGATATTGTTGGTAAACAGATAGGATTTTTGAGACGTAAATACACATGTATTAAGCGCACGCGTGTCCAGGGAGTCTGGTTTTGCAGATTTCAACTGGCCTTTGTTGTATCCTGCAGCTTCCGGCGTGCCTCGAGATATTTTGCCCGGTCCATATCCCAAAACCCCCGAGGAGAGGGCAGCGGCCGCCAAGAAGTACAACATGACTCTGGAGGATTACCAGCCGTATCCTGATAATGGCATGGGGTGAGTGGTGGCTCTTTTGAGTGATCTGACATGCTACTTGCCTCTAACTTTTTCTAAACTGTTGTATTGTGTGTGTGTGTGTGTGTGTGTGTGTGTGTGTGTGTGTGTGCGCGCTGTAGGTACGGAGATTACCCCATGCTGCCCAAAAAATCCCAGCATGAGCGAGACCCCTGGTATGAGTGGGACCACCCGGACCTGAGAAGGAACTGGGGCGAGCCTGTAAGAAAACTAGAAAAATGAAAAACTAGAAAAAACAACTAGATTGTTAGGCTGATCACAAGAAGCTGAATTAACTGATAGGAGTCACTGTTTTCAGTTCTCGTTTTAAATGTGTTTCACAGATTAACGATTCACAGATTAAATTTGGCCCTTTTTTCTGTGAGCGCAGAGTGCTGGCAGACAACTTCTCAGTCTTTTGCCTATTATTTTCCGATTATTTGTCGGATACAAGGACACCGGAACAAGAAACACTTAACAGTTGAATTTTCTTTTTTAATCTCCTTTCATTACTTAGAGAAAACATTACAATATGAAATAAATATATAAAATAATAGAACTGCCATAATGACCACAACAACAACAACAATAATAATAATAATAATATAAGTAGTATTAGAACAAACACCAACAAAACAGTAGCATCACGAACGAAATAAAAAAGTGCAAAACGTTTAGTTGTCATGTTCGGGTAATGGGTATTTAACCAGGGACTGTGAGGGTGTTTTCTACTAGATGGTTCTGAGAAGTTGGCTTGAGAGATGGCACTTCAACTCCCTTTTGAAGTGTAATGTATAGAAACATGTATTTCTGTGGGAAAACTCATGTTTGGTTCAGATGATTTATAGAAATGTGATTCTGTGTGTGAAGAAGTTCCTTGCCTCTTGTCTTTGTTGGGAACAAAATCAGAGGTAGACAAACGTTTTGGAGTAATGTGCAAGACGCATTATGCAAATTGTTTCCCAAAGGCATTGATTAAATGAATAATTCATTGCATTACGTTTAAACTGATGAACTCAATTTCAGTGTAAGTTTTACATTTTGTCGACTCTTGTTGTCCTATAACTCAATTTGTTTAAACACGAGTAGAGATGCTTTCATCCAGTTTTTGTGAAAATAATTTGATGGACTCCGCTTTTTTATTTGCTGGCTATATTTCCAATAATCAGTTCCAAGCTCCGTTTTGCATTTGAATGCCAGCAAAAGCCTATGCTCTGTCTACCTTTCATTTTGGCAGAAAGACCCAGATTGTCCCCTTTCCACAACAATCTTACTATAAGGCGCACTTAAAATCCTAAAAATAATTGTTAATTTACAGTGTTCCTTATAATCTGGTGTTTTATGGAGCAGTCATTTGGTCTTTGTGCCTTTTATTCCGAAATTGTATTTTATAGTCTGATTGATTAGTTGATTGTGTTTGTGTTACACCCATAAGACGATCGTTTCTGCTCCTGTTGCAGATCCACTGGGACTTCGACATGTACATAAGGAACCGCGTGGACACATCTCCAAGCCCTGTGGACTGGAAGACCATGCGCAATCAACTGTTGGGCTTTCTCGGCTTCATGATGCTGATGTTCGGCCTGGGCGAGATGTTTCCTGTATACCAACCTGTGGTACGGCTCTAGTAAACAAGAATGCCAAATATGTTTTTTGTTCTGGTTTCAAAAGCTATTGTTTTTCCCAGGCACCCAAGCAGTATCCTTACAACAATCTGTACCTGGAGAGAGGAGGAGACCCCCAGAAAGAGCCAGAACCTGTTAAGCACTATGAGATCTAACACCCAAATCCCTTGCGTCTGTATATTTAATGATATTAAACTTACTTGTAAAAGTCTGTGGGTTTTTTTTATTGCTTTGTTTTTTTCTGTTCGGTATCAGCTTAAGCTTTTAAATACCTTTGTGTTGCTTACCGGCTTTTAGTGATCAGAAGCTTTTGTGTTAAACTGGTTGGATTGGACTAGTTTAGAACTCTGTGATCTACTTTGTTCTGTTAAACGTAAGACATAGATGAAGCCTTGCTTCTTTTTGTTGACAATACATGTCTACAACATTTTATAGCATTTTGTACTGTCAATGTTGAAGTAGGTAAATAAATGTGTCTTATTATCCCATCTTTTTCATGGGATGTAGATTTTATGTGCACAGTTAGTATTCTAAACATTATTACCAGAAAATTGAAACACCAAGTGAAGCTTTGGTAAAGTGTGCAGGTGCCATAGAATATTTGCATATGACAATCAGTGTGGACCATGAAATCAGAAAACAGTTTGCAGTAAAGATCTATACAAAATGATACGATTCATTCATAATTGAGAAATTCATTAATTCAATTTAACAAAATTGAATTAAACACTACTGGTGCACTGTTAAACTAAGTTTAGGTAGTAATTGAGGAAAAACCAATGACCTGCGTATATGCTGATTTAATGTAAAATGTTTTTAATGGTAAAAAAAAAAAGCATGTCTAACGTTTGGGCAGATCCTACCAACATCCACGCCATTCTACCATCTTTATTTTTAAAACAAAATTTAAAATGCAGTGACAACGATACACTACACACACACGCACGCACGCACGCACGCACACACACACACTACATAAATGTTAACAAACCTTTCATAAAAAATGCCATAGAAATACACTACCTATTCGAAAGCAAGACATTAATGTAACGTTTTTAGTACATTTTCGTTATAATTAGAATTTAATTCTCGATTCTCTTTTATGCATTAATAACAGATTTAGTGAATAATTGCAAAAGAAACACGCGTGACACTTAGCGCGTGCGCAAGAGGAAAACAGGTGCTCACGTACGTGCCACACTGATTGGCGCGGAGGAAAAAGATGGCGCGAGTTTAAACGGTCTGTATTGATTCAGGCGTCATCTTGAACAAGCTAGAATCTTCTTCCAAGAAGCGTTACAAACGTCACACACACATACGAATCAGAACAAAAGGAACAGTCGGGTAAGTTTCTAAAGATGTCCACAAGTTGTAAATAAATGAAAATACCAGTGATGTTTACTGAGATAAGTTGGTACGATGCCGAAAGACAATATTTGAAAATTTGTCATTTCGTGATGACAAAGCTGCTATAGACTAGTTTGTTTGTTACTTGTGGTGTGTTATTAACTTGCCAGGTCCTCTAGTTAGCAGAGAAGGCTAGTTGTCGTATTGTTGTTGTTGTTGTTGTTGTTGTTACCAAATTACTAATATTATTGTTTAATTTTAAGATTCCAAACATAAATACGACCAGATTACAGTCTTAAATTGTTGCATATGTTTGGATACATTTTACTCCGAAATGGAAGTAAATCAGTCATTGAAACAGCAGTCACTGTTCAGTCTTCATTAGACTTCATACCGTAAATATTGATTCAATCATTAAAAAAAATAAATGTTTTCATTTTATAAATAAAGTTAGTTTGAATAAGAAAGATACAGTTGAACCATCTAAAATAATTGTCAAACACCATTAAAACATGATAAATTAGCATTATTATTAAGTGTAACAATACTTATGATGATATTGAAATATGAAGTACAGTATTTAATATTACAAATATTAAGTCTTAAAATCTGTGGTGTTCTCTAATTTTTCTAAAGTTTTCTGTAATTTATCTTCAAATTTTAAATGTAGTAAATATGTTTTTGTTTGTAATAAAATTATTGTAATCCTGCCTGTAATAAATGACACTATGTAATTTTGTCAATCAAATTTAAGTATTTAGTGTTTTGCTATTAATAACCTAATTACAATACCATGTATTCTCAGTGTATTAGTATGAATAGGCATTGTTGTAACATGGTGGTTACATTTGTTAAAGAAAAAAATTAACCAATTAATGTAACTTCCGTATTAATATATTATAAATAATATTGTACGTATTAAATGGGCATGTGTGTCTGTTTTGCAGCTGTAGAGTGTTTGTAGGATGCAGCCTGTATTGGCTGTTCGAGGCTTCAGGCAGCGTCTGTTGGAGGGCTTGAGTCTGCGCAGATGGCAGCAGTACCGCCTCCCCCACCCTCGCCCGGATGGCCCCTCCCCCTTCCATTGGCCGAGTGAACAGCAGCAGCACCAAGATGCAGACATTGAGAGCAACAGCGACCCGCTCTCTCTCTCGTTCATTACAGCCTCCTCTCTCACCCCACCCTCCTCCTCTGACAGTACCAGCACGTCGCTGCTCACGTCGGCCACACGCAGGCGCAAACGCAAGCGCAAGCGAAAGCGCAAGCTGCACAGCAGCGATGGCGTGACAGAGACGCTGATCATGGGGAATCAGGACGGAAAACAGAAGCGCTCCGAGGCGCTGGATGAGAATGGGCTGCATGATGGCACAAAGAAGGGATCCCATGGGAAGAAGAAGAACAGATGTGAAAGATCTTCCATGTTCCCTCACATCCGCAAGCGGCGGAACCCTGGCCGAGCCCATGGCCTCCTGAGTGGATCTAGAGATGATGTGCTGCGTGAGCCCGTGGAAGCTGCTCCAGGCCATAAGACGCCGGACCTGTCTGGAGATGAGCTGGGCCAGTCTGACATGGAGCCGGAAAGGCCTGCGGTGGAGGCGGAGCCGGGCCCCTTGCCGGAGGAGAAGGTGACGAGCTCCGGCTCAGACACGGACATGTACAGCTTTCACTCAGCAGCAGAGCAGGAAGATCTTCTTGCGGACATCCAGCAGGCCATGCGTCTGCAGCTACGCTGGGATTGTAAACAAGCCTCCCCTGAGGCCCCGGTGGATGAGATGGAGCCCGCCAGTGTCCCAGAGGAGCATCCCAAAACCATCAGCATCCAGCAGCAGCCTAATGTAGAGTCCGGCAGCGTGGATGTGGATCTGTGTGCCTCTATAATTGTAGAAACCATCACAAAACAACCCGAGGCCCCTCCTCCTCCCCTCATCGCCCGTCCTGTTACCAAGACAACCAGCAGCACCAGCTTCCCAGACCTCACTGCTTCTTTTGAAAGCGCTGTGGAGGCTGTGGAAGAGGACAATGATGAGATAGAAGATTCACCCCAGGACTATCCGGATGCAGCTGACAGTGATGAGATAGAAGAGCTTGGGGTCCTTGATAGCGAGACGGACCATCTTGCCTCTCAGAGAAGCAAGAACAGCGTAAGGTTCTCTCACTTACCACCACCGGAGAGTCCTCTGGCCGCCCGGCTGCTTAAATCTTCTGTAAAGCCCTACCCCACCATTAGCACTTCCTATATAAAGACCACCACCCGGCAGCTCAGCTCGCCGTCTTGCTCGCCGGCCCTCTCGCCCTCGCACAGCCCACTCTTCACCCGCCGGGGTGACTGGTCCCCGGCAACAGTCGTCAGGGCGGAGAGGCAGCGGCTAAAGCGTCAGCGCTCGCACAGCATCACTGGACCCATCAGCCGCTCTGCTGACTGGAGCGAGGAGCTCCACACGCTGCCTCGCCGGGCTGGAGGCTCAGCGGACCTGCTGCAGTACAGCGGTGAGAGACGGACATCTGCGTCCCAGAGCTCTGCCTCGAGCTTCCAAGATGTGTTCACAGGTGTGTGCGCTCTAGTGTCTCTCACTCACGATTGAACAGGGTGATCAAAGAAACACCCGCTCTTGAGGTCACGTGACAGCATGTCAGTAGGTTTAACTGCAATTTGTTAAAAACACAGTTAAAACTTTGAGCAAAAGTATAAAATGACCAAATTAAACATTTAGAAAGTCCAATTTACAAAGTTGACACTTCCAGATGTGCCATCTGAAGTATAGGAGGAAGTTAGAGCTCAGAACAGTAAGTCTTTTTTCTTTTCCTGTCTTTTCCTCTTCTCCCCTGTCTCTCTTTCTTTCTATCTTTCTTCTTTCTATCTTTTATATTCTTTTTTTCCGCTGTTGCGCTTCTAGCAGCAGCAGCAGTAGTAGTAGTAGTTTTACATTACCATTGGGGTACAACATTGTAATGAAATTACCTATTCTTATATTCGTATCACCTTCTATTCTCCCCCCTTTCTATCTCTATTACAATCTCTATTACAATTCTCTGTTCTTTCTTCTTTGTCTGTCATTGAAAGCCCTACTTTAAGACTTGACTTTTTTTGGTGACATCAATGTTTCTGTCTAATGATCATTTCTATGCAACAAGAGACAGAGAGTGAACACGAAGTCCAGGGGTGAATGCTTTCTCATGTAGTCTCCTCTCTTTCATGTCAGGCCGGACGCTGCTGGAGAGGCTGTTCCAGCAGCAGGAGTCAGGTGAGCGAGAGGAAGCAGAGAAGCTCTGCTCCAGGATTCTGGCCATGGGTCTCCTCCTTCCCTTCAGTGACTGTTTCAGAGACACATATGGGAGCGGCGGTCAGGTCTCTCACAGCTTTCACGTGAGGCTCTCACACACCTTTCACATGGTCCCGCTCTGTCTGATTCTTCCTCACACTCTTTTCAGCATGATCAGCTATACACATGGGCGGCCGTGAATCAGCCTCCGGTGTCACTGGAGCGTCTCCCAGGTTTTCCCACTCACCTTAAGACCTTGTGGCCACAAATTCAACCCGGAGCAGACGAGCCCGCTGAACCCATTTACACAGAAACTGGTGAGAACACACACTCACTCGTTCAAACACACACCCTCACCAAACGAAAATGAAATGGTAATACTCTTGATAGAGTAATCAGGAAATAGTAAACACGCACTTTGCGTTGAGTTAATAAATGTTTTTTGATGGGTATTTTGCTGATTTATCTAGTGTTATTGATCTGGTTTTTTGACTCTTTTTCTCACCCTGTCATCAGAGGTCGAAGGTCAGGAGGGTGAGTGACTCCGTCCGCAGCCATGTATCACTTTTACCCGTTGCCTGTTTACAATCCTGCTTATCAACAGGCCATACATCACATGACTCACTCTCATCCGTCTCCAGCCTCCATCTCAACCTCATGTTTGCACCAGTCGGAAGCTTTATATACACGTACTTTGAGTCACATGATGTTTGATTTTAGACGATCTGCTTCACGCACTTCTGAGCTCATGCTCACATCAAGCATGTCTGTGTTTCAGAGCATCAGGCTGTCATCTCAGAGCTGAAGAAACAACAGGAAGATGAAATACGACAGATTCAGGTATCACGTGTGCTTGGGTCTTTCCTGAGGTTTTTCCTGAACGCAGGATGAACTTATTGAATGAAGCTTTTTCATCAGCAGAGGGCGCCATCATTACACTGAGATCTCAACTATCTCCTGTCAAACACAGACTTGCTCTTTTACACTTACTGTACTATTATCTGATTAGTGCCAAAAATATCAAACGTAATTTTTTTTTAAATGAACAAAAATGCTTCACATTTACGTTTGCTTTCTTTATTTTTTGCTTGCAATCTTCACGTTTTCGTCTGAAACTTTTTTGTTCGTTTCATTTTTTTTTTCCGTTTGGACTTCTTGTAATAAAAGTAGACATTTTTGTTTTTTTATCACATCGAATTACTGTATTGTGAAATTGTGTATTTGTATCCCGATAGTCGCCGTACAATAAAATGTATTACACATTGTTATTGTTATTATTATTATTATTATTATTATTATTATTATTATTATTATTATTATTATTACTATTATTATTATTATTATTTTGGAAAATAATTATTAAATGTTCAGGCTAAACTCTTATAATTCCGTGCTAACTAGAATTTAACATGAAACCCTGTATACGTACGTACTAAATAACAAATGCAGGATGTGAGAGAGCAGTCTGGTGCAGTGATGTGGATGGTGTTGTGTTGGTCCAGACAAACGGATAAATACTCCGATGATGAAGGTGTTCCGATTATGAATGTGTTTAAGCGCTTGCTAAACTCCTCCCTCTTCCTGGTGTAGCAGCTGTCAATTGCAAGCGAAAAATAATAAAACAACTGTAAATGTGAAGCATTTTGTTTGTTTCTTAGAAATTGAAGTTTGATCTTTTTGGCACTTATCTGATTCCATATTCTCTACCTGTCTTTCTGTCATCCTGTTCTTTAATCCCTCTCTAATTCTTCTACATCTTTAACTCTGTTCTTGTCTTTATTTGACACTCTTCTCTTCTCTATTTTGTTTGTACTCCATTTTCTTTCACTCAACCCTGTGTGACTCTCACTCTGTTCCTGTTTCTCACTTTCTCACCGTTTCTCTCTCTCACTCTTGCACTCCATTACTTTCTCTCTCACTTGAATTCTGTCTCTCATTCACTCTCTCACCCATTGTTTATTTTTTCCACTCTGTTCTTGTCTCACACCATGCATGTCTCATTTTGATTGCTGTCTCTCACTTTTTATTACATTATACTGTCTGAATCCCTCTGTCTTTCTTTTTCTTCTAAATTGTCCAGCTTCTTCCACATGTCTCTCTCTCTCCCTGCAGGAGGAGTCAGTGTTAAAGACTGTGCATCTGAAACAGGAGCACATCAGTGTGATCGAGCAGCTGGAGCAGACGATCGAGGACCTGCGCAGTAAGATCGCGGAACTAGAGAAGCAGCCAGTTGAGGTTCAGGATCAGGAGTGCGGTGAGGATGACGCTGTGCTGCTCCCAGATGTGTGTCACGCGCACCTTCAGACGGAGAACAGCTCACTGCTGCCTCTTGAGGCCAAGTCTGTGCAGACCTCTCCTGTGGACGAGAGCTTCAGTTTCAGAGCACCAGTGCTACCTGCTGCTGTTCAGGCACCGTCGGGATCTCCTGCTCATGTCTGCACGTGTCAGCAGCCGCCCCTCTCAGGACTATGTGCCCCACCTCCCCCTCCTCCTCTCCCTGGCCTGTGTGCTCCACCACCCCCACCACCTCTTTTTGTAGTAAGTGCACCCCCTCAATCCCTAGGGCCTTGTGCTCCTCCACCACCACCACCACCACCACCTCTTCCTGGGGTGTGTGTTCCTCCTCCTCCTCCTCCTCCTCCTTTGCCAGGATTGGGTCCACCACCACCTCCTCCTCTTCCTGGAGTGGGTGTTCCACCTCCTCCTCCTGTACCTGTTCCCGGAGGCTGTGTCCCACCTCCTCCTCCTCCTCCTCTTCCTGGTGTGTGTGTTCCCCCTCCTCCTCCACTTCCCACATCAGGTGCACCTCCACCTCCTCCTCCTCCTCCGCTGGTGCCTGGATCCTGTGGCCCCTCTCTCATTTTTGGTTTAGGGTCTCTGCCACCACCTCTCCCTCTGGGTTTCTTTGCGTTGGGGGCCGCACAGGAGAAACCACCTCGTAAGAGTGTGGTGGAGCCTCCCAGACCCATGAAGCCCCTCTACTGGACCCGGATCCAGCTGCAGAGCAAAAAGTAAAGCTCCTCTCTCTCGTACCTCACCACACATTAGTATGAGAGCTTATTGGTCAAGCGTTGCACAGAAGTCACCCACCACATCCCGTTGTGTGAATTATTTCTGGTGAGAATCAGTTTGCTGTTACTGAAGGGTTTTCCCTGCAGGGACTCGCACTCGCTGGTGTGGGAACAGATTGAGGAGCCACCTGTGGACTTTGAGGAGTTCGTGGAGCTCTTTTCCAAATCGGCAGTGAAGGAGAAGAAGAAGCCGCTGTCGGACACCATCAGCAGGTGCAAGACCAAACAGGTGAAGACTGGTGGAATTCTTCTTCAAATTTTTTTATTTCTCATTAAAATCTGTAAAATTGCACAGCTCCTCGCTTTTATCAAATTCATAGAGCAGCACTTCACCTATTGGTGTAAATCACTGATTCAGAAACCTTTTTTGTCTTTTAATTTTCTGCCAAACCAAACAGTCTGAATATTTTTGCATCTTGAATATTGTTTTGAATATATTGTTGTACCTTTTCATTAGTATTCCTAGTGTTATTTTTTTTTTAGTTTATTTGATCGGTTATTAATTTATTGAAAAAAAATTGGCAATTAGTTAGCTTGTTGTTTTCTTTTTTAGTTTTAACAATATGTATTTTATTATTTGTTTTTGTCTCAGGTACCACACATCCTTCAGTCATTGTCTGAGAGCAGGGAACTGTCTGTAATGAAGTGCCTACCTTAAGTAGAATCTGAAAATGTTGATTGTTCCAATTTCTATGGTAAAAGTCCATTAGCTAGATTTCAAGAAATGGTTCAAGTTCAAGTTCATTTGTATAGCGCTTTTCTTAGTCCAAGACCAACGCAAAGACGCTAAAACGGTTCGAACAACTCGCGAATTGTGCTAGGCAGAGTGTTCCAATATTTTGGTGCTAGAAAAGCGAAAGATCTTCCCCTTGTGAAGGTTTTAGAGATTTTTGGTATTACGAGCTGCCCTGAGTTTTGAGAGCGCAGAGGTCTCCTTGGCTCGTAACACGTGATGAGCTCACTGAGATACAGAGGAGCTAGACCGTTTAATGCTTTATAAGTTGTTAGAAGAATTTTAAATATAATTCTATATTTTACGGTCAATTTTGATTCTTTTAAAGTAGCCTTTATCCAAAAGGACTTGCATTTCGTTACCGTTCTACACTGAAACAACCACATTGTTATTCTGATAATTCATACTTAGAACCTTGAATTTATAGATGGAACCAAGCATTACATTCTTCATATTGAGTCACTGGAAAACTTTAATAAATTAAAAAACCAACTAATTCTAGTCTCTTACTCTCTCTCTCTCTCTCCACTGTTGTGTTGTGTGGATCGACTCAGATCTGCTTGACTCACTGTGAATTGTTCTACTTCCGTCTGGCGTGCTAATGTCACTCTGAGGAGTGATAACGCTCGCCTCTGAGACGGACCTTCGGATCCGGCCTCACCATTGTCTTGCTGCTGATACCCATCTCACCTCGGCTGCGGCGCTGCTTGTTTGGGTTTTTGTGTGACAAGTGTGTTTGACTTTAGCATGAAGAGCTAAACAAAGAGCTGCTGAATCAGTCAGTCACTGGTTCACATCCCAGAAAACGGAGACCCAGTCCTGAATATCAGTGATGCCACTAACAAAACTGTGTTTTTTCTTTCTTTCTTTCTCTCATTCACTCTTTCTCTCCCTGACTCTCTTCATTCTCTCTCTCTCTCTCTCTCTCAGGTGGTGAAGCTGTTGAACACTAAGCGCTCTCAGGCCGTCGGGATTCTGATGTCTAGTTTACATCTGGACATGAAGGACATTCAGCACGGTGAGAAGCTTTCAGTCAGATCTGTGGTACTTAAACTTGATAAAACAATTTTAAAAATGTATCTCTCTCTTCCTCTCTCACTCTCTCTCTCTCTCTCTCTCTCTCTCTCTCTCTCTCTCTCTCTCTCTCTCGCTCTCTCAAAAATGCCCATAATGTCCTCCATAAATTATTAATGAGTAAAAAAGCCCAAGTGGGAGATTTACACCCTACACACACCGAGATGGAGCAAAGAACAGAAGAGCACTACAGAGAAAGAAAGATTGAGACACTTCAGAATCTGGCTGCAAACTGTTAAACAGATCTGGCTATCTGAATGCTGGTAGACCCTCAGAGACAGTCACGTGTCTTCAGGCTGTTTACAGCGTCTAGTGTCTGCTCTGTGTCTCTGCTCCAGGCTGGAATGATATTTCATGCTGCTGCCAGAAGAACTTGTACTTCATTTCATCTAATCAGGGTGTTTATACACATGCACATGGTTCGAGTTCCTCCAGGTCTTTGTTGAACGTCCAGTGAGACATTAGCGAGGAATTCGCCGTCGCTCTGTGACATCATGGCCTCACATGGGCCGCTGTGGTGCTTTGTTTTGTTTTTCCTTAAGTCCAAATAGAAGGTGATTTGTGGTGGAGAGTTAAACCCGCTGGCGCTGATCCGCGGCTGCTGACGCTGCGCCGGCGGCTTCACGGGAAACGTGAGGCTGAATGCTGGGAGAGGTCAGAGGTCACAGTGTCTGAAGTGGCTTGAGTTGTTCAGAGGTGTAATAAGCCTCCGTCCTGACAAGTTGTGGGTAATTGACCAGGACTCACCACGGCCCGTTAAACCCGATTACACCAGTAGATTTGTGTCGAGTCACTGAAGATCATCCGTCCAGTCTCTCTCTCTCTTCTTTCTTGCTCTCACCCTCGCTTTTTTCTTGCTCTTGCTCTCCTTCATTCATCTCTTGCTGTCTGTCTCTCTTGTTTCTTATTGTTCTCCCTCTTGTTTCGGCAGCCGTCCTGAACCTGGACAACACAGTGGTGGATCTGGAGACGCTACAGGCCCTTTATGAGAATGTGAGCTTGCATTCATCATATCTCTTTGTGTCAGAGAGAATAGAGGAATTAAGACACCGCAGCAGTGAACACATTACTGACACGTAGATGAAGTGAATAATGAAGTTCTTTATCATTTAATCCTCAATAAATAAATGAATTAATAAGGCATAGACTGAGGTAATGAGTTAGATTGCTGAACAAAATGATCTGATTATGGAATGTTTATTTGAGTAATATTAATATGTTAATTAATACAATTCAGTAACAAAAAAATGAAGGTGAATAAATGAGGTAATTAATGTTGGAAGGAATGAATGAATGAATAAAAGTTTGATTGATCAATTAATGAATGATGTTCAGTGAGTGAACTACTAAAGGTCCGCTGTGAAACAATGAGGGTTAGTCATAAATGAATGAAGCTTTGCAGTGAATGATGGAGGGATTAAAGCTCATTAGTGGATTCTGAAGTTTTTGAATGTGGTTATCATTCTAGTAGTGAAGGTTCAATGTGTGTTTGACTACACGTCAACAGAGTGTTTGAAGTGTGTGTGTGTGTGTGTGTGTGTGTGTGTGTGAGAGAGAGAGAGAGAGAGAGAGAGAGATCTGTGATTTATAGTCTGCTGATGTTCAATGGAGCCAAGAACATTTCCAGAGTTTATATTCAAGCCTGACACCCCCCCCCCCACACACACACACACATACACTGGCACAATCTCATTCCTAGAGAGACGTGGGATTGTAAACTTAGTTTTATCTCGATGAAAGTTGCTATATTACTATTCACTAAACATGAATCACGGTTCTCAATTAAAGCAATTTTTCTCCAGGATCCAATGTTTCCAACAACTACAAGTTTACTAAGGTGTAAAAAACACATTATCCATTTTGTAATTCAAATAGATTTTTAACCACAAGCTTAGAGTACAAACATTTTATGGTAAGCTCATGGTGTATCTGTGTGTGTGTTTTCAGAGAGCTCAGCAGGATGAGCTGGAGAAAATCCAAAAGCACTTGAGATCCTCTAAAGAAGGAAGTAAACCACTGGACAAACCTGAACAGTGAGTGAATCACACACTTCACCACCAGTTACTGAACTCTAATCACTGTGTAGGTGAGTTTGTATGTGTGTGTGTGTGTGTGTGTGTGTGTGTGTGTGTGTGTGTGTGTGTGTGTGTGTGGGAGGGAGGAACTTTGTGCGCTGACGGTGATTCTGGGCTGGTGTGTGTGTCCAGAGGCTTCAGGGTCTCGCTCTTCTCTCTTTCAGATTCCTCCATCAACTCTCTGAAATCCCAGAATTCATTGGGCGAGTTTTCTGCATCCTCTTCCAGTCCAGCTTTACAGAGTGCAGCTCCAACGTCCAGCACAAACTCCAGATTCTGCAGAGAGTGTGCAAGGTACTTCTCTTTCTCTTTCACATTCCTGCATTCTGTCGGCCTGTGGCCTGACTCCTCCTCCAGGTTTTACAGAGCGGTTCTGGAGTGCTGCAGGTTCTGGGTCTGGTTTTGGCTTTTGGGAACTTCATGAATGGAGGGAACAGGACCAGAGGTCAGGCTGATGGGTTCTCGCTGGACATTCTGCCCAAGCTGAAGGACGTAAAGAGCAGTGTAAGACACACACACACACACACACACACACACACATTTATATATCTAAATTGGCATATTGCTTTTTGCATATATCCTTCTAAGCCAGTGTTTTTTATTTAGTTTTAGTCATAGTCTTTTGACTAAAACTCGGTTAAGTTTTCGTCCTAATTTAAGTCATCTTAATTTTTTGTTTGTCTCATTTTAGCCGACCAAATACCACAGCATTTTAGTCGATTAAATTACAGTATAGATTTAGTCAACGAAAATATAAGTGCTATATATTCCAAATGTTTACTAAAGTTGCTATGTCTAAGAAATCTGAATACGTAGTTAACTATGAACATATAAAATATATACAAAGATCTTGTTTGGAAAAACATTTCTTTTTCTTGAACTTAATTTTATGAAATTAAATTTTCTTTCAATCCAAATACGGTAAATGTATTCTCATAAATGAAACCTCAACAAAGAATACAGGAAAATAAAATTAATTATAATTGCGTCATGTTTATAAGTAAAAAATGGTTGCACGGTGAAAGACGTTTCGATCTGCAGGTGGCTCTTCGGGTGTGTTGTATTTTTGCCTGTGATTATTGATTCACACGCGGCGTACAGATGGCTTTTCTAAAGTTGCTTTGAATGTAAAACTAATCCACAAATCTGAACGTTTTTTTCTGTCGGAGCAGGCGTTATTGAAGACGCTCGCCTCTATAACTACCTCGCCAGCTCACTGAATCACAGTGTTTTTCCTGCAGCTGAAAGGCTTCGTGTCCTGATTGGTTCTCTTTGCGTTTGCACCAGCCTTTCTCCACAAGCTCGGATTATGAATGGACGTTGTCACGAAAGGCATTTTCGTTTTGTTTTATTTGTTGGCGAAAGTGTCAATAAATGTAGTTTTTCGTCCCCAAGTGGGAGTTTTTATATAGTTCTCGTTTCGTTTTCGTCAGGGAAAAAGTGTCGTTGACAAAAACGAAAATATTTTGTCACAGAAATAGCCCTAAATTCCTGATCTTAAAGCAGGCCTTCAAAGACTTGACCTAGCCAAAGGTCCCTACAAGTCCCCACAGGGCCCCTCTTTACTCTAAAATCCTAGCATTAGGGGCCCCACATTGACATACATGTCTGTGTGTACGCACAGACACACACACACACACACACACAAACACACACACACACACACACACACACACACACACACACACACACACGTACGTGTGAATCATCTCTCTCTCTCTCTTCTGTGTTCAGGACAGCAGCAGGAGTCTCCTGTCTTATGTTGTCTCATGCTATCTCAGACACTTCAACAAGGTGAGAGTAAAAATATGTTCCATCAAAACATTTCATAACTGAACCTCTCATGACACGTGTGTGTGTGTGTGTGTGTGTGTGTGTGTGTGTGTGGTAGGATGCCGGGCGAGAGACGTGTCCGTTTCCTCTCCCTGAACCTCATGACCTGTTCCAGGCATCTCAGATGAAGTTTGAAGACTTGAGTAAAGATCTACTGAGGCTGAGGAAAGATCTGCGAGGTGAACACAGCTGAACATGCACCTCTAGACACTGCAGAGCAAATTGAGGAGAAACAGGGAGTTTTAAAACTAATTGTCAGTGTCAACTGAATTGTACAAGAAACCGTTTCCGATCTGTCATGGTGTTGAACCTTTAACTAGTACCAGCCACAATTTGTCAAAGTGCACCTTGTGCCGTGACCCCTGCTGACCTTTTATAGGAAACCCCCAACCGTCTTTCTTTCTCTTTATTCTTCTGTCACTCATTCGCCTTTGTGTCTTTCTCTCTTCTTTTCTCTTCATTCTTCTGTCACTCTCCCTCACTTTCTCTATCTGTCACTCTCACACAATTTGTTCGGTTAGCAGGTTAAATGAAGAACATGCTATTTTTCTTCTAGTTAGTGTTTTAATTGAAGATGTTAAATATAACGAATATAACAGATTCTATTGGTATAACAGACAACAAATCAAATGATCTACTAATGTTTTTTTATTTTATACAGACCCCCCCCTACAGTAGAACTAAAACAAATAGTAATTTAAACTAAAAGCAGAAAAGTGAAATAAATCCTTTCCTGGGGAGTCAAGCCTGAACAGGATAAGGCTAAAAACAGGTATGACTATGGTTCTCAAATAATTCAACTTATACTTTAAATAATGTAATACAGTAACTTTGTCCTCCACAAAATTATATCCTGCCAAAAGTTTAGAAAAAGTTTGAATTATGAACGTTGTTACTTCGTTCATAAATGAAGATTGTACATTTTCTAGTCACCGTCATTTGCTTTCCATCTCAACAGAAAAATGCTCTGGGTGCCAGATCTGATGTATTTTCAGACCATCAAAGATGTAGTAACTTGTAGTATTTCTTTCTCACATATGGATTTTATGGGACAGATGTTTTTTTCTCCAGCATATGAAGAATCATTTTAAGAAATTATCTACTCAAGCTGTGTTCAAAACTCTCTTTTTTTGGTTCCGTTGGCTTTCTTAACAATGTAGGCATCATCTAAGCTGTACTCTGATTCTGGATGACCGTTGTGTGTTTTGGTCTCTGGTCCGAAGGGCTGTAATTTCCTTAGGTTAAAGGTCATAGGTGAAGGAGTTAATGGTAATTTGCTTCCTCTCTCAGTGTGATTTTCTTTGTGGTTCTGCTCTGTTGCTCTAAGAGACGGGGTGATCCTGTTCTGCTGCATCTATGCATTCTGATTGGTTGTTGGTGTTGTGAGGTCATGGAGCCAACGATCCGTTCAGAACCGTTGGCTCCAGTGTTGGTCCGCTCTCTCCTTCGAACTTAATGCTTGCTTCAACTCTCATTACCATTAATAGTTTACTTTTTTTCTTTTTGGCTGATTGAATTTATGAGGTTTTGAGCGAGTGACTGGATGATTCTGAAGGTCTGAATGACTGGATGATTTCTGAGTTTTTCAGTAAAGATCATTTTCGCCTTTAGTTCATTTAGTTAAATGAACTTCGTTAAGTTCATTCTGCTTTTGAATTATGTTATATATAATTCAAAAGTATACTCGACAAACGGGTTCATCGTGCACTTTTTGTTTAGTTCTGTGAAGGCCGTGACACTCCATGTGCTTGTGTGTTTCCCAGCATGCACTGCAGAGGTGGAGAAGGTTTGCTCGGTGACATCAGAAGAGCATCTGCAGCCCTTCAAGAGCAAGATGGAGGAGTTTGTGAGTGAAGGTGAGTTCCTGAGGGCAGAGGTCAGGTACGTTCGGACCTGGTGGGTTCCGGTTGAGGGGTCTCAGTCTGACTCCAGCACTCGGGCATGGAGTGTTGTGCTCAGAGCCGCTGAGGCATGAAGCTGAAATTCCTGAGATGTTTCCCGTCTCCCCTGAGACTCTCTCTAATTCAGCACCAGGTCCGCCGCCGCTCTTCTGGTGGCACTGAAGGTTTGGCTAATGCGCTGTGACCCCCAGAACTCCCAGCGTGAGACTTCACTCGCCCCGAGTCGCATTAATCTGTGTCTGTGACCCTCCGGCACCAGAAGTCCGATCTCACTCTCGCAGATTCCTCCTGACAGACAGAGGCGTTTGAGGACGCCCATTTTCACTCTGTCACGGTGTTAAACCTTTAACCATCTCCGGCCCCAATTTGTCAAAGTGCGCCTTGTGCGGTGACCCCTGGAGCCCTGAAGAAGCCCCCCATCCTTCTCCTTGTCTCTCTCTGATCCCTCTTTTTCTCTTTCTTCTTTTCCGCAACCCCCCCCCCCCATTGCAATCTCTTTGTCATTTTCTTTTAATTTATTTTTTTAGTTTATTTTCTTATTATTTATCCAGCAGTTTTTCTCTCAAACACATACACTTTAGTAGTAGTAGTCGTTTATTGTCATTACAGCATTGGGGTACAACATTGCAACGAACTTACACACACACTCTCTTTTGTGCCTGGTTATCTCTCCCTCTGACACTCACTTTCTTTTTGTCTCATTCATTCATTCATTCATTTTTTTCTCTCTCTCTTTCTCACTTATTCTTTCATTATAATTCGTTTACTTTTGTCTTACAGCAAAAACTGAGCTGGAGACTCAAGAAAAGCAGCTGACTGAAACACACAACATGTGAGAGACTACAGAGACTTAGAGTGTGTGTGTGTACATTTTTTTTATTGTAGAGTTCTGTAGATTGATAGAAGTGTGAGTGTGCGCATGTCTGTGTGTGTGCGCGCGCAACATACATTAACCTGTCTGAGACATGACGCGCTGTTGTTTCCCAAGGTTTCTGGATCTCTGCGGCTTCTTCTCCGTCAGGCCCAAAGGCGGCGAAAAGGAGGTTTCTCCTCACAGCTTCTTCTCTGTTTGGCACGAGTTTTCTGGTGACTTCAAGGAGACCTGGAAGAAAGAGAACAAGCTGATCTTGCAGGAGAGGTACGACATGTCCCATGATGCACTTGTGGCTTTAAAGTGTTGATCAGAGGCACACAGGGACAATGTTTTGAGATTTTTTTTTTTATTTCGGGATAGTAAATATTCATTGTGTTGATGGTTCGTGATTGTTCTGAGCAGTCAGTCAGATAAGCATGAAGCCATGAGGAATAATCCTAGTTATCGTGAAAGAACGGCAATTTTTTTTGTAATTTTCTTCTTTTTCTTTCTCTCTCTTCTCCTCCTTTCTCCTACCCCCCCCCACCAGCTCACTGTCTTTTCCGCTTACTTGCGCACTCACTCACACACACACACACACACACACGCACACTCTCTCTCTCTCTCTTTATATATGTCGATCTCTGACTCGCTCATTGGTTCTCTATTTATTCAGTATTTCTTGGTTCTTTGTACTTCTCGCTCACTCTCTCACTTTCTCTCTTTCTCTTTGTCTCTCAGTGTGACGTGTGGCATGTGTTTAGTGTTAGACTGTATCAGTCATGATGAGGTTTGTGGAGTTTTTCTGACCTCACTGCTGCTGATGTGTGTTGTGATAACACACACACACACACACACACCCTGTCGTTACATTATTCATGAGCTGCTGGATGTGTCCCGGAAACCATTTTCCCTGCAGCGACACATCAGTGGTTCTGACCCGACAGACACCGATGCAGTTCTGAACTTCCACATTAAATTACATTTGCACTGTCAAAACTGTTGCCAAATTTCAGAGCAATTTTAAGGAATTCATGTCCATAAAGTATGACCCCTTGAAGGCACAGAACAACGACATAAAATTCACTGACATTTAATGCACTCATTTGTGTGTGTGTGTGTGTGTGTGTTTGTGAGTTTTCAGGCTGATCTCTCCCTTTTCCACTTTTCCTTGTGCTGCTTTGTCCTTAGAATCTTTTCCTTTCCTTTCGCTCTCTCATTCTCATTTCTTTCTCGATCACATTTGTTTTACCTTTGTTGAGCCTGAATCATTTACACAGTTTTCCTCTTACTTTCCTTTTCTTTCTCTCTCTCTCTCTCTCTCTCTCTCTCTCTCTCTCTCTCTCTCTCCCTCTCTCTCTCTTTCTCTCTCTCTCTCTCTCTCTCTCTCTCTTTCTATCTCTATCACTTTAATTTTAGTGAGAGAGAAGGAGGTAACTCTCCGTTCACACTCTTTGAGTCTACATTCCCTCACACAGTTTGTTTGTCTGTCTGTCTGCTCCTCTTTCTGAGAGTGAAAGGTTAGGTCTGGTTCACTCACACACGCAGTGTCTCTCACTTTCTGAGAGTGAGTTTGCTTCGCATACGCTTTTACGCCTATTAATCTGTGAAGAGTTGGTCTTTCATCCAGTGGCACCTACAAGCACAGAGCTGGTCTCTCCCTCCTCCTCTTCCTCTGTCAGTCACTCCCTCGCTGACTCGACCTCAGTTTGTCATGAGCGGCTGTCGCTTGGAGCCAGAGAGAGGAGTTTGTCTGGCAGTGAGAGCAGCTTGTACTCTGTGTCTCTCACCCATCTCTCATCTGTTGCTCTGATTGTTCCAGTGACCCTGTGTGGGTCTGTCAGCCTGACGCCAGGCCCGACCCGACATGTGTCCATGTTTCTTGGATCTGAAGGGTTTTCACCCCAAGTCTTGTGTGTGCGCTGTTTTTTTATGAAATGGTTGTCTTATAAATGTTTTTCTATAGTCTAATGTTTTTTTTTATATTTAGAGTAACCTCTCTCTCTCTCTCTCTCTCTGTGATGAGTGGAGCTGAGACCTTCGCTGTAGCAGCTCCATATTTGGCTTTCTCTTTCTTTTTTTCCTCACACACTCTACCTCTTACTCTTTCTCACACACACTCACATGCACGCACACACACACTTTTCCCTAAATTCTTAAAACTCGTCACTCTCTTTCTGCCTCATTTTCTTCTCACCTTATTCTGAAAAATTGTATTTATCTTCCTCACATACTCTTACATTAATTGCCTTTTCTCATTTTTTCTATATTCATATTTCTATATCTCCATCTATGTCTTTCTCACACTTTAGTTTTCCTCTGACTCATTTCCTCTTTCTTTCTTTATTGCTTTTTTCTCTCTGCTAACTGCTCTCTATCAATTTATTCTGAATAAACATATTATGTAGTGCTCACATATCTCTCTCTCTCTCTCTCTCTCTCTCTCTCTCTCTCTCTCTCTCTCTCTCACTCTCTCTCGCAATCTTTTAACCAGAGAATGTATTTCAATTTGGTGTGCCATTGAGATGTTGACATTCTCACACCTTCACTCACATCTGTTTGACAGAGGTTTGGGTGGCAGGAGGTCAGAGGAGAGGATTGTGGGTAAACAGAACAGGAGGAAATCAGCATGTCCCGCCTTAATCACTTCCCATCTCAGGGATTAAGTTCATATCTGTCAG
The DNA here is from genome assembly GCA_028031935.1 of Paedocypris micromegethes. Lineage (NCBI taxonomy): Eukaryota > Metazoa > Chordata > Actinopteri > Cypriniformes > Paedocypris > Paedocypris micromegethes. Next base: position 11,913,047 of record CM051500.1, read on the forward strand.
GACCGGTTAGAATTACACTACCGTTTAGTCCGATCTGGAGAAATCCAACTAGTCAACCCAACTAGAAGGATGTGTAATACTACTGCTGATTCATGCGATGGTAAAGGCTGCTAAGAATGAATTTACTTTGATTCATGTGGCGGACACTTTTTTCTTAAGCAGCATGCAAAATGAGAAGCAAACTGTCAGCAAAGGAAGCTGTTACGGCTTTACATAAAGCTATATCAAGATATACACTAGACCGAAGATAGTAAACAAACTGTTTATTTTTGAGAATAAATGTGAAATGCTTGTGAAAGCGCTCAGTCTTTATCTTTCTGTGTCATAAAAGTAGCTGAGCTGAAGCATTGTGTGGTGGTCATGTGTGTGCAGTCTGAAGGCGGTGGAGGAGCGCTGTCTTCAGGTGAAGGAGAAAGGCTCATACAGCGTCATTCCCAAACGCCCCTCAGGAATTGTAAGTACACAAACAAAACTCCCAACTACCGCCTTTGGTTTTGTTTCGTTTTGTTTTAAACATCACTATGTGTTCAATGTTTTACAATTCCTAACTTGTATCGATTCTCACCATGGGAAATGCACTGCAACTTTTTTCTAGGAATATTCTGTTAAGATTTACGATGTTGTATCATTGTTTCAAGAGTCATTCGTGCACGTGTCAGAATTTACGTCCGTTTTTAGCTTGAGATCATGTTATTTTCACTTGAACTTTGTTATTGTGAGTGAAAAGGCCTTTTTCAGAACAGACAGGTTCCTTGGCACCATGGACACAGCTGATCTTGAGTAGGGCTTTTTTCAGGGTAATGCAGATGTTTGTTCATGAACATCATGATGATTATGTTTGGAAAAAGCATGATCAATGCATGTTATTTTATTCACTCTGTCACTTTATTAATTTAGTTTTTCTTACAAATATAGTTTTTGCTTAAATGAAGGTTTAACAAATTAGTAAACATTTATATTTACTTTAGAATCAAAATACTATATTTCTATCTACTATAAATACTATATTTTTGTATTGCAAAAAGTACAAATTCACAGGTTCGGGATTGTAACCTTGGTGGAGGTAAATTGAATGCGAGTGTGTGTGTGTTTCTTTTGCCGAATTTTATCACAATTTTTTTTTTTTGTTACCACACTCGCCTCTGACACTTATATTGACAAGTTTTTTTGGGGGGGGATTTACATGCAATTTTGCTGAAATTTTAAAATAATTTGTTTTAAATTGTTTACTATAGTTTGAAAGCCACTTTTTTTTTTAGAAAGCAAAACTGGAAATGAAGACCTGAGACGTAGGATTTACGGGAACAAGGACGGCCACTCTTGCACGCACACAATCACACCCCCACAGAACACACACGCTGCGTGTTCAGTGATGTCATTTCCTGAGAGTGAGCCAGTGTGTGAAGCTGCTGTAGTCCCATATGTGGATCTTGACCGACTGGCCTGAGCAATAGCATCAGAAACTCTATTTTTTTAAAGAAGAGAAGAGAGGATGTGTGACTGGCTTCAGCAGCAGAAGGAAGAAGCCTACAGGATCTCACAGAGACTCCAGCATGTACAGTGTTGTTCAGACCCTTCATCTCTGACTATCCAGTAGAAAGCGCCATCTTCTGTGAGGTTGTTTTTGTCGTTCTGCTGCATCCACTTGCTGTATGCAAAGTTTTTTTTAACGAAAATTAATGTCCGGTGGATGTTTAAGGCTCTTTATTTATGTACAATAAACTGGTTAATAAATTAATGACGTGAAACGGAGGTGAAGAGCATTTATGGATGGATGAGGGTTTGATGAAATGTGTGAGGGCCAAAAGAACCAAATAATCAAGAGTCGGGAGCTTTATTTCTTTGTTATAATTGTGATGATGACGTAGAGACTGATAGTGCAGCAGCGTGTCTAAAGTATAAAGGTTAGTTAGTAACTAGCTGCTTAACCCAGTGACAGGTCATCAGTGTCTCTCACTCTCTTTCACTGTCTCACACACACACACACACACACACACACACAAACGTTCTCAGTGTTTGGAGGACTCGGGCAGGCTGACGGACATGCAGCGGCAGTGTTTGACGCGCTGGATCTTGCGGTATCGCAGCGGCGGCTGCAGGTCGGGGCAGTCGAGCTGGACGGTGAGGCTGGTGAAGCGCTGCGGGCGGCAGGAGGCGCAAGACTGGAAGGACTCCTGCTCTTTCCTGACGTGCCGCGGGATGTAGAAGGAGTTACACTGGCCGTAGCAGAAGCGGTTGATGACGGTTCGGCTCCTGCAGCTCTCCTGACTCACCGTCTGCCGCAGCGGTTGCGTCTTGCACCAGTCGCTCTTCAGGTACTTCCTTTCGGTCACAACCAGCGCCTCCTGGCTGGACGCCAACACATCCTGCTTGCGGCCGCGGCGCTCCGACGTGTTGCCGCCGGATTTGTACGGCGATGGGACGGAACCCTGAGGACGAGTCTTCCTGCCGTCGCACAGGAGGCTCAGAGCCGCCACGAGCAGCCACAGAGTCGCGTGACGACTCATCCTGCGCGAGAGAGACGCTGTCACCGGTTTGACTCATCACACATACAACATGATAGCCGTACAATCCTAGAGTTCATGATTTGGACTGTAAACTTTAGAGGCCTGTCTGTGTAAGACAGGAATGAACACAAGTAATTTAATTTTCAACATCGATAGCATTTTAATGCTTTTTAAAAATTAATAGCACAGCTGTGGACCGTACTGTGTTTTATTGTGCCCTGTGTAATTTTTCGATTCCCAGTAAAAAATGCCGATGATTTCTTGTGAAAACGTTTGTGAACACCATGAGCATGTGACAAATTGAAGTCTGACATTTTAACTGACACCATTTTTCATTTTCGTGTTTTTGGGAAAGAAAATCCCGATCAATCGGAAAGGAAAGCAGAGTCCTGGATGTAAAATAGTAATATCAATATCAATTTTGAATGTAAAAAAGTAATATCAATAACAACACTGAAGTACAATTCTGCCTATATCGTTATTACAGCGGAAGTGGTCTCGAAGGTCATCAGTGGATATTTAGTTTTAGGGCAATTAAAGATTTTTCTGCTAAAAAAAACCCAAACCCATTAGCGAGTATAATTAGAGGTGATGAAAGTTCGTGTTAATGATTATCATAAGTCCGACACACTCGCTATAATCACTTACTCGGGGTTATTATATGTGCAAATTGGTGGATCAAGAGGAAATGTTTAATCGCAAAATGTAGATTTTGTATTAAATCACTTTGAAAAGATCAAAATCAAACGGAAATGCTTATAAAACGTTTCGAGGTTCAAAAAGAAAAGAAATTAAATATTTGTAATTTGGAAAGAAATGATAAAAAAAATACCAGCATTTAACAGAATTTTGTGTGCTTGTGGCTTGTGTTTCGATATTTCACATTTAACATTTCTGCATTGAGATTTGCAATGAGTCCGACAATACTAAAATGTGCAATATTGTCGGCTGGACGAAATAGCCAATGAAATGCAGCAATATTATTTTTTCCTTTGTCAAACGACAGAATTTCCCAAGTAATCGAGCCTAAATAATTCATTGGGAGCCTCAACTGTCCCTTCAGTCCACTTCTTATCTCTCCATCTCTCTCAAAATATGTCAATATGAAAAAAAAACTTCGTAAGGTGGTCGGACTCACCTGTGTGGACGCTGTGCTCAGAGCTGCAGCAAATCTTCTGACCTGAAATCCATGAATACAGAGTAAAACGTGGCTTCAGTTTGCGTGTATTCCGGATCTCAGTCACCGACACGCGCTATTCCCGCACGAGAGACGCACTGACCGAATCTCAAACGGGTTGGACCGGACACTGATGCTGACACACACACACACTCTCTCTCTCTCTCTCTCTCTCTCTCTCTCTCTCTCTCTCTCTCTCTCTCTCTCTCTCTCTCTCTCTCTCTTTTCTCTTTGTGTCATCATTGTTTCATATATTTTCAAAGTAATGTATTGTTCCGTATATGTTCAAAATAATAATTAACGAGGTTTTTGTATACTGTGTTTAGAATACCGCTTTTAGTTCATTTCAATGTGATCCAGTCATTTTCTTAGGTTATTTACTGTAATAGTGTAGTTTATGTTGCCTTATTTGGAACAAGGTTGTTTGTTATTAGTGAAACAATTTTAGCATAAATATACATTATAATTTTAACTTTAGGTGTCTCAGCCAGTTCATTGTTAATTAAACGAATGTATAGTATTAAACGAAATTATATTTAATAATACATTATTTCATAGAACTGCTCACTTGTTGGTGTTGTGTCAGCGCCGCCTGCAGGAATAGTCTGCACTTTACACTATTTAACGAACAGTTTTAGTAACTATTGTCCACAGTTGATCTATTTCATCACTGTAAAAACAGCGAGGGCTCGACAGATTAAAACCGACAAATTCTCGATATTACAATTTTACACATGTTTGTTACACAACACAATGTAGGCAAATTGTGTATGGAAAAATAAAAACAATTTACATTTCTAGTGTGAAAACCGCATTTTTTCTCTTGTTCTCTTGTTTCGTTACCAATCTGCTTGATCACTCTGATTCGCTACAACTATGGCCAATCAGATGTCCGTCCGCTTCTGACGTCAGGCTCAAGGTCTGCAGGGTTGTGCTGAAGTTTATGGTTATAAATTACTTTTGACGAATAGTTACATTGTTGTGTAATACATGTAACATCTGAAAACGGTCTAGTATAAACATTGTATTAAAATCATGGAAAATTTTGATTCCACTGGAATAAAGCAAACGTTTTGTTTACCAATAGATGTGCTTTGCAGCTTTATTCAATTGTTTGTCAAATAGTATCATTGACAGATGGTTTACTCAAAATAAGTTTACATTTTAAAATTTAACATATTTTTGTTTTTAATCAGTATTCATGACGAACAATACAAACAGTTGTCTGAAATACAAATTAAGTTCTACCACAGAGTTTAGATAATCTTATGTTAATTAAAAAAAAAAAAAAGCAATCCTGTTCGGTTAAAGAACATTTTTTAAGTTTTCTTTTTTTTTAAGTTTTCGGTTAAAGAAGATTTAACAGCGTATTGTATTTAATTTAAGAAAATGTGAAATTAATAAGCAAATCGTCAATCTCTATTTTGTTTACACACAAACACATATACGGTATTCATTTTTATTGATGTACAACAACATTCACTAACAACTTTCATGTTTAAACATGTAATTCAAAAGACACCCCAAATTTCATTTTCACCCCAAAAACATTTTGGCAAAAAGCGGATGATTTATTAAAATTTTTTAAAGCGGATAATTGTTTAATTAAAAAATAAATGAAAAAATATGTGCGACAGAGTTTTAAAAACAGAATATCAATTTCTCGCAATTGATTCATCTGGATTTACCATCAAATCTGTGAAAAAACATGTGTATTATCTGTGATAATATTATACCTGTGAAATGTATGTAAATATACAGTACACAAAAACTATAATTACATGGTAATGAGATTACCACAAAACAAGCACTCCCTCCATCTGCCTCTAGAGGGCACAACACTTGACGCAGCGCTCCTGTCACACACCTCCGCCTTCTTTCCAATGACCCAAAGTGAATGGGTTAGTTCTAACAACAGGCTGATCTTTCAGGAACCAACTCTAAAGGCCCTTGGTTAGTCCACACATGATTCAAACCACCTCTCAGAAACAGGAGTTCAGACACTGGGTCTGGGAAGCCGAGATCTGCCGTGAGTCTGGATGTGTGGTTGGCCCTGACACAGCATCAGCGACCTGAAGGTGGAGCGGAAGGTCCGATTACACAGAGCGTAGCACATGGGGTTTACAGTGCTGTTGACATAACACAGCCAGTAACCCAGAGCCCACAGGCTCCCCGGAACACAGTCCACGCAGAAGGTGTTCACCAGAACCATGATGTTGTACGGCGTCCATGTGATGATGAAGGCCAAGAGGATGGCGCTCAGCGTCTGTGCCGCCTTCTTCTCTTTCACCAGGGACATCTTCTTGCGCTTGCTAGCCTGCATTTTGGCTTTGCTGATGAAGCGTTTGGCAGCGGCGGCATCTTTGATGGAGATGTTGGTGCCTGGTGGATCTTTCCAGACGTTTGAGCTGAAAGAATCTGGTATGAAATGGTTGGACAGTTTGGAAAGTCCCTTTCTGGAGAGTTGTGATTCACTGTCCAGGGTCTCTGGGCCTTCAGCGAGGGTGCGGACGGCTTTCTGTTCATCAGCATCCTCCTCCTCGTCCTCATCCTGGTCTATCGAGGCACCCATCTCGTTGTTGTTCCAGCTGTCGCTGCTGCTCCAATTCAAACCTCTTCTGCGTGTCAACCAGCAGAACCCAGCACCACTCTTCTTCGCGGACCTCCTCTGAGCCATGGGCTGCAGTTCTCCACTGCTGTGACTGCGCGAGCTGCTTATGTGAGACGTCACTGCTCCGGACTCCTCCTGACTCCCATGATTCCCCTGGTTCCCCGAGCCCTTCAGGCCTGCTAGCTCTTTGGAGCGGTTCTCTGTTTCTTTGTATATCCTCCAGTAGAGTACACTCATGATGGTGACGGGCAGGTAGAAAGCGGCAATGGCTGTGCAGAAGGTGGTGATGGGCTCTGTCAGGAACTGGATGTAACACTCACCGGGACGAACTGTTCGTTCACCCACGAAATACTGCCAGAACAATATAGCCGGAGCCCACAAGATGAACGAAATAGTCCAGGCCAGGCAAATCATAGTCATGGCTCTTTTAGTGGTGCGCTTGGCTCGATAAGTCAGGGGCCGAGTAACCGAAAAGTACCTGTCGAAACTGATGACCAATAAGTTCATAACTGAAGCGTTACTGGCCACATAGTCGACGGCCAACCACAGATCACAAGCCCAGCTCCCCAGTGCCCACTGACCCATGATGAGGTAAGTGGTGTAGAGGTTCATGGACAGAACCCCAATGACAAGGTCAGCAAAAGCCAGGCTGAGCAAGTAGTAGTTGTTGACCGTCTTCAACTGCTTGTTGACTTGAAAGGAGACCAGCACCAAGATGTTGCCAGTGATGGTGATCAGAGACAGTGAGCCGCTCATGAGCACAATCAGAACCACCTGCCAGACGCTGTGGCCGCCGAGCGGGTCAAACGGCTGTGTGGCGTTACGGCCGCTGGTCAGACTGAAGTTCATGGTGAGGAGAACGTTGAGAGCATGTTGACTGTCAGGTCCAGACCAGCCGGCTTCAGATCTGCCGCTCTCCATCGCTGAAAAGCTTCTGGGTTCAGAGCTCAGTGTCAGTGTCATGATTCTACAAAACCACAAAGACAAACAAAATTCTCAATTTTATGGCCTTGTAATTACTGCACGTAATTTAGCGGTGTGAAATACTTGAATAAGCCGATTCAATACTTTTTTGGCTACTTCATACTTGTACCGATTATCAAAAATATAAGCAACTTTTATTCTCTTCTTGACTGCATTTTTGATTGAGTATCTGTACTTTTTACTCCACTACATTTGAATGGACACTTATCGTTTTTCACATTTCTTGATGTTTTTTGAGCCTAAACACAGTGCGAGTAATTAAGTTATTTTAAAATTAGATTGTTTCCTGACGGCTTCTTTAAATTGGTGACTTGTAACTTGTAATGTAACATTTTTACAATAAGGTATCTATACCTGTACTCAGGGTATGATTTTCAGTTACTTTACACCTCTGACGTAATTACAGTAACATGCAATTATATTATGTTAGAGGGATGTAGTTGTTGTGCACTCGTTGTTGAAGATCGGGTTTGTATGTAAAGTGAATTAAAGTAAATTAAAGTTTGAGTAAAGGAGAGGAAGGGGAATATTTTGATGGTTGACATGAGGTGATGGGAACATAATATAAATGCTAGTATTTGTATGTGTGTGTGTGTGTGTGTGTGTGTGTGTGTGTGTGTGTGTGTCCCTCCCAACCTGCAAGAGGCTGTCAACCAGACCAGAGTGAGTCCTTGTCTTCAGTTCAGAGATGAGTTTTCTCTTCTGAGTTTTCTCATTGCAGACACAGTTTGATGTCACCAGGTGGTCTGTGTCCTGCAGGAGGTCAAAGGTCTCCAGAAGTCATTCAGAGCTCTCAATAGAAGTCCAATAAAACTCAACATACAGTATGACCCATTTTATATGAAAGACTCACCCTCATGATGCTGAACTTCTGACTGCTGTGAAAGATCTACAACACACACACACACACACACACACACACACACACACACACACACACACACAGACACACATATATATATATATATATATATATATATATATATATATATATATATATATATATATATATATAAACTGGTGAAACTAGAGCCACATCTACTCTTGAGTCAGTGAGGGAGCCACACAATCTAGATCTATTCAGCCCCAGAGACCATACATTGATTGAGAATAATTGTCCGTATCACAGGAACTGTTCAATCAGATGAACTATCACAGATCTAGATCCTGCTCTCTGGACCACAGGAAGTCATTATTGACATACAAATGCGCTTGTGACCACCGGAACAAATCTAGAACCAGCCACAGGAAGCCGTCAGGTGATCAGATGTTAATTTCTCCAGTGGTCTAGCGTATTGAGGACTCTGGGATATATTAGCACAGCCTGTAAAGAGCTGCTGACATCACTAATACAGGCTGAACTAATTAAAGCCAGAGTCCTCAAACCGTCTGACCTTCACATGACCTCGAACCCACATCAGACTCCAAGATGCATCCACATTTACGCACAAAATCAAAGTCCCTGTTCAACATGAACATCTTGTTTTACATGAACAAAATACAAGCAAATAAATCAATGTGAGTCAACCCAGTTTCATGTCAAGACACTCACCAGCACTGGTCAGTCTGCAGTTCGAGTACAAAAAGGTTTCTGATTGATTACTCCTGTAGAAATGTGGAGAAACACAAAGAAGCTTGATTCAGCTCTCAACTGAGACTGGGAGGTGACACCACTGACCACCTGGATAAGAAAGAATAAAAACATAAAAATGTGAGGCGGCAATAGAGTGAGCGAGAGAATGACAATTGGACATTTTATTCTATCAAATTGGACAATCAGGCCAGATTCAGCTAACACCTTTCACCCAATACTGATGCCACAAACCTCAAACATAACAAGCCAAGACTGAAATAAGTGTTCGGATAACAACAAACCTTAGTGCACCTGTTGGTTGTGTTGAGGCTGTGTCTCTGAAACCATCACAAATCTTCAGTCCTTTAGGTTTCTGCAATTTTATCTTTTGACAAATCCTGCTTCAGGAGAAAACCATTGTAAAAACATGTTCTTGTGTTTTGTGACCAGAATCTATTGCATGTTTCTGCAAATTTGAATTTAAGTTTTTAAAAGACCATCCAGCTGTTCGTAATCAAGAAAGAGCCCGATACATTTCCAACATTTATCCCCATGATTACGCAGAAAAAAGCTAATCTTTTTGAAGTAGGCTAGTTTCTGATATTTGTCATTGTTTCTGACCAAAAACTCAGTCACACAGCGCGGCGCTTCTCACGACTTCACACCTCGTATTACGAACCTCGAAATTTACCCTCAGGTGCACCAGATGTTCAGCTCCCAGCAGTTGAAAACATCTCCTTCACTCTCTAGATGTTCCTCACTCTTCTCCGTGGACTGTCCGCGAAGACAGATTGTCCGGGGAGGGTCTCGCGCTTAGTGACGTCACGAGGAGCGAGCTCGCGATGTTCTAATTGGTTAGAAATTCGTGGATTTAAAGACACATAGAGCGTGATTAAAAAGTTTGTGCTGTTACTCGTTTATGAGGTAACGATAATGAAAATATTGTGTTTAAGCTGCCACGTGGCTACAATTAATTGCTTAATTAATTGCTTTATTAACACGGGATTTATTTTCATCTTAAAACATCCATGCCATCACACAATAATATGTGTCTACAATATATTATTATCATCTAACATAATACATCTATATATTTCTATATATTCGTTTTCAATATTTTTGTTTATAATATTTAGTACATTTATTTGGATTATAAAGGTATAATAAAGTTATAATTTATAGCGGTAAAATATAGCTCTAAAGCTCTATGGGTTTGCATTTGTAGCGGTCCATTTGCATGTGACGTGTGAATGTGTTTCTGCAATAGATTAAAATAATAAAGATGCACACAAATAAAATATTTTTAAGTTTCCTACAACACACATTGTGATTTTAGAACACTTTCAAGAAAAGGCTTTCCTTTTCTAAAATTAAAACAAGCAAAGACTCTTGGCTCGAGAGGCCGTCTATGTAGAACCGTTATATCCTCTCGCCACCACACAGCGGGACGAGAGTCATCCATCAGGCTCGCAGCACGTCTCCGCTCCGCTGGCTTCGGCTTATATGGGCTCTGAAGCCATTTAAGAGACGACTCAATGGCTGATCACACACATCTCATGTGGAAAGAGATTTGTCAACCATCAGGAACAGAAAACATCCTTTTGCTAAATTCAAACTAGCTTGCCTTAAAACTGCTTGAGTGATGACATCTTCACCGTGTTCACGCAAAGTGCTTGAGTCTGACGAGAGTAAATCTCCCTCTGAATGAGTTGATTGTTCTTAACTGTCGCTCTTTCTTCATCATCTCTGGCTCTCTTTCACAATTTTAACTGTCTCAAAGCGCACTTGTGAAAATTTAAAGGGATTGTCGCTTTTTATTCATTAGTGTTAAGAAAACGGCTATGATACTATGACTATAACTATGACCATGACCAGTGAGCAAGCACATATGCGACAGTGGCCAGGTAAAAAATACTAAACGAGGAAAAAACCTTGATAAGACCCTGAAAAAAAGATAAGAAGAGTGAACAGAAACAGTTAGAAAGAGAAGAGGAGAAAGAGATAAAGCATGGCAAGCGGGCGGAAAGAAGGGAAACAGCAGAGATATACGTAGTAAAAGTGTTTGAGGTGTCAATGTGTGTGAAGATCAGTAACTTTACTAAAACAAACGCATATCCCCACTACATTCACACTTCGAAACTTAAACCATCAGTTGCTGTAGTGATCAGGCCTCACATTTCAGGACACATCACTTCTGGAAGCATGGTGGAACGCTCTAAGGCTGGTGTTGAGTAAAATCTAGAGATTGAATGAATGCAATATTTTTCTAAAACGGAGTGCAAAAGTTTCTGAGAAGAGAAGGAAAGAGAAAAATGAAAAAAAGAATAGTGAAGATAGTGAACACAGAAGAGTGATGCTGCATCTCTGACTGTCTTATCGTCACACAGAAGCTTCATTCCTGAGCACACAGCAGCTTCATTAGCTTCAGATCGGCAGTGGACCTGATATCTTCTGAAACTGATCCATGAGGGTCTCAACACTTCATGCACTTTCCCTCTGACCCTTATTTAGTCTCGTCAAACTGTGTCCGGTCGAGTGAGACTCCAGGGCACCAGCATCGAAGAAAAGACCTAATAAGGGCAGAGGTTTTCTGGCTCTTCTGAAACATTGTTACTTCTGAGAGATCCATCATGTGTGAGACCTGCTGTCACCACCAGTCACATCTCACTGTTAATCCAGGGTGTGCTCTACATCACATTTACATTTATGGTACATCAGGCACCATCCAAAAATTACAGGCAAAAATTTCCTTGGCGCATTGACGCATTACTTTTGGTTGGTTTTGGATCTTTTGTTTTTTGATTGTGGCAGAAGCTACTCAAGCATTGCAGGTTCAAATCCTGGTCCCATGGCTTAAGGCTGCCCACTGCTCCTGGTTGGTGTGTGTTCTTTTCAATATGGCCCGTATGGCCTCTCATGCTGCCAAACACTTTCTTACTTTTTGAAGGCCTCTGTGCTGCAGGCCTCATTGTAAATTTCTTGAGCAGCAACAAAGTTTTTTGGCCAGAGTGAGAAGTCATGAGATCTAAAGAAGATCCGGAGAATCTTCACATTCTGGAGAAAAAACACCAGCATTCTTAAATTCTTAAGAGAACCCCCTAAACACCTTTGTTGATCATTTTTTTCAATGAAACATTACAGTCGAAAGTATCAGAAACAAAGAAACTACAAAAAAAGTTGATAAACACTGATAGACAATTAATATTAAAATTCAATGAATATAAGTGATACTGGTTCCCTAAATTAAACCGATTACTTGATGAATCAGATCACTTTTTTTTTAGACATAAAGTTTCCCCTAAAAAAGAGATACAGAGAATGAGGGGCAGAAATGGAACAAAAAGTTAAAGTGGAAAAACGGTAAAAACCACACAAAACCATAGAAAGAAAGAACCAAAGACAGACTCTGAACGGAATCTGAAAAAAGTGACAAGAACAAAATGAAGACACAGTGACAGATTAAATAAACGAGAACAAGGAAATTCAAACATCAAGATAATGAGGGGCAAAGTAATAACACTTGAGAGAAACACAAAGTTGTAAAAACAAACTGGTGACATTTACAATCTCATTATCTTCAAATGTTAATAACAAAGGCTAATGAAGGTCAGTCTTAATGACCAGTGCCTGGGTCAGAGGTCACGCTGAGAAAGATGAGATCAAGAGCTTCTGCACTTTTCTTCCATTTCGTCATTCAAGATTTCCATGCTAGGACCGGAAACATGTCACACGCACCCACACACCATGGATCCACCCAATCAATCTGCAAAACCAGTAAATGTAGACACTCGTCTTAAACACAGAACAATAACTGACACAAACATCCTTAATAAATAATTTTTTATTGTTCAATATCATGCAGTCGTTTGGTTTTCCTCAACATACGACACATGGTTAAACCCTCACGACTAGATCCCTGATCCATCTCTCATCTCTCTTTTTCTCTCTCAATCCCGTAAAGACTCGTTATTATCAAAATGACACAAGTAAAGCGTCTATTTCCATGGCTGGAGTTTGAGTCCTTCAGTTGTTATTGCAGTGATTCACAATGGCTGAGAGAATAAATCAGACAAGCGTCATAGTCACGGCCGTGAAAGAAAGTGCAGTGAATTTCTGGAAAATAAAATGGACTCACAACTTGAGTCACTAGGCCAGTGAGGACAAGGCATAGTGTTAATGGTGTAAGGTGTCTGAGCTCAGGCCTGAGAAGAAGGTTGTAGTTAGAATTGTGTGTAAAATGTAAAAAAAATGTAAAGATTGGTGTGGGTCCTAGGGAGATGAACGTAAGAAACAACTTGGTGTTTAATAATAATAATAATAAATATGATAATATAGCATAGTGTAGAAAAGGAGGTTTGGAAGCAACATGTAAGAGGTATGGTGAAAAAGGGAAGGAGAGCTGGAAGTGGAAATGTAGGAAGCATGGATTATGGTGTGGGATGCTGGGTTAAGTTAGTAGGTTAAGGAAAGTGATTTGTGGAGTAGGATGTTCTGTGAGGTTAAACTATTGGGGAGTAAAGAACAGAGTGTACATGGAGTGGTTTATGGAGTAAGATATCAACGGGAGTAGGATGTCAGATGTCAGTAGGTCATTGGGTGGTAAGGAACAATAATAATAGTTGGGTTAAATGAGTATGAGTGTGGATCTTGGTGCAGGAAAAATTATCTGTGCTGGAGGATTTTGAGTGAGAATGACAAAAGTTTTATGGACTGGGGTGTAAAGTTTAGTCAGTAGGGGGTAAGGAACGGAGTTTACTGAGGATGTTTTATGAAGTTGGGTGTGGGATTGAAGGAACAGAGTATAGGGAGAATGTTTTACCAAGTAGGGTGTAGCGTTGTGTGTGTAGGTAGTAATGAGCATAGTGTTAAAACGGTGGTTTATGGAGGCGGGCTGTGTGAGCAGGAAGTGAGGAACAGGGTGTTGGGGGTGTTAATGGAGTAGGGTGAATGATGAGTAGCACTGGTCTCTCTGGAGGAGTATTGCTTGTGCAGTAAACCAAAGAAACAGTGATTGTGTTGATCTTTGGGAGCCACAGCTCAGAAGGATTTCAGACGCTTTGTAACAAACAGAGGATTTTCCTCAATAAACTTGACAAGACAGAAAACCTTAAAAGTCCTTAAACCTATAAACCTGCAACTGAGATACGGATCAGCTGCAGTTCAAATATTTGACTTAAACTTGCATAATAAACATGCACTGAGAGGTGTAAAGAGAAACTGCTGCAGCAGCGCATGATGAGTGGGCAGCTAACGTGAATCCTGAGGGGTTCAAGAGCTTCTCCTCTCTCTTTTCTTCACTTTCTTCTCCTCTCTCCCTCAATCTTTTTCCTCTAATCTACCATTGCCTCACTCGCTCTCTCTCCTCCTCGCCAACCATAAGGCACTATGTCCCCGACTGTGTCTGTCTCCTCGTCTCCCCTCCTCCTACGTTAGTCTGAGATCATTAATGAAATGAAGAAGCATCGAAGAATGGAGATCCAATTCCTCCTCATCTCACTCTTCTGAAGCAGCAAGTTCATTTTCACAACATTCATGAGAGATTCACTCTCCCGCTCCCTTTTTTTGTCCTTGTGCGTGTGTGTATGTGTATGTGCATGTGTGTGTGCATGTTTTAAATCAACTGGTCCTCATATTGTTTCCGGAAACAGTCTCCGGCAGGAAAGAACTCCCAACAGCGTTCCTGATACATTTTCCAAACATACGATTCCTAAGAGACAAGTGAAAGAAAACTCAGCGGACGGTATTGTGGAAACGCAGAGACAATGTAGGCACGATGGTGAGAGAGAGATAGAAGAAAGGAAACTGAGAAATGGAGTGATTGAGCAAAGGAAACGGGGAGAATGAAAGAAAGAGGAGAATTGTTGAGAGGGGAGAGAGACAGAGAGGGGAAGATAATGAGTGTGCATACCTGGCCTGTGTGCTCTGTTTCATCCTTGTTGATGAGATACATAAAGAAAAATCTAAAAAAAAAAAAAACAAATAAACAACCATGTTGCTGTTTTAAAATGTTACATAACTCATAAACAATTTATCACTTCACACAGCACACAAGAAATGCAACACACACACAGACACACACAAATGACACACAACAAAAACATAGACGCAACAGACACAGTATGAAATGCGGACAATGGCGGCTGCTTACAGGTAGTTGGCCAGGTTGTGTTCCTGCAGCGTGTGTGTCTCAAAACCATGAGGAACTGTGTCGAAGTAATCGTTCCCGATACCACAAATGAAGCACTTGGTCTAGAAGAGGAAGAACGTGGACCTGATCATTTCTGCTTTGCTCTTCACAAATGACTGCATAAGCTTGATATCAAGGTTTTTTGCGTAACTATGGAAGTATCAGTATATAGAGATCTGATCTCACCTCCATGTCCTCCTTCACCTGCTCCTGCTGGTCTCTCAGCTCACCGAATGCATCGATGATCAGACCTGAAACAACAGTCAGACCCGCGTTTACACACACACACACACACACACACACACACACACACTCAGCTCGCTCTCACCCTGGATGATGGCCAGCAGGATGACGATGACAAAAAAGAAAAAGGTAATGTCGAAGATGATGCGATAAATCTCGTACTCGTCACCAGCCGGATCTTCAATCTGATCCCCGATGCCACCACCAGCACGAACACCAACGTACATGTGGAACATGTAGCACTGAGACGGAAGGAGAGAGGCAGAGAGAGAGATTTTAACTTACATTTTCAGATCTCACACTAACCAAGACAGTAATTTATGACTAATCCGTTCAAAACGATATATTAACAGAGTAAATCTGCCAGTTGAATGCCCCTTTCACCACACCAGCTGCCCTTATTTGGTTGAGGGACATGAGGAGATACAGAGAAAAGAGGGATTGGGCGGGAGACAATGAGAAAGAAGGAGAGCCACACAGAGAAAAAAAATCTAGGAATCTAAAAAGGATCTAAAAATGGTATCCTATGGTTGTCTGCTTCTGTGAGGATTAAATTCACTTACATATAATCTCTTTCCCTTCCCTTTCTCTCTCTCTCTCTATCTCTCCCACACACACACACCCACACACACACACACGCACACAAATGTCGAGTCAGTTTGAGTGATGGAGAACTATCTCATAAATATTCACAAGTTATGCAGATGAGGAAAATAATGTGTCACGCGACCCTCATAACTAAGCTATTTCACTTCAGCACAGTTTCACTTTCATTCTCTTGTTTTATTCTGTGTCATTCCCATCTGTTCGCTCTGCCCGTTTGTGTATTTTCAGAAGGATCGTTATTCTGTTATTGTAGTGGTTAATGTGCTGCTCTGATAATGAGCGTCCGGTCGTTTGTGCTCCGATGAATGAGTGATGAGTGGCGTTCCCATCACAGTTCATGGAAACTGTTTAAACAACAACACAATTACTGCCATCCAGACCACAAACACCAGCTGCTGAAGATCAAGCCTGGGGCTCAAGCTTAAAGGTCACATCTGGAGTTCAAGTCTAGAGTTTAAACCTAATGGTCTAGACTTCATCCAGTTAATGAAGTCTAAAGGTCTAACCTGGAGTTCAAGTCTAAAGGTCAATTATAAAGATCAAGTTCGGAAATCAAATCTGGAGGACGATTCAGGTGAAAGCAGGGGTCAATTGCAAAGGTCAAGTCTAAACTTGAAATATTAAGATACAAAATTTAGTCTTAATCTTGTTTATTATAAAGATTAGATATACATTTCTAGTTGTAAAGTAATTATTATTATTAATATCTAGATGTTTCACAACTAATATTTCTATTTATAGTCATGAGTTTTGTTGTTGCTTTTTATTAGAACATATGTCACACTCAAGGCCCTCGGTTTTGGCCCAACAAAATTATACTCGGTCCGCAAGATTCATTCATTTGCAGCTGTACTTGTTGTTTTTAATAGGCCAGTGATATGAAGCGCTGATAACACACATTATAGATTCTATTATAAATTATAATTGTACGTTTTGAAGAACATTTTAAGCATGCTTTTTATTTCTTCTTTCATAATTTGTTGCAGCATATTCATATGTCTTGTATACAATGTGTATAATTTTGCCAAAAACATTCTTATTTTATGTTTTCTAAAGATTAAGATAATTTATTACAGAATACTATTTCTGTCTGTTTTTATCCATCTGTATGTAAAAAAACATTTCGGTTTCAGTCGGTTTAATAAATGTCCTGTTCGCCCCCCAACTTAATGTGTTCTTTGCTTTTTGACATGGGCAGTTTGACAACACTGTTTTAGAAGACAGATGAAAGAGATTTCTCCCTCTGTGTGTTTGCAGCATCATCGTTGCGCTAACCAACCCGCCGGTTATCTCGCCCTTTCACTGTTCCACTCTGTCTCTCACCGTCAGCATGTCATCACACTTCATGTCTGGAGACTCCCCGTCTTCACTCTTGTTGTAGAACTTCCGGAAGAAGTTGAAAGCCACAACTGTGTAGAGATACACAACGACTGCCAACAGACCCACTGTCAGCACCAGCTACACACACACACACACACACGCACGCACGCACGCACGCACGCACACACACACACACACACACACACACACTTTATTAACTAGCATCACACCCTTATGTATCATTAATAAATAATCTGATATTGGTCCTACATAGATAAGCCAAGTATCCAAAATGCATGATTTTCTACCTGTTTGCCATTGTGCGTGACAGAGGACAGGATGGTTCGAAGGGTCTTGAAGCCCATGGCGATGTCCAGCAGGTGAGCGGCGAAGAAGAAGTTGTTGTAGTGTCCGAGGATGGACATGCTCATATACCAGGCCAGATACAGAAACGACTGCCAGACACAAACACACATTACAACTCCGAGCAAACTCATCACAGACACTGCTCACACACTCACGTTATCTGTGAAGACCACACCGAGCTTCCACATCTGATACTTCACATCCACAGAGTTCAGCCTGGAAAGAGAGGAGATTCTCACAGTGCTCACAAGCCGGACGCGTGAGAGAGCGTCAGCGGACGAGAGAAACTGACTGACTCACACTGCGGCCAGCGAACCGTCTCTCTTGGTTTTTTTCTTCCCACGAGCATCACTGAAGTCCAGTGCTGCTTTATCCATCCCCAGTAGCTCACTGATCCTGTCGTGCCCGTAGAACTCCCCGTATTTATCCATCACCTGTCCAGCACACAGTGTCAGGCCAGCTCATGGCATTAAAGACTTTCTCATTCAACTCTTCCTCTCACCTTCCTCTTCACAAACTTATCCCAGTAATTGTTGGGGAAAGACCTGAGCGAGAGAGAAGAAAGAGTCTGTCATTGGAAAAGTCAGACACACTCAAAAAAATGTTCACACTAGCTTATGATTATATTTCACATTGCTTATGGACAGAGGTGTACCTGAAAGTTATACTTCAGTAAAGGTACAGATACTTTACAGTAAAAATTTTTCACCAATTCCATGAAAACCTGAGTAGTGACGAAGATTTGAAGTTGTAATGTATCCAATTTCAAAATAACTTAGATACTAACTTCATACTAAATTTAGAAATATGAAAACAAGAAACAACTTTATTCATTAAGTTTTATTTCTTAATACAGGCATTTCATATGAATCACTTTTTTGTTTAAACATGGCAGAACAAAATAGATAAATAAATGAGCACTCAAAAAAATGAAAACTCAAATTTGCAAAAAGTGCAACTGCTAATTTACGTGATTTGGATCATAAATAGCATCCAGTACCTGCAGCTCACTGCAGATGACGCTATCACATCGTCCACTTAAGAAAATAAACGCGGTAGAAAAACATGTCGACATCTTCCACACAAATAGCAACATATAACGATAAGTGTCCATGCTTATATTTTTGATACTCAGAGCAAGTTCAAAGTAGCCAAAATACTTTAGTAAAGTAACAACGTCCGTTTACTCAAGCACTCTACACCACTGCTTATTGTATGCATTATATACTGTATTGTGTTCTTGTGAGCATCGTTGTATTGTGTGATCTGCTGCATGTGTGTTAATGTCTTAAGGTGATGCTGGAATGCTTTCCTATATCACTGTTTACTCTGTTTATTGAAAACATTTACGAAGCGTTATTTTTTTGCTCTTATTTTATATTTTATATATTTTCTACTAGATGTACTATTATATTTTAGCATATTCAATGTACATTTTCATTTTGTGTGCTCTTTACCTTGTGTTGCACCAAACAGAGTATGTGTTCTTAATTTCATTGTAACCAAGTGATGCAATGACAAAAAAGGCATTCTATTCTATTCTAGAAAGACAGTTCACACACTTACTGTGTGTTGATGACCAGTCTGTCCCATTGGCCTTTAATGTCGTCCTCTGACGGCTGTTCTGTGATATACAGGCCATCAAACTCCAGTTTTCTGGCCACTTCTTTCTCTCGCTTGAAGATGACCAGAGGAACCTGAGAGGAAGTCAATAATCAATTATATTTATCCTGCTAACCTGCGCATGTCTCTCTTTCCGTCAATTTCTAGTTCTGCCCATTTAGTCCACAAGGCACAGCCCATATCATTGGTTTAATTTTGTAGGACAACTCACACCATCTGGATAACATTTAACACCACATTTGAAGAACACCTCACTTCATCTGCAGAATGTCTATCATCATCTAGACAACAACCATTTGTAGAATGTCTCACATAATTTGAAGGAAATTTCATTTTATTTAGAAAAGATCTAAGATTGTTTGCAAATCGTCTCATTTCGTCTAGAAAAGATCGCTCATCATCTGGAGAGCATCTGACATCATCTAGAGAATCTCTCACTTTATCTGAAGAACTCTCTTCATCTGAGAACATCCCTCCTCATGTTGTACCTTTAAGCAGTAGTAGCCAATGATGCAAAAGAAGGAGATGACAGTGTGCAGTATGGCCAAGATCCTCAGCGTGGGCTCCATGTAGCCGCTGCTCTCCTCCAGAACAAAGTGAACACTAACTGGCCGAGCACCGGTGCCGTCCACAGTCTCCCAGTGCATGCTGGTATCTGAAGAACTGAACATCACTTCCTTCCCTTCGCTCACGGCAGAGGACGTGGACACCTGCACACACGACCATCTCAATACTGACACTCTGGAGAACACCTCGTCTGGAAAAGAACAGGCTGATAATGACCTTATAAAACAGCAGAATAAAGTTGATTGCGAAGGCCACAAACAAGGCCAGCATCCTCATGTTGTAAAAGTTCCGTGCAAAGTAGTTCTGTAGAAGGAGTTTAAAACATCAGGTTATGTCTCACACAAGTTCCTCAGCTCTTCATCAGACACAAATCTCTGAGGGTCTGACCAGCAGCTTGCGTTGATAAGCCATGATCTTCTTCCAGAAGGCAGACTCCTGCAGATCAGACTCGCCTGCTTTACAATAGTGCAGCCTGACTTTGGGCTTCACGGGCTCTTCCTTCTTCTTCTCGAATTTCTCCACACTCTCCTCTCTAAGAGAAATGGTAAATACAGCAATTTTTTCCCACATTTAACAAATGTCGTGTTAGTAAACAATGTTTTTTATAGCAATGCAGAAAAACAAAGGGCTGGAATGAAGGGCTAAATTGAGTGAAGTAAAAGTGAGTAGTGGAACAGTAAGTGAAAGTGAATAGAAGATTACTCTGAAATTACTAAACTGAAAGTGTTTTCTAATCTGGGCTTTCAATCTAACAATGAGATACGGTGAGATATGATGAGATCAAATCTTATCTTCAGAAACAGCAGCACATGAATTTAATTTATAAGTAACAGTAAGACAATAATAACATATTTGTTTTTCTAAGCTACCGTTTGTATATGTTGTATAAGAAAATATATGAAAAGATATGCAAGATATGAAAAAAAATCTTGTTTTATATGTTTGTAGATATACATTTCATATATTTGTGAATCTGACTGTTGACACCAAGGCCTCACCAGCCATCACAGGAAGTGAACACTGTAGGTACTTACTCGGCTTTCTCAGGCATAGTTTTTGTCTCCTCTGGAGCTTCTGTGCTGTCAGTAGAGGACGTCTTCCCCTGAGGACAGAACAGTAAGACGGTGAAACACCATCACCACATGATTTGCCTGACACACACGGACACAGAGGTACCTGTGAGCGCCTGCGGAGCTCTGGTGAGGGGGCTGGTGCGGGTGGGACAGGCGCGCTGAGAATATCTGTAAGGCTGGCGTTGGGATTGTGCGGCATCAGCTTGTACTGACCTCCTTCTCGCTTTAGATCCAAACCAAATATATCAGACAGAAGGTCGGTGTCATCGGTGGCCACATTCAGGTCGGCTAGCTGCTCCTCAGGCGAGGTCTTCTCGAGAGTCAGCTTCTCACTGTCTTCTGTCTCTCCTCGCACCTCGTCCTGAGTCGGGTCGGGCATGTTGGCCAGCAGCTCCGACACCTTCATGGTCTTTGCGCCCTCCACTAGACTCCCTCCAAGAAAGCTATTGTAGATAATGCGGATGAACCCACGGGCTACGCTGAAGGTGAAGTGAAGCAGGCCAAACAGGACGCTCATATAAAAGGACATCAAGGCGATCACCAGATCTTGCACGGTCATCTTCTTGGCCTTCTTTACCTGCTTCTTCAGGCTCTTCATGGACAGCAGCTTCATCAGAAGCACAATGTTGTACCTCAAAGCCAACAAGGCTGTCCGCACGGTGCTGACGGAGAAGAAGCCCATTTCAGGATTCTCCTCCTCCGGTTTGTCTCTGTCGCCGTCCTCTTTGCTAGCAGAGCGTTCGCCGGCATCCGACATCTGTGCCGCCAACTGCATCTCAAAGATGGTGTCCTCGCAAAAGTTCACAAAGAGCTCCATCTTCTCCTTCTCGCCACCTTCATTCACCACGTCAAAGATGAACTGACGCTTGGACTCCTTCACCTGCGGCTTTTCCCACTGGGTGCGACTGGACTCGCTGATATCGAAATACACTCGCTCAATGCGTTTGGCACTGCCCATGATCTCGATGCGCCCCAGGTAGGGCTGGAAGTAATTCAGCACACTCTCTGCCAACTCCAGGAAGGTCTGCAGGCGCGTGTCATGAGGCATGTGCTCCGACAGGTTGGTCAGGAGAACAGCCACGTTGAAGCCGATGTCCTTGGCAGGCTCATGAAAACGCTCCACGAATTCCTCGTAGTCCAATAGCTCATTCTCATCCGTTTCTGTGCAGGAGAGGAGGAACTCGGTCTCGGACTGCGTGTAGTGCTTATGGCTCTCCATGGCCTTGTGGAAATCCCTCTTGGAGATCACTCCTTTACTATCTGGGTCGTACTCCTTGAAAGCATCTGATGATGTCAGGTCTTTCAATTTGAGAAACATGTCAAAGAACTTCAAGATCATCTCCACATTGTTGGAGGACTCCACTAACATATCCACCATCTGCTTCCCAATGGTCCCGTTTACAACATTTCCTATAGGGAAAAAGAGCAATTAAATGATCTAATCTAGAACATTCTCTAATCACTCTGCACAGAAGTCCTACCTTCCAGCATGGACAACAGCATCACCACCATGTCTTTCTGAAGATCCATCAGCTCTTTCAAAAGCTCGATTTGACTTGAATCCTGCAGCGAGAACAACTTTAAAATTTAAAATGTGAATCCGTCTAGCACTAAACTACAATATATTGAACTCGTTCTTGCTCAATCCACAAATGCCAAAGAGCTATCACAAAACAAATATAACTTGTGTATTATATAATGATTTAAATATTGATTAAAAAATATCTACAAAACATATAATAAAGTATTGCCTGTGTGCTCACCTGGGACAGTTTCATCTGCATATGAGCAAAAACATGCAGAAACCCAACCACAGCGTCCCAGAGGCGACTGTGAGCCAGACTCTGCTGGTTTCCAGTGCAAGGGCCCTGTGGGAAACACAGCAGAGCTACAGTATACTTTACTGGATTAGTCTGATGGCAAGTAGACTACACGGGTGCGACATGGTGGGACGTCCTGACCTGGATGTACTCTGTCAGGGTGTTGAACACCTGCTTGGCTACGTTGATGGCTTTGGAGAAGTTCCTCTGGCCCTGTTCATCAATCACATCTTTCCCAGAATAATACCAGTAGAAATCACTGATGGACTCCTGAGGAGGGGTCAGAGGCCATCTGACTGAAGCAGGGTCACAGGAGGTCGTGCTTGTGCTGAAGAGTCTCTCACCTGAACTCTGAGAAGATAATCCACCGTGGAGATAATGATGTTCACTGTTGTGTTGTTCCCTGTTTGTGTTCTCAAGTAATTCTGGAAATCTAAAGAAAGAAAAACGACCACATTAAAATTACAGAAGACGCTTTTATGTGCTTTCCTATTCTTACTTGTGTGAATACAATGATTAATGTGCTTGACCAGAAATTATTATACAGTAAATAATTGGACTTAAGTCTGACTGAGAAGTAATACTGAAATAGTAAGATGTACTAATGTATGCCACACTAAACTAGATCCTCTATTCTAGAATAATGTGGCATTTCTCTAAAAAAACAATTACAGCACACATTTTAAGCAGTAAGAGACGAAGGAACCCAAGGTACCCAAAAGACACAAATACGTTTTTTTTGCTATGGTACATGTGTGTGACAAATAGTTAATTCTCCATCAGCTTCGTAACACACAAACAGACTCACAAAGGCACAAGCACGCGCGCACACACCCACACACTCTGTGTCATGTGACGAACCTGAGTTATGTCCCTCACATAGCAGCTGCAGGAAGCGGAAGAGGTCACAGGTGAATTCATCTCCCCGCATCACCTTCTCACCTGCACACAGTCACCGTTAACACACACAAACACACACTAACACACACTGACACAGAGTGAGATCCAGACTCCACCTGCAGCTTCTCACGTCCCACATGCCTCTCTCAGACAGGTGTGTGTGTGTGTGTGTGTGTGTGTGTGTGTGTGTGTGCATCTTTCTCGGCGCTGGACCAATCTGATGCTGGAGGCATTTGGAAACGCTGAGCTGCTGGCTTGAGAGTGATCTCAGAGATCTCACAGCTGCAGATGTCGATCTGAAAGTGCTTCACTCAGCAGTAACGATGAAACCCACTGTTCACTTCACACTACAGCAGATTAGAGCACTTTCAGATGAACCCCAGCAACCGTCTAGCAGGAAGAAGACTGATGAGAGTCTCACATGTCACAACACTGACTCTACGCACACACTGTCACGGCTCAAGCACATGAACACTTGTGTGCACTCCTGCCTCACTGAACTAAGACACAACACCAGCTCCACGTGACACAACTCATTCAAGTAAACGTCAATGCGGAGATCAGAAAGGATTGATACAACAGTGACCATAACCCAAAACAGAGAAGAGAATGGAAATGAGAACAAGAGAGAAAAGGAGAGAGAGAGAGAGAGAGAGAGAGAAGGAAAGGTGAGAAAGAAAAAGGAGAAAGAGGGCGAAAGAAAGAGTGAGAGGGAGAGAAGGGGTGGGAAGGAAGGGAGAATATAAACAGGGGTGAAAAAGAAGTGTCTGCAGACACAAACACACACACACACACACACACACACACACACACACATGCTGTGAACACACCATACAATAACCAAACACACACTGCACTGTGCATGAAACACACACACACACACGCACGCACGCACACACACACACACACACACACACACACACACACACACACACACACACACACACACACTGTGATGACAACAGGATGACAGGAGGAATAATTACCGCGCTCATGAGTGATAACTGAGAGAGGGAGGGAGGGAGAAAGAAAACAGTGAGAGGTCATTCAGGTCAGAAAATCAGTAGGGAAATCAAGACTTTGTTTGAATCAGCACCACTGGAGACATCTGATCACAACAGCTCTCTCTCTGGTGCTGATTCAAGTCAAACCATCACAAAACTCTTCAACAAAGGGTTTCATGACAAAACAATAACGAATTCTACTATTAGAAAAAAAGAAAAAGTTGAAAAACATGATAGACGGGAGAATCTAGAGATTAAGAATCCAAACACAGACTCAGCAAATGAGTTAAAAACACACAAATGATGGTACAAATCAAGAAGAAAGAACAGGAGGATGATTACATGCTGATCCCTCATAAAGATGCTGATTTATACCTGATCCTTCCTCCGTCACCATTCCCAGACCTTCAGCTTTATTCTGCCGCTCAAAGGCGTTGAGGTCCAGAACACTGCACACACACACACACACACACACACACACACACACGCACACACACACACAATTTAATGAAATTCAGACCTGCACGACTGCATCAGACCTGCCAAGCTCTGGAAAAAGCCCACGTCCCGCTTGTCCTTCAGGTAGACCAGCATCTTCTACAACACAACACAACACAAACACACACAGCACTTTATCGTCTCGCCTGTCAAGAAGCAGCCAACAGAATGAGAGAGAAAGAGAGAGATGCCTCTGACATCACTCACTTGCTGGACGATGGAGTTGCCTCCGTTGAGAACAGCGATGCCCAGCTTGAGTGTAGATGCTACCATGTGCCCCATCTCTCCTACACAGAACGAAGCTTCTTCACAGCTCTGGCTTTACCTCTTTGTTTCTCTCTGTATCATTCACACTCAGTGTCTCTATCTGACCTTTGCTGGCGCTGATGGTCTGAAGCACCATCTCGGCTGCTCCTCGGTCATGGAGTCTGGCTTGTTGGTACAGCAGCTTCTGCTTCTCCATTTCTTTCTCCTGCAGAACACATTAGGGACACGTGGTTCTAGTTCCATCTCTCATTCACTTTCTCTGGGATCTGTTTTTTCAGTGGCATTAACTACTACATCTGTCAATGAGTTCTCCACTGAGACATAAACCTGACCTGTCTGTACTGCATTAAAAATACAGTAAATATATGTAAAATAATATAGGAAGTACATATAAAGAAATAGCTTTTTTTCTCTCAGAAAAACCAACCTCAAAACTCTTCACTTCCTCCTCGTCTTCGTCTTCTTCATCATGACAGCTCTGCACAACAACAGTCATAACTTTCTCTGCACTGCTCTCTCAATCCCATGTTCTTTCTCTCATTCTATCACTCTTTATAGCACAGATACAAATGTTATATTTCTTTATCTTTCTGTTGCTCTGACCTTGGCCATGATGTCAGCATAAGCCATGTAGAGCTGATCTTCCTCTAGTTTACTGAAGCAGGAGAAGAACAGTAGATCAGAGCTTGCGTAGTGTCTCTGTGTGTTGTGTGGAAAGATACTCGCCATTTCTCTGTCAGAGCGGTTCTGCTAAAGAGCTGAATGAGCTGATGTAACGGGTCGATTCGCTGTTGGCTGTCATCTTCTTCTACTGGTTCTTCATCACCAGCTTTCTGAAACACAACACTGTTAAACTCATGGAGTTTTAACGTAACTAATTTAAGAACTGCAGGAATGTGCAGTTAAGACTAAACATCTCAGTCAGCAACCTAAGCAAATGCATTGAGTGTTACCTTAATTAGGGTAATGACAGTTAATGATTAGTGTTACATTAATCACAGTAACATTAATGACCAGTGTAACATCACGCTAATCAGGTATTGACCAATTTCATGTTATTACCAGACACACTAATTAGTCACAGTAATGACCTGTGTCAGGTTAATCACAGTCACAGTAATGACCTGTGTCACATTAATCAGTCAAGATATTGACCAGAGTCATGTTAATCTCAGTCACAGTAAAGACCCATGTCACTTTAATATAAGACACGATAATCTGTCACGGTAATGACCTGTGTCACATAATCACAATCACAGTGATGATCAAAGTTACTTTAATCACTGTCACTTTACTCATGGTAATGATATCTGTCACGTTAATTACAATCACGGTTATGACCTGTATTAGGTTAATCACAGAGACGTTAACCACAGTCACAGTAATCAACAGGGTTATGTTAATCTCAGGCACTTTAATCACAGTCAAATATTCTTTTATTTTGTTTTATTTTTTTTTTTTTTACATTACAGACACTGGATAAACTGGCACAACTCAGGTCAACACAGGCCACAAAACACGGCATCTGTGGTAAATTTAGAAGATAAATGGATATCACCCACAGCTAGATCCTCCACTAGCTTGTCCTGGAAGTAGTGCTCCTCAGTCTCGATCCAGGACTTCTCATAGCCCTGCAGGAACAGGTTCACCGCCCGGTGTCTGAAACCAACAATCAGAAAGTAATTCATCAGATCCCAGCAGACGGGACAAGGACCGGGCTACGAAGCACTTTACCTTGGCAGGTTATAGAGCGGTGCCATTCTAAAGCAGGCCACAACGGCTCTCTTCCTCTGTTTAGACAGCAGCTTGTGCCAGACGGCCTTCTTACTGCGCTGAGGATGTTCCACCTAAAACAAGCGGCGCATCCACAAAAATCCATAAACTGCTTTTCTACAATCAATCAATGTATTGTGAAATATTGTACTGGCTGAATGACAGACTGACCAGACTAAAGTAGAATGGTATGAAATGTAACTGACATTACATCTTATTTCGGTACCAAAAGTGTGTATGCGCTAGAAGCGTCTGAAAGGCTGTTATTTTACGTTAGGTAAGATTTGAACTGGAATTCTCTAAAACAGGAATGGACTGACTGAAAACCTGAACCTGAATTCTCTAAGACTGAATGAAGTAAATGAAAACCAGGACCGGAATTCCTTAAAACTGAAATGAACTAATATTAAAAAAAATGTATACTGTACGTTAGCTTGAAGAAAAAAAAAATCATTTCACACTTAAAATTAAGTGATCAGATCTTATCTAAATAAATATTTTTATACATTTTTATAAAAAAACTAGTCGACTACGGTAATCTAATCAGAATAAGTTCAACTGCGGAAGTTACAGTGAAGCACCACTGGGTAGCTCTCAGTCTTACGTTCACGTCTAGGTCTGGACCGCATAGCCAGAGCCTTTTTGAAACTTTTTTATATTTATTGAAAGCATTTTATTTGGCCATAGTTTTAATACACTTTTATTTTTCTATTCTCTCTCTCCATCTTAGGCTTGTTTACTAGATGTGACATGTTGATATTTAAACTGTAATGATGAGACAAATGAGTTATAGTATTATATTGATACAGAGAGAGAGAGAGAGAGAGAGAGAGAGAGAGATTGAAAAACAGAAAATGAACAAATGAGAGAAAGTAAGCATCTAAAGAAGAGATAGACTAAAGAAAGAGAGGTAAGTTAATAACAGATACAGAGAGAGGGACGCCTTTTACGTTATGTGACTGCTGGTCCCAAATGACTTTACTTTCTAACTCTACAGTCCAGACGCTTCCTATCTTCCACATCTACTTGTAGCTCTGACACTAAAGATCAGCCAATCAGAAACCAGCTGATTTACTTAGCTGACTCACCTGGTCCAGGTGGAACAGTACATGAGCAATGTTTAGCACCCTGTCTACTGTCTTCTCTGGGTGGGATGTGTCCTCGCTGCGGTGGGGGAGGTCCTTATATAGCGCCATCTGCCAGCGAATTGCAGGGTCCTCCAGCTATAGGATACATATAAATAATGCAATAATGTATTTGTCTAATGTAATAGACATATAAATAAATGTGCATGAATTTTGGAATGCAATTGGTGGAATACTCAATATTCATAACAGATTCATAAGCAGATTCTCATTCTCTCTTTTTTGACAACCCCAATTCTGCTGTTTCGTCAAGGTTTAGCACATCTATTATTTTCCCACCCACTCGTTTCCTGATTAATTTGCCGCCTTATTAGTTATTTGTCACTGGTCTCGCTCAGTAACTCCTACATATTTTCCCCTTTTGAATCTTTTATTTCTTTGTCTTGCATTGGTTGTCAGCTTCTGGTAAGCACACGATTGACATGAGAGACTCTGTAGCCGCTCACCTTTCCCTGCAGATGCAGGTTGCTCCGAATGGTTTCTCTCACCTCATCCTCTGTGTCTTTCTGAAATTTCAAAGAGACTGATGAATACTTGATCCCTATTGTTATTCTCTCTGTTTTTCTTTTCTTTCTCTCTTTACTTTTCCCTAACACTCTCGCACACACTCTTTCTTCTTGCACCTGAGTGAAGCGGCTCTTGGCCAGTGCTATCAGCTCTTGGTCGCCCGGAGCGCAGATGTTTAGGCCGACAGGTAAGAGTCGTTTCAGAGCCGCCACAATCAGAGATGTCTGTAAAGAGTAACGGTCACCGCGCTTCTTCATCTTCTTCCTCTCCTGATCGGACACCCCGCCCTGTAACAACACACATGTGAGAAAGTGTCAAAGATTGTGAGAATTGAGACAGTGAAGGGAGAGCGAAGATGATTATGTGAGCAAGAAAAAGAAGAGAGAGGCATTGAATAAGACTTAGGAATTGATTGAGTTTAACAGGAGAGCAGATACTATAAGCAATTAAAATAGTTAATACGAATAAACAGATAAAGATAGAGAAACAGAAAAAGAGAGAGAAGGAGCGAATGGAGGGGAGTGTGAGAGATCGAGTAAGAAATCGAGACCTTTGACATCTTGGACTTTGTGTCAGTTATGAGGAAGGACATGTTGTTGATTTCATTCTGGACCACAAAGTTTTGCTCTTCACGCTTAAAGTTCTAAATCACAGAAACGAAGATTGAGAGGAACAAACAATCACAGCGTGAAGGTGCGTGTGCAAGACTCACGTGTGATTTAGCCCAGAAAATAAAAACTTCAGCCACCATGCAGAATAGCTCCTCGGCATCTGGGTCTGGTTCTTTGAGCCATTTTGCTCTGAAACACACGGAGTGCAAACACATGTCATTGAATCGTCCAATCACAGCAGCCAGAGGCGGCGGCTCATACCTGTTGTAGTCGACAAATCGTATGAGCAGCGGGTAGAAGGCGTAGAGGTCGCGCACTAGCATGGTGAACTCGTCCAGGATAAGCAGCTCGGACTCTGACATCTCGCCACGACCTTCAGCCTTCATGTGCTCCTCGTCCTGCAGCACCGCTGCCGCCTTCTTCTTCAGCTTCTCCATCAGAGGCAGGAAGTGCGTCTTCAGCAGCTGAGGCCGAGCTTTACTGATGATGGGCTGAGAAAACACTGACGCAAAACACTCTTTAGTACTGTGTTTCTCTTTCTTTCTCTCTCCATCTTAATCTCTCCCTCTACCTGCCAATCTCTTCATCCAGGCTCCTTCATCGATGCCGAGGTTGTTGTAGATGATTTTGAGGATGTTTCCCAGCAGTGTGTTCATGTGTTGTGAGGTGAGGGAGGTGCAGCAGGTGTCGGTTTGGTCCGGATGTGGCTGGTTTTCAGGTCCGTGTTCCCACCAGTGAGACATGTAGCTGCACAGCATGGGCAGCAGCACCTCCATCACATGCGGCATCTGCGTGTAGCGCATCCCTGACTCAGCCAGATCCATGATATCCTGCAGCGCTCGCTCCAGAGACGGCACCAGCGCACACACCTCCTCTACTTGAGGCGAGAGACCCCAGGATGCTGCCACACACACACACATATATATATTTATTTGTGTGTATATATATGTGTGTGTATCTATTATTTGATGATATTTTAAATTGAAATAATAATATTATTTAAACAACAGTTTTGACCAAAAACAGAACTTGACCATTTGCTGTGATGTTTTAGAAGCTTAAAATGCTTTATAGTTATTTTGTTACGAACAATTTTTTTGTGCTTTTATTTGATATAATGTTTATTTGTTATGAAAAAGAAGTGATATTTACTATGTGAATGTTTATTATTTGTTACTAAATGAAATGAAAGTATGGGGAGGGGCTTGTGTTATAATCCAGACTAACACAATCTGTCTGGAAGGTAACAGATAAGTGACATTTCAAGTTTTTAGATGGAGAAACTGGTACCTGTTCGCTCTCTGGATGCTCGGCTGTTGTAGATCGAGTGACTGTTGTGCTTGTTCAGACTCGGCTCCAGAAATGCCACAGGAAAAGCTCCAGAGAATGATGCCAAACACTCGCCGAGAGCTGCGCGCTGTCTACACAGCACAAACACACAACATTACACAAACACTGGCCATAAGAATTGAAAACACAACAACACAAACCCACTGGCAGATTTTACCTCTCAACATAGATGCTTTTGCTTGTGCCAAGTGAGTATAAACTGTTTAAGATCCGGTAACAGGAAACCTGCACATCATCCACTGCAGCACAAACACAACAACTGATGAAAGCTGAAGACTATACACGCTTGAAGAACAGCTGATGTGGTGCATCGCTCACGCATAAGATCTTCTCCAAACAGGTTTTGCGCAATGTGTTCGAACAGCGAGCTCAGGACGGGCAGCAGCGCTACAGTTGTGTAGTTGATGATTTGTGTGACTCCTCTGGGTTGTGTGCGTATGTGTGTGAACTGTCCCTGTCCCAGGTTCTCCAGCGTCTGTTCCAGATCCTCTGCCGCATTGTCAAAGAAACTCCTCAGTGCCGCTTTCATGCTCTCCTGCCCCGTCTTCATCACTGTCCTGAGAACAACGTCACAAAACACGCACAAGATCAACACACAACTCAATGCTGCACAAAACACACAGCTCAACACTAACTAACACTAAACTAGACACATTAAATCTCACCACAACACACACATAAGTCAACATTTTTAATACAATTCAAAAGACAAAAACAAAACACAGTTCAATTCAACACACCACAACACGCAACACACAACTCAGTGTGTGTGTGTGTCTCGCTCTCACCTGGCATCCAGTGTCTGTCCCAGGATGTGAAGGCAGTTCACAATCGATGTTGCATCTGTCCCTAGTAAACCAAACCAAGAATACATGAAAAGACACTGCTATTTAGTCACTAACTAACCAACCAAGCAAACGACTAACCACTAAATTCTCTTGCAAACTGCGTGAGCTACTGTAAATCTCCCAAAGTCTCATGCTGCAGGCGAGAGACGTGATGCTCACGGCAGAGAAGATCACGTGTCTGGCCTCACACAAGGTTCCTGCATCAGATGCACACATGCTCCTTACCAAACATAGAGATCCTGTGTCTGACCAGCACTCCGAGCTTGCAGAAGAGGCTGAGAGAGACAGTCAAAGATCGGATGAGGAGGTTAAAAGGTCAGAGGTCAAGCGTCAGACACACAAAAGCAGTTAGTTCCAGGGAGAGCATCACATCATCAGACCAGGATGTGATGTTTCAAGGAGACAGAGCCACTCTGAGCAGCTCACCTGGTCACCATCTCTTTCTCTTTGTTGGAGGCATGGCCACCGCTGCTGATTGGCCTGACAGCAGTGGACAGGAAGTACAGGCGGTGATTCTTGAAGTACTGATCAACCAGCGGCAGCACAACCTGGAGAAACAGCAGATGATCCGTCACCCAGATGAAGTCACTTGAGTGTTGACACACAATCCAGGCAGAGACTCAAACCTTTCCGAAGAACTTCATCTGCTGCTCGTGAGCCATCTTCTCAGCTTTTGTTCGAAGCACCTGAGTGTCTGAGGAACAGAAGATAGGTGAGTTTAAACCTTTCTGGAATCCTCCAGATCCGGAGCAGATCCTCACCAAACTCCAGTATGTGTCTGTGCGCCTCGTCCACACAGGAAATCAGCTGCTGGAGGAGCGTGAAGGCAAACCTTTTCTCAATGGATGGAGTGTCCAGATCCAGCTCCTTCACCGCCCTTTGAACAACACACATCACGACATGCCACTCCACATGTCACACGAAAGATCTGCCCACCTGGACACACTATAGCCATTTATCTGGAAGAACTTCAAGATCTCCTGCGCTCGCTCTCGGTCTCGGCTTTTCTCTCTGGCAGTTAATGTGTCGTAAGGAACTAGTAATGGATGACTTCCTCCGCCTGAGACAACAAACACACTGAAGAAGAACAAAAACTGCAGAATTTCGATGCTCCAACATCTTAATTTCATCTATCATTGTCTGCTTGTTGGTTAGACACTTAGAGATTTTACTGTTGATCAAAATTGCAGCTTCACCTTTAGATTCCAGCTCCACTTTTTTTTTCTGAGCCCAGATGTTGTGGTAGTTCTCAGCCAGGAGTTCAGCCATTGCCTACAACACACAGAGAAACACACACAAAAACGCTATGGTGTCAGCTGGTAGCTTCTCCGTCAGGTCTTACTCACGTGCAGATCTCTTGACAGCGTGACATTGCTCATGTCCACAGGCCGTGGACTGAAACCGTGAGCACCTTCTATGGAGCGCTGCAGAACACACAGGAAGTCAGGTCTTTGGAGGATATTATGCCTCAAAAACACACAAATAAAGTTTCAACAAATAAAATCAACAAACAAATCACAGCTTTAAATCTGGTTTGTAAAACTCATGAGCTACGGAAATACACATGTATTTATGGGGAAACATGTGCTGTTCTGACCTGACTACACAGTGAGATCCTGCGTGTGCGGTTGTGTAATGTTGCTGAGTCGCTTTCGCTTGACCGCTCGATGCTCCACCCCCACGACAGCATCATCTTCAGACTGTCTCTGATTGGCCAGCGGTACGACTCCTTATCCTGCAGCACAGAGGCATGCTCAGTGACTGCAAGGCTTTGGTTTGACTACACAACTTCTCTGTACCTTCTCAGACAGACACTTGTAGGACTTCAGCAGTGGATGAACCTTGGAAGATTCACACATTTGTTCTGCGTGAACCCATCCAGCAGCAAACTGCACCAGAACAACGGGCAAAAAAACATGAAAGCTCATCATGGCTTGTCACATCACTGAAACATAACAGACTCTGGCTTTCAACTAGTAATGTTACTTAAATTGCATTAGAGGAGAAACTGGAGCTCTGACCTTCTCCATGGACCACTTCTCGTGGGAATATTCAGCGTATCTGTTTATGAAGTTATCCAGTTTCTCTGGAACTACCACGCTGTAGAAACACATGTTATGAGTGAATGAGGAAATGAAAAAAAGGAGAAAAACAGACAGAAACAGTTCAAAGATAAAGACATAAAGAGACATGCAAGAAGATGATATCAAAAACAGAGAAAGAGAATCAGGAAAGACAGAAAAGAGGAAATAAGAAAAAATATAGCTGAAAGCTGCAATTGCAGGGTTTGAGTCTTTTATTAATTATTTGTTTATATTTATTTTACATTTTTTAAACAACCAGGAATACATTGCTCCATACTAACAATATATAAAATATATATAAAATAACAATTTATTTTATTTTATCTAGAATATGGATGTATTTTATTGATTACCTATGATTTCACACAATATAAAAGTTGTTGGGATAAAAGTGTTTCACTGTACTGATTAACAGAAATACATTAAAATTAATTTAATTAATTGGCCAGTGTCCACACTTGTGAATCTCAGTGGCAGAAAGGTGTACAGATGCATTTTAATCAATAATAACATTATTAATATCCTAAATGTACTTTAATTACACTAGGTATATTCTAAATGAAATGTGATTCATTCAAACATCTGTTCATGGACATATCGAACTAGCCTGTTCAATAAACGTTTTAGGAATCACAGAGAAAAACACTTTTTTGCCAGTAACAAAGTTTTAATTTACCCAACCCAAAAAAGAATCTGTACAAATCCTGGACCAGAGGGCAGAAAAAGTGAGACTGAGACAGATGGAGAGAGGAAAAATACAGTTAACACACAACCTGCTGGTGTCTGCCGGCTGAGGATTAAAGTTTCCTTCTGCATCCACAGACGACTGCTTCTCCATCAGTGCCACATAGTTGGACTCCACATAGTCTGGTGGTAAAGCTCCGCCCACTGCGCTCAGACAGGGAAGCACCAGCTTGAACAGCTCCACCTCGTACTTCTGACAAAA
The DNA here is from genome assembly GCA_028031935.1 of Paedocypris micromegethes. Lineage (NCBI taxonomy): Eukaryota > Metazoa > Chordata > Actinopteri > Cypriniformes > Paedocypris > Paedocypris micromegethes. The sequence goes on from CM051500.1 coordinate 11,947,637, forward strand.
CAACAAAGTGAAATCAAACCCCACTAATCTCCTCAAGCGACCGAAGCTCATCTAGATTTCTCTCTGGGTTACTTTTCTGGCCAGAGCGTCAAATATCCCCCAGAAGAGCTTCCTGGACAGGTGAAGCTCCTCGTCTGAGGCGGCACCAAAACTGCCCCATCCCCCCGACAGACAGTAATACTTCCAGCAGCGCTCGTAGTGGTTAGTCAGGAGCTGAACAATGAAGAAAAAAAACCTTTAGTGAAAGAAACTTGGGAGGAATATGAGGAGGCATGTGAGCGCTACCTTCAGAGGCATCTTGGTGTGTTCGTTGAGCACCGGAATGTCAAACACCAACCGCCGCAGCAGATGCTGCATCATGGAGGGGCGCAACTTCCTGCAAAGGCAGAAAAGTTCATCAACACCACACGTTTAATCATTCCAGTAGAAAACAGTGAAGTTACCAAACTTTTCCCTTATACTGAGAAAAAAAGAGACAGAAACAGTGAAAATGGATCACTGCTGAGATCATCTGCAGTCGACACTCAGCTTGCCTCTGGTAGGTAACTTCTCACCCGCAGACGGACAGCAGACACTCCTCGATGGCATCTCTCTGGGCTTTGGTTAGGCAGCAGCCCTTGGACAGTCTGTAGACGGTGTGAAGCAGTGAGTCGATGAGGGAGGCAAATGGCTCGGTCCCCGCAAACAGAGAAGCGTATTTGGTCAGCAGTGGCAGAATCGCCGTGCACAGGTACCGGTTCAAAGCTAGGGCCATGTCAGTGGCGCTCAGAGCCGCCTAAAGGTCAGAGGTCACATGAGTATAAGAGAGAAAGGTAAGGGATCATGCATGACACACTTATCACATGAATGTAAAAGAATAATTTATATTTTTATTTTTTATTGCTTTAGTTTTACAGAAAGTGAACTTGTTTCCTTCCGTCCTGCAGATGGTCAACTATACAGTTAAGTTACTGTGTTAAGATGTTACTAAGTAAAGATTTAGAGATAATACGCTGGAACCTAGAACATTTGGGGCATCAATGGGGGCCTTTTGTTAAAAGGGTTGACTTGGGTGGGTTTCAGGCTTTTTAACTGTTGTATAAAATGTATAAGATGTATAAAATGCTTCTGCTGTTCTGTCATAATTTGGTCATATATATACCCTCTCAAAAATTAGCGTTTAATCATCACATGACCTACCGTGTCCAGTGAGGCGGCAGCTCTGAGGTCTGGCAGGAACCCCACCTCTAGCAGGTGAAGGAGGAAGTTCTGGTCTTCAATGCCATAAACCCGATCCAGAAACAGAACCATGGCTGCTTTATGGTCAGGACAAAAGCCAGCTGACATGTCAGGCTCGATCACAGAACCGTCTGCAGGCAGAATACTGGTCAATAACTGTCAGATTGCAAGATAACACGGCATCAAAAGACTGACCTTTGGCCAGCGTGGGCATCAGAAATGGGATGCTGATCACACCCACCAGATCCTGAATAGGGATGAGGGACCTAAGGATGGCTCGAATACGAATGGCCTCTCCCTTCCCAGCATAGATTAGCTTTAGGACGATAGGGGGAGGGAAGAACAATTTAGGGGCATCAACTGAAATGTGATTCAAAGCAAGATTACATCTGTGTTCTGGCTGTAATCTAGCCATTTCAAAATCCAAAGGGCTTCATCAATCATTATGATCAAAGATTTGCCAAAGCATATCTTGGTCGACATCAGTGGTACAATCCGACAGCTGCCATCAGTCCATTCTTGAACTTGCAGAATACAATTTTGGGCCCCGCCACAAGAGAAAACCGTGTTTGAAGACTGAAGGACCTCCACCCACTCACATGCATCTCCGGCGCACAGCGACCCAACAGGTCGATCAGCGCTGCATAGAAGGTCATGATGGCATTCCCCATGTGGATGGTGTCATCCTCCTCTTCCTCCTGGACATCAGCCCTGCCATTGACAACCAATCATCAGCAGCCGCTCTCCAGAGGACCACACCACTCATACAATCACAGCTAAAAAAGTGCTTAAAATGAGGCATGCTGTGCTACGTACAGCGTCCTGCTCTCCTCTGTTGAAGGTGAAGGTCCGTCTCTGCTCGGATCTTCTGAGATCTTAATGGCCTCTTCCATCGCTGCCAGCAGCCCATTGCCACCTTCTCCCCGCAGGGCGGGTCCGAAACACTCAGGTCGGCGAATCAGTAGCCGCACCACAACGTTTGCGTTCTCCTCCACGCTCTCTCCTGCAAACAGCAAGCACACACACAATCTGCATCACAGAAGTAGCACACCTCCACCGGAGAATACAAACCGTTACAAAAAACAGCAAATCGCAGGAAGTCCAGATAGCGCTCGCCCTCCACCGGGTTCCAACCGATGTCAGGAAATCCTCTGGACATCAGCATCACGCAGCTCTGGAGGCCACAGCCCGCCAGGTACTGCACCACCTGAGAGAGACAGACATGTCAGCAATGCCTCTCTCTGTCCCATCAGTCCCTCAGAAGGAAATGCTTACTTTCTCCAGGTCAGGTTCTCTCAGCGCAAGCGCCAACTCGTTATTGTCCATCACTGATGCTGCAGCCACGTCCAGAGGTGTGGAACCACGCATGGAGGGTGAAGCTGGACACATACACATACTGTATGTGTCACTCCAAAAGTAGTGATAAAACAAATGAAGCTTTCAGTTGGACATGAATCACAGAACATTAGGTGAAATGGCTTTGAGGTTATGAGGTTAGCCATGTTTCCCCACAGCAATAAATCAGTCTTGTCCACTACGAGCAGTTCTGTCTATAGTTTAATTGTTCTTTTTTCAAAAATGTACCACACCAAATAATGCTATAGCAGTTATACCTGCTAACCAAAGGGTTAACAAATAAAGGTGGGATTAAAGGCTAGAACGCACCCTCAAAGATTATTTTCCAATCAAGGGTAGACACACAAACACTCACTCACACCTGTGTGTGAGTCGCGTTCAAGGTCAGTGAGAGGAAACCGGAGATGCGAAAACAAGTACGCTCCACACATAAAGACCTCGACCAGGACTCAAACTTGGCTCTTCTTGCTGATAGGTTATAGCACTTTGATGAAAATCATAACTACTAAAAAAACTGACTTGTAAAATCTAAATAAACACTGAAAAATGTTCTGTGGTTCTCACCAAGACCCACGCTGCTGTTCTCCAGCAGGTAGCTCAGATGATCGAACATGGATTTCTGATTCTGGCGGCTGATGCGACAGAAGTAGCACAGAAAACGACAGCAGTTTGCCACCATCTTAGGAAAAGTGATTTCCTGGTAATAAAAAAACAACAACTGGCTCATAACTGTGGAATTGAAATGAATATGCAGATATAATCCCTCAATGTTATGTATGTTATTCATATTTTCTTTGAGGCTCGTTTCTATTTAAACTATGAATTATGCAAAGTTCAGTTTGAATTACGCTGTAATTGTGCTCCTACCTTGGACTCTCCTCCACCCAGAACATTCACCATCACCTCCATCACGGTCTCATGCATCCCCAGTGCTCTCATCAGGTTTGGGTGCTGGTAAAATACCTTGTTGTTCATGATGTCACTAGAGAAGAACAATGGAGGCAAGAATAAGATCTTAGTTGATGTCACTAACTCTACCCTGGTCAAAGCAGTTGAGAGTGAAATCCAGCTCACCTGAGGCCATGGATCATGAGCTTCTCCTCCTCACGGCCCATCCTGACGCTGAGTAAAGAGCGGATCTGACCCAGAGACGCCAGCAGGTTGATGGTGTCCTCCACAGAGACAGCATTAATGGTGTAGGTCTTGGGAAGAGCTCGCACCTGCCCACCGATGCCATCGTACTGCCGGTGGAGTAAGACGAACATGGCCCGGACCAGCTCCGGGTCCTCAATCACTGACTCTTGAGCCCATCGGACCATGGTCTCTGAAATCAGCTGCTGTAGAGTGCCTGCAGATCAGATGGTCATTAAATCCCAGTTCCATCATATCCACTCAGGACTTCAAGCATAAGCCTTGCTTACTCACTTGGCTTCTTGGCTTGCTTCATCTTTGGTGTATCAATCAGTTTCTTCTTCAAGTAGGTCACCTTCTCTACCAGAGACATGAGGCGACCCCTGATGGTGAAGTCACTGTCTCCATCTCCTAATTTATCCTCATCAATCTCAATCCCTGCACCACACACACACAACACAAACACACAAACACACGGTTTCTGCATGCTGATCAGTTTATGGCTGCCATGTGGGAAGAGCTTTACCACAGTGTGTCATAAGATCCTCATGAAACTCAAGCAGCTGATCCCGGATCTGCTCGGGACATGGACACTCCTGTTTCCCTTCCTTAAAGTTCAGCAACGTGTTGATCTTAGGAGAAACACATGCTTCAGTTTTGGCTAGACCGTCAACAAAAGCCACTTCAACTTCACATTGAAGATCAAAGAACCCCTTGAAAGTGCATCACTTCTGGAATTCTTCTCTCACCTGCTCCTGCGGAGGCGAGCGAAACTCTTTCGTTTTGCGTGCGGTAAGAGCGGCGGACATGTTCAGAGCCTGCATCACTTCGTTATAGCGGAATCGTTGATTGTCCTGCAAATTCGCCACAAAATCGTCAGAAAAAGCCACAACTGCCTCAATCCGGTGGCGCACTTGGCAATCACAAAGGTACTGCAGCAGATGACACATCTGAGGAGACACAAACAACACAACAAGTTAGTGTGATAGATATTCGTAGCCCAAAAACTCCATCTTGACCCTCAAGCAAAAGTTGTGGTGATCAACCAAAGGTCCCCTTAAGTGCGCACAAAGAGCCCCACTTTAGAACAAAAACCTAGTGTGCACACACACACACCTGCAATTTCACTGGCTCAGGAAGCTTCATCTGTAACAGTCCTTCTTTGGGCATCTTCTCCTTCAGACTGGGCTGCTCTGTCCCACCCTCTTCTGTTTGTCCCCGCCCACTCCCCACAATCTCAGCCTCTGGGTCAAAGGCATCGCTCTCTTGGCCAGAATCCTGTGAAAACACACTGGGCTCGATAAGTTGCAGGATGGTTTTCAGGTCTCCGTTGTGGAAGACGCCCATTATGAGCAGTGTGTAGAAGAGCTTGATCAGAGGAACAAACAGGAACTCTGTGCTGCCTCCCACCGGGTCCCTGACGTGTAAACTGCCCTCCCGCACAGCCTCCGTCAGCATCTCCATTGTCCGGTTCTTCAGTCTCTCCAAGGGAAACTCCGGGCTGTGCTGGAAGCAGTCGCCACCGGCAACGGCACTCACAAAGTTTGGTGAGGAGAATCGCATGCGCGGCTGCAGCGATGTGCTCAGGCCAATGCCAGGAAGCCCGTGCTTTTTCTTTTCATCTGGAAACAGAGTGATGCTTTTGGTCTCGGGCGTCATGGGGACAATGTACTCAGAGTTCATCATGAGGCGTGCGGTTGCGTAGCCGCTTAGGTGGATGTCAATGAGCAGGTCGTAGTAGCCAGAGCGGAGCAGGCCCGGCATGTACTTGTTCTGGATGGCATAGAGAAGCTGGGCCTCATCTACATGGCTGCAGAGAGCATGAGCCACGCGGTTGTTGCCCAAAGCGCAGATGGCCGAGTAAAGACGCAGTGTGTGGTTGTGGAACTTCAGCAACTCTTTTTGTTCAGTCAGTTCCAGAATGTCAAGAGACCTGACAAAAGATCAGAACACTTTACTATGGCAATGATGAGCCAGAAATGTATATCCTTGATTCTTCTACATTTTCTACATTTCTTTATTTCATGGTTGTTGTTTTTTTGCCTCTGCTGTGTTTATGTGACTCTTCCATCCAATTAAACGTCATCCTTTTTGTGTTACTATGTCATTTTCATCTGGCCACATAGTTTCTGGTGTTTAGTCAAATAAATATTCAGACGACTCTGAGTTTAAAAGAGTCAGGTGGTTGTTAGAGAGCGGCTCTCAATCCCTTCCCAGACGGAATGGTAACGAGTAAACTGAGTTGGGGGCCGGTGTCTATTTCTCATTTAAAACCCGGCATTTAATGGAAACTGGTGTCAATAAGAGACTAGCCATTAGATTTATGGTATATAAGAGAGTTAATCAGGTGAGAATGATCGCAATGTTGGACTGAAACACACCTGTTCTGTTCAGGGATGTGCAGGGTCATGAACTGCAGTGGCTCTGAGCTCTGCACCATCCAACCCAGCCTCTCGTTGACCCTTGTGACGTCTGACCTCAGGACATGATTGGGCACACGACTCCACAGTACGGGAGTGAGGAACTGCACATGTAACCGTGGCGGACACTGAGGAAGCACATTCTTACGCTCACTCTTGAACAGACCGGCAGAGAGAGGCATGACACTCTGCAGAGAGAGAGAGAAAGAGAATGTGCAAATGAACAAGGGACCGTGAGAAAAAAGAAGTGTTTAGTGCAGAACAGCAAACAATTATTTGATGGGTCTGTTCTCACCTTGATCCGGCCAAGTTCAAACTGGAAGACATTTGGACTTGTTGCCTGTGCAAATACTGCAGGAAAAAGTTTTGTGCTCGGCTCCACCTGTACAGACGCATACACACACACACACACACACACACACACACACACGCACACACGCACACACACACACACACACATCTGAATCATCGCCAAGTCTTATCTGGCTTTAATCAAATTGATTTGATATTCTTTCTGTGTGGATCATCAGAGAAGATTGTGCTTTCATATGTGGTTCTCTCACCTGGTAGAAGGTGCTCTGCTCCTTGCCGTTGCAGGTGAAGGTGAGGAGGCCACTAGCCACGTCCAGCACGCAGCCAATCTCCAACCCGCTGTTACTGCGGCGCGGCACTGGACTTGTGCACTCACCGCCCCACAGCATGAAGCAGTTACTGCGCTTGATGCTGCAGCAGTCACATTATTTCGTCAGTCAAGAACACATTCACACACACACACACACACACAATCCTCACCACAAGCACATCAACAACACACAGTTATTTACTATAGCTTACAAAATACTTATTTACTATAGATCTAACACACACAGTCACCAAACACAACTCCAAACACAGTCACCAAACACTAATGCCCTCAATGAACAAACCCAAATCATTATTGAACACACAGACCTTCCACAATCACACACACTTTCCATTAGGCGCACACACACACACACACACACCATTCTCCATCACTGGAAACACAGACACACACATTACTAGCAAGACACAGACAGCATCACAGGCAGCACAGACCTATTGCCATAGCTACTGACCTTTCGTGAACTTTGCCCTTCTCATCTCCCAGTGTTACGGTGACCATTCGAACTTTGTTGAGTTCAAAGGATGGATCGTACTGGTGAAAGTCTGAGGTAACCCAGCCAACCCACACGCTGCCCGGCTCCTGACCCGGAAAGATCCTGACTGAGTAATAATACTGAGAGAAAGAGAGAGAGATAGAGAGTAAGTCTGATATCTTTTCATTGACTTATACATACACAAAAACACTCTTTTGGTTAAAGAGGAAGTTTATATTTCAGTTGTAAGTTGCAAGTTGTTTTCCACATTGGTGTAACATACAGAATTGATCATTCTATGAAATACTTTGAACTTCTGAGAAAAAATGTGAAGTAACGTTCGGCCACCCAATCATACACTTTCATCAGGTCACATGACCAGCAGGGCCAATCACAGCTCTTTCTCACCATAGATGTTTGTATGAGACTCTCAGAATCTTCTCTGTCTTCAGCCAGAACATCTGACAGACGAGAGCTAGAGCTACTGGTACTCATCTCTGGCTTTGTTCTCTTCAGCATGAACCTGCACACAATAACACACAGATTAACACACACTCACACACCTTTATACAGCGCACAGATATAACAACTATCCAATGAAATTATTTATTTATTTCAAACATCACTGCTTCAACCATAGTGATAACAAGGCGCTCTGGTACCGGCGTGGATCCCGTGTGTGTGGTTCTGTCACCTCTGCTTGATTTTGGAAGGTTTCTCCTGATAATGATCTTTGTGATTATTGAATTCGTCCTTCTCTCTTTCTGGCCCATTTGCTCCGCCGTGAGTGTGTGGAGTTTTCATCAGGACCTCGAAGTCTGACACCGTCTCAAAGTCTTCTAAGTCTCGTCTGGGCGAGCGGGCGAAGGCGTCGGCGCATTGCACGGGCATGCTGAGACGATAGAACATAATGTCCGTGTTGCTGTTCTGCGAACCAAATGACCTGTGCGTGACCTTCAGACAAGGCGGAGTCTCAGAGGTTCCATCAATCCTTGTGACCTAAAACACATTGAGTAAAAAAAACACAGATGTGGAAATAAACAGTAGGCAAGGGTCACTTGAACCTGCTTCCATGGGATGACCTCTGACCTCAATGTGCTGGTGGTCAGGGGGTACAGAGATGAACTGAGGCAAGAGCTTGCTGATCCACATGGTCAGGTCTCGATTCATGTTGACGGCGAAGGGTTCGTATCCCTCTTGCAGTCCACAGATGGTGAAGAACTTAAGAGAGCTCACGTCCTTTCCGAAGTTCATGCGACCAATCTGACCTACCCCGAGACTGCAGACTGGGAGGAACCCTGAGCACACAGAACAGATGTATTTCTTAGACAGCTGAAAAATTATAAGAATTTGAATGAAAAATTTAAATGATTCTGCATTCTTTAAAAGCCTGACTCTAACCCAGATTGAAAAAGTAGTGGACCAAGGACTGAACCTTGGGGAAAAGATGTGGTAGAGGGAACTGATCTAAAACCAAGTTCACCGCTTGTGATTCCCATTATATGGCATAATAACCAGTTTGTGCAAATAACAAGAACTAATGGTTTAGTGTCTCAAAGGCAAAGGACTGGTTAATTTGTATATGCAGTGGGATGATTGAAAATTATAATCTCGAAGACACCATTCCAAAAGACAAATGTTAATGAATTGACTTGCTTGACAATTGTGTGTGTGTGTCTCACCATCACACACATCGAAGTCTCTGAATGCAAGTTCAGACCCCGAGTCATCCAACAGCACTTCACCGTTCAGAGTGAAAATCATGCTGCGTTCGCTCACGTCCACCAGACACCCCACCACATCTCCACACGACCAAGAGCGGCCAAAGTGCTCGTTGCCCTGATGCCAGCGTTGCGCCTGGACACACAATCAAGAACGTGAGTATGTGAAGGCACATGAAAGTGTTGGTGTGGGGAATTGTCCTCCATCACTTCACCTTGAATCCGTCAAACACAAAGGCCTGGTCGTCTGAGCCAAGTTCACAGTCCGGTAGACAGCCTGGTCGAGTCCATCCCACTCGCATCTCCCCTGCTGTCACCGCTTCAAACTCAAAGTACCAGCGTCCGGTGCTCACGCTGCAGGTCGTCTCTGCCCGAAAGATTCTGAAGCGCTCGGCGGAGACGTCGCTAGCGTCCACACGATCTTCAGCATAGACACACATGATAAGAACCTGATTGTGATTTACAGAAATGTGATGGTCTTACCATGATCCTGGTCCGGTGCCTCCAGGCTGTATCCGTGGCCCAGGAGCGTTCGCACAGCTTCTCGCAGACTGTCCTTGTTTGATTTCTTGGTTCTCTCGTCTAGTAGAGCATAAGGAACCAGACGAGGGTTTCTCCTGTTCTTCACATCCTGCACACACACACACACACACACACAGACACACACACACACACACACACACACACACACAGGTTCACCTTCTAACACTGAGACACACAGCAAACACATTACACACAAATACACAACCTGCTGGATGCCGTAGGTCCAGCCCTGGCGTACTCGGTCTCTGGCCCACACGTTGTGCGCATTCTCTGCCAGCTTGTCCACCATGGCCTCCTGCGCAGAAGCTAATTTGACGTGACTCAAATCTAGCGGGGCAGGTTTGTAGCCACCGGAGAGCTGGAACCTATAGAAGCACAGAAAGTTCCGGAATGGCAAACTCCCTGCGGACATAATCGAACTTCACACACTCACATGGCTGAGAGCTTCATGCTTTTCATCTTTACTGCTGCTTGCTCATCCAACACTCCGACATGACAGCCGAGTGCCAAAAGAGTCCTGGAACACAGAACTTCCCGATCAGACCGAGTGACTGGCTCCATCATCACTACTCAAATTGTGAAGTGAAATTTGAAATTGTGAATTAGTTTGTGATTCATAATTGTATTCTCTTAATCCACGTCCTAGAATGTTTCTTTTCAGAACAACACGACAAACTGTCCCAGGCTTGTACAGATCACAGCTGCTCTATTCAGACACTCTCACGTGATGCTGACGGTGTTTTTAGACAGACGATGAGTTCAATGCAAAAAATGTAAATGAAAAGAGCAGAAATGAGACTGACTTGAGCGTCTCCTGAGACATCTGCAGGTTGTAGCTCCGCTCCTGCTCTGGCAGTTTGCAGAACTCCACCAGACATGGATGCTGCCTTTTATTATCATCTCGCACCTAAAGCACAGACACCAGATCAACAGATTAAATCACACATTCAGTAAGAAATCTGACAGAGAGGGAATTACTTTTTCAAAAAGAGAAAGAAAAGAATAGGAGGATGAGGAAAGAGAGCAACCAGAGAGAGTGAAAAAGACGCAAAAATAGAAGTATAATTCACAGCAAAACAAAAAAGTGTGTTAGTGTTATAAAATGTAGACACACCGCTCCATACGTCCATCCCAACTCAATCTTGTTCATCACCCACAGCTCATGAATGTTTTCTGCTAGTTTCTCTCGGATACGCTCCAGATGTGGCGGGAGTACAATCTGAAGAAGATTAAATGAAAGATATGAAAGAGAGAAAAGAGAGATAGGAGAAAGGGAGATAGAGAGTAGAAGAAAAAGAAAGAGAGTAGAAGAAAGAGAGTAAAAGAAAAGGGCGGTGGGAAGATGAACAAAAAGATACAATTAGTGGTGGGAAAGATAAAATGGATAGATGGAGATGATTAGAGTGAGGTGGTAAGAGAGATCTAAAGAGATAGCGAATGAGAGCTGGTACCTGGCTGGTGTCGACTGGTGTGGGAGTGAAGGCGGCCTGTGACAGTGTGATGACCGGGCCGAGGAGGTCCCGTGTCCCACCCCGATCAAGCTTATACTCCTGACTCTGTTCCACTCGCAGCTTCTCTCGAGGCAGAACAGCCTCGTAACATGGAGCGTAACCGGCCGGAGGCAGAAACTTGAATTCCCCATGACGGCCACCCAGCAGAAAGCGAACTCTGAGGAGGAAGAGAAATGTTATGGTGAAGAACAGAAACTGACAATTAATTTCTGTGACTCACTTTACGCCAGCAGAGAAGGACATCACAGGGAAGAAGAGGCCGTCTGAGTTAAAGTTCTCAAACATTCCCTGCACCGGCTGCCCATTGATCCGGAAGGAGATGCTGGGAGCACTGAGGTCTAGACAGCAGCTCACCACATCCTCTGTGCGCAGCAGATGCTGATTGGGTGAGTTCACTGACCGCGCCACACAACCTGACAATCAGATCACAGAAGTAGAAATCTCTGTGCAGTGGATGAAGGCTCAAATGGTCACTATCTAGTGTACATGCTGTAGTGCACTCATCATGGCTAAAGCAGGTCAGGAAAATGTGAGATAAGATTTACTTAGCTACACAATTTATGCAAAGTAAATGTCCGGACAAATTATGGCAAATGGTCAAAATGTTCCTGGAATTTATTAGAGAAATATGAAACACACATGTGCTGTCTAAATAAATGATCTTAATGAAAGCTGTACTTTTGGAAAAAGTGGACTAAGTAGTGCACTAGATACTATTTACAGGCTGAGGTGTGCATCTCTGTACCTGCCCACAGGTGCAGCCCGTCAAAGCCATACGAGTAGAGGTCATCCCCAACCCCATTGCCACCCCACCCCTCTCCCCCGCCAGGAAAGGGGCAGTACCCCTGTGTGGAGGCCCAGCCCACCCGCAGGTGCGTCGCTTCAGCGGTCATGAACGGTTCCACCTGATCCACTATCAGCTCGTAGTACCACTTCCTGTACTGAGCTGACCCTTCACTCACACCCAAGAAAATGTTCGGCCTCATGCTGAACAAGAGGGATACAAAAAGATGAGAAAAAGAGGAAAAAACAGAGACAAAGAAAACAAAAATAGGGATAAAACAAAAAGAAAGACAACGAGAAAGAGAATTAGAAATGGAGAGAGAAACCATGGATTAATTCTGATATAAAAGTACAGGATTTCTTAAAAACAATGTGCATTAATTCTATAATCACAAGACTGACAATGTGTGAGAGTTGAGCTAGAGTAAATGTGATGTTGTAAGTGGTGTTGAAAGAATCATAAACAGAGAGAGAGAGAGAGAGAGAGAGAGAGAGAGAGAGAGAGAGAGAGAGAGAGAGCATGATTGTACCTGCTGACTTGATTGACAAGTCGTGTCTGTAGTAACAGGTCTCGGCCCGGCAGAAGATTATCACAGATTAGATGTTGGTTGGAACGCACAGCCACACCATGACACACACAGAGGGAACATAACACATCCAGAACCTGCAGACAGAAACCCAGACGTGAAACCTCAAAGCTTCCCACACATCTCACACCTTCACATCTTTGTTCTCTGTCTATTACCTTGTGGTTACGTCCGTGTTTGTCTAGCAATGAGATGATGGATCTAATGTGTCCTTCTTTAATAATGTTGAGAGCTTCAGGACTCTCCACCAGAACACAGTGCAGAACTTCTAAAATCCCTGCAAACAAGCACAAGCCTGGTGATGAGACACACACTCATTCTACTCATGAACCATCTTGTGTTCACATATCACTTACCCGATGACGCCTCCAGGCGCTCCAGACGACTGATCAACCAATCCAGAGAGACGGAAAACTGAGCACAGTTCTTCCTGTTCCCTCTGATGAGAGCAGCTGCAAAGAGAGAGAAAGAGAAATAGAAGGAGGAGGATAAGTGAGTGAGTCAAGTCAAAGTCAAAGTCAAAGTCAGCTTTATTGTCAATATGAGAGAGAAAGAGAGAGGGAGATAAAAGAGGGAAGAAAGACAGAAAGGAAAGAGAGAAAGAAGAAGCGGAAGAGAGCAGACTAGGCATCACTAATTAAATAAAAAAAACCTTTTACAACTACTCTCCATCAGAAAGATGCAAGGGTCCTAATAATGGAGTTATATCGATTTATATCTCGTAATGAGTAAGAATGAACTATCCCACAAGACACCACAAATACTACAGAAAAATAGTAGCCATTCCCTGTGACCTCACAGAGTCACATGACCACTACACATCGATCTGTGGAGCTTAAAATGCTAAGGAGGGAAATTATAAAGGGAGAGAGAGAGAGAGACAGAGACAGACGACAGTAATGGCTCATACCCAGCAGCTGGTAAAGAGAGTTCAGAATGGATTTCCAGGATTCTCCGGCTTCTTTTCCAGCCACATCTGCAAAATGAGCTGCACTGCTGTAAACATGTAGACGATCGATACACTCCAGCACCAGGTTTATCATTCCCTGGAGATAAAGAGAGAGGCAGTGATGGAGAGATGAGAGCAAAGAGAGAGAAGGAAAGGGAGAAAAGTGAAGAGAGAGAAAAAGAAAGTGATGGGGGAGGGAGAACAAGTCTTTGGAGATAAGTAAAGAAGTCATATCTTTATCTAAGTTCTCTTAGGTTTTTATTGGTGTTCGCGATGTGATGCGTTTCTGATTTGAATCGTCTGATTTTTGTACAATCCATTTACATATTCTTCTTGAATCCAATTTTAATGTGGTGAGTCTTAAAGCTCAATGGAAATGCAAATGGATCACACCTCCTCCTGAAACAGGTTCTGTCGGCTCTTCAGCGCACGCAGACGGTTCTGCTTCACCTCGTGCTCCAGGTGCTCGTCAGGAGGCTGGAAGTAGCCAATCAGGTCGCAGAGACTCAGACTGACCGACTCGATGGGAAGGTCAAGGGTCGATGACTTTCCTGTTTTACTCAGAGAGTCCAGAGCCCTGTAAGTAGAGTGTCACCAGAATACACACTCATACTTGCAGACAGTGTGAACGTGTGTTTGAATGAGAATGCAAACATGAGTGAGTATAGGTTACTGTGCTGGTATATTTGCTTGTAGTTAATTTTTAGATAAATAACGGATTATTAATATGTAAATAAATTATTATACTAAATAAATAATTAATCTTTGATTTCATGTTGCTATGATTTGTTATGGTATAAATGCTTGAATAAATAAATATTTGCTTTTGCTCATGCGCAATTGATTTTGTTTTGTGTGCGCGCATGGTACCTGATGAAGCGGTTGAAAAGGAACACGGTGCTGCGAATAACTCTGGCCGTCCGCGACTCTTCGTGCTGTGAGCGCGAGAGGGTCAGTCCATCGTCCATGTGCCCCTCATGATGCATAATGGCCTAAAACACAATGGATAACATCCGCTATGTTCCAGAAACTTATGATAACAGCAAAAGCATCAGCGACGTTGAGGTTGGAGATTTTGACATCTTTAATAAAACAAAAACCCAACAAGATGTTTGAATGGTAAGGTACTTTGCTCTGATTGGTTCTGCACCTTCCTCTGGACTCCACCCATGCGGGCACATTTGGCGTCCACTGACTGGTACGTCAGCCAGAGGCCCGTGTCCACATGCTGCACGTAACAGACCGAGTCGCCATATTTGATGTCTGGAACACCCATCCCATCCACCTCCTTCCTCAGGCCAAAGTCCAGCTTCTCCTGTGGGGCAGCACAGCATCATGAGAAATGTATTTCAACAGCTGCTTGACAACGGTTTAAGGAAGTAATGATGGGATTTAAAAGTATCACTTTTGAGGTGCGGAAGCAGAATGCGGTGGATTTGACGTCAGCCTTCTCCTTGTTCATGAGCAGCAGTCCGTGATCCTCCATAATGCTCAGATACTTCCCGGTGGTCACATGACGTAAGCGGAATGGCTGCCCCCAACGAATGTGACTTCCGCTCCACCTGCACATACACAGAGTTCCCAGAATGCACTGCAGCACACTAAAGTAGCATCAAGAACACTCGGCAAGTTCAGAAACAGGGAGCGAAGAGAATAAGGTCCCAAGAACACAGGTTGTTCTCCTGCTCTAGAACTGGACCTGAAACTGCCACTCTGATGATAAACGACTGCTGCTTCTGCAGCTTTTTATACTTATTTTAGAAGCTGGTAACTTGCTGTAGGTTGTGAAGTCACAGACACAGCAAGATGACATCATCAAATGGCAGACCAGGTGAGTCAAGACATCTTTATTACTGTGTATTATTTCAGCGGACCTAAAAAGTAATCTGAATAATTTGGGTCAACTTTATTGTTCTGATAGACATAACTCTCTGTCATAACACACTCTGTCAAACACACACATGCACACACACACACACACACACACACACACACACACTGTACTGAAACTAAAGCCGCTTCTCTTTAGGTCATTGTGAAGCGTGTTTTAAACAACGCTGTAGAACTTACGCAACTCTGAGCGTCTCCAGCCTCCATAAGGATCTAGCGTGAAGCGACACACCACCACCTTCATAATGCACCGTCCTGCAGGAAACACCATCTTCAATACGACTCAAACAGTACTGAGTGACATCACGTCCTGTGAGTGACTGCAGCATGATGCTCTCTCGCCCAAAAGAGAAATAAACAGTGGCCTTCACACATTTCCCACAATGCATCAGACAAGAACATCTTCTACTCAAGCCACCAAGAAAGAGGACATTCAATCAAGAATTCAATCAGTACATTGTCCCACTTATTCAAGGATGCTAAAAAGATGTACAACCACAGAGAAAACACTGGTTTTCACTCACAGTGAGAGAGTGAAATGGTAAAAAAAAAAAAGATGTGGACAACGAGAAAGAAAGAAATAAACAATGAGTCGTTGTTACAAAAGAGAGATAAACAGCAATAGACAGTATGAAAGAGAGAGCGGCTAAGAGAATGAAAGAGAAGGGGGGAGAAAGGAAGGTACAATTAGGAGGCTGTATATCGAAAAAGAGGGAGAAGAGATTTAAAATGTCTTAGAAATAGAAAAGGGGGGAGTACAGAATCAAAAGATGGATTGAGAAGAAGAAAGAATAGAAAGTGAGAGTAAGAAGGATATATGTGTATCGTGTTTAATCTATGAGCAGGTCAGTGTCTGTGTAATTACTGCGACACATCAGATCTCATTCTGTCTCGCTGAAACTTTCCCACAAACCCTTAGAGACTCCAAAACTCGTCCTACTTCAGCTTCAGGACAAAGCTCCCTGTTCCCCACCTGCTGCTGGAGTGGGATATTTACAGATGGACGTTCATAAAAACCGCACTGACCTCCTCTCACTACTGCAATATCACTAGAACACTGTGGGGACGATGAAAAACTCAGCGCTTCATCTGCTCTAGAAACAATCACCTGCGCTGCTCCTCTCCGTGTTCTCCTGATGGTACGGTCAAACACTCGTCCATGTGCCCGTGGAGCAGCCGAAGAACATCTCCACCAATCAAGAAGCCTAAAATAGAAGGCAGAGGAGTTAAAAACACATTCATATTTTTGTTTGAATATTTTCTTTCTCTCTCACCCTGAGCCACTTCACTTCCTGAGCAGATGGGGGCGACGCTCCACAGAGTTTGCTGGAACGCTGCATCTACCTGCAGACTACCATTCCCATAGGACAAGTGCTGAAGAGAGAAAAAGAGGAAGACAGAGCTAAAGAAAAAGAGTGAGGGACAGAGAGAGAATGAAAGTACACAAAGGACATTGAAGGAGGGTTGCAGAGGAGAAAATAGGGGACACAGAGAAATAGTTTAACCTTGCAGAAAACCGCAGCAAATAAAAGTCATCCACATATATTGAAAAGTCACATTCTCCTGCTAGACCACGTTGCATTAACTCTAGAAGGGAATCACAAAAGACCAATCTAGCTTCTGGAAATGGATCACTGAAAAACACAACCAACTCTAGAGGGGAATCACAAAAGAACACCCCAGCTTCAAGAAAATATTCCCTGAAGACCACACTGAAGATTCCAACAACTCGAAAAGTATCTAGAAGGGAATCACAATAGACCACCCCAACTTTTAAAAAAGAAGCTTTGAAGACATGCCTGCTTCTAGAAAAAGGATTCCTAAAGACCTTGAAAAACTCAAAAAGGGAATCACAGAAGACCAGCCCAGCTTCTAGAAATGAAGATAGGAAATCTCTAGATAGACAGAAAAATCTCTACAAGAAGACGTCCAGGCTTCCTATACAACACTCAATATTTCTATTTCTAGAAGAAAATCAATTTACTGAAGACTATCACCCCTTCTAGTTGACAATCTCTGTCTTTTGAATATTGTCACTATCTATTAAGACCATAATGTAAGCCACTTTGGATATAAGTGTTCGGTAAATGCCTTTTTGCTTTTAATTTAACAATTTCAAGAATAAAGCTATTGTATCTGAAGGCTATCACAAAAGACCAACAAAGCTTTATAATGCGTAAATTATGAAGGACAAAACTCACCAGATAGCGTTCAGAAGACACGCTGACCAGGATGAGATCATCCCCTACTCGCACCTTCTCACCCTCTGACCTCTGTTTGGACGCAGGGTGTATGGTCCACCAGCATGCCTCACCTGACTCACAAACATTTATCACCAGCAAGTTATCTCAGACTATTGATGATATCAAAGCAGATATGTGTTTGTGATGTGTGTGATGTCACCTGTGGTGTCCTCCTGAAGCCCTACATCAAAGGCTAGCTTATCTGTGGACGAGCGGGCGGTGGAGAGGCAGCACAGGTACTACGAGAGAGAGACAGAGAGAGAGAGAGAGAGAGAGAGGAACTGTGATTCTCACAGCAACTGTGAGAAAAAGGGAAGAAGACAGATGAAGGTGAAGAAAAAGACCCACCATTCCGCTGTATGAGTGTCTCAACAGCACCGCATGACCATACAGTAAAGTGCGGTGACCACCGCCTTGCGCCGTCTGAAACACAACACACACAGGAACTCAAAAATGCTTTAAGATCTCATATAAACACAGCATGTGTTCGAAGTGAGTCTGAGAACAGAAAATTCATCGACCCTGGAAAACTAAGAGCTGGAAAATGTGTGGAGTAATGATTCCGGACAGCACGTCTATCTTCTCATTAATCTCTGTGTACAGCTCACTCTTTCTCTCTCTCTCTCTCTCTCTCTCACACACACTCACTCACACTGACTCCTACCTTCATCATGAATTTCTGTTAGCCGCCAGAGGGAGAAAAAACAACGTTAAATCATATGATTGTAGAGAGAATACATCAGCTTCCTGACATCAGCACATCACTCACAATCAAATACATCACATGACTAAGGACACACCCACTATTCTAAACTTCCTGTGGCTCAGACCAAAATAACTGAAGATCACCAGTATACATGCAGTAAAGCTTCTCAAAGACACCGAACAAGGACACACAAGCCCTGGATGATCATGCAGCAAGGTCTTCACATGACCACAGGACCACTGGCTGCTGAGAAGACATAGACCATGCAGGCGCAGGAGAACATGAGAATGAGCAGGTAGGTTACGATCAGGAAGAGCGAATCTGATCAGCACATGCGTGATTCTTATGTAAAAAACTAAATGGAAAATGATAAAAAGGGAGTTAACAGATAGAGATAAAAAATGCTAGATGCTAGACACTAGAGAAAGAGTGAGAGCTATGAGAGATGATGGTGTCTCGTAGAGAAATACAGGACAAGAACTTGTGAGCGTTAGTTCTGGACTACAAGATGCAATTTGTGTTTAATTATAAGATATTTATGTGTTTAAATCTCAAATCAAAAGTGAACGGATTCATCATAATGCAGTTGATTTGTGCTATATATGTCTTTATGCTCACTAAGTTTAAGTGTTGTTGCATATCTCAGTCAACAGGACCATTACCAATTATTTAGCCTTTATGTCACATTAGTTCCCGCCTTTGTACTCATGAAGACCCTGGAGCAAAACAGCTCCACAGCACTCGGGCATACTAGAATGTATTTGTAAGAAATGTGTTTGTTATGTGAATGTGCTCTTTCTTAAGTCTGTTTCACACTTCCTGGATGTTTAAGGTGGATAAGAATCTATTGAGTCAAAATTCTCACAAAATACCTTATAATAACTCGGCTAACATGCTCAACTAAGCCTCAGACTAATTTTACGGACCACCCCATGACCCCATGTGAAGTACTTGAGTCAATGAACTTGGTTTCTTTACTTAAGAATTTTTGGCAACTTTGACTCTGAGTAAATGTTAGGAAATAAAACGTCATAAATAAAGACTTTCTTGTTTTTTACATTTTTGGTGTTTTTTTGTGTGCCTAAAATCAGTACTTAAAATATTTAAGTTATTTTAAAATTGAACTTTGACTTTCTGACTTTTACTTAAGTCTTCTTGGAATTGTTGGTGATTTCTTGGTGACTTGTAACTGTAATCTTTACAGTAAGGTGCTTTTACTCATATGTGGTTTTCAGGTATTCCGTACTAGTACACCTCTGACCACGCCTGGATTGTTCCTGGTGTGTATGTGGCACATAAGTGTTTATGGCACATAAAGAGACAGACATAAATATAAAAAGATACTGAGAAAGAACTAATTAAGGGATTAGAGCTCAGGAAGTCCACATACCCATTTCTCCACATCTATGAGCTGCAGTGATAGAGAAGCAGCAGAAAAAGAAAAAAAAATGTCATGCTTTTCCCTTCTGAAAAACATCAACTCACATCACAACAGCGACATCAGAGCCAAGGCATTCGCCAACTTATACAAATGTCCATGTTTGATCGTATCAAAAGTACTAGGGCTTGTTACATCATGTTCATCGTGGGTAACATGGTCCTCGGCTCCAGATGAAGGAGTGATGTGAATGCTAAATTTACTTTTAGCTATTAAGTCTAAAAAAATGACCAGCTGTGAAATGAGAGAGGGAGCTAGAGAAAGAGTGAGAAGTAGGAGGGAGTGGAAAGTGAGAATAATAAAAGACGAGAGAATGAGAAATAGAAAAGGATGAGAGGAGAGCAAAAGAGAATAAATGACAGTAATACAGTTAAAAAAGAAAAGAAAAAGAAAAAGAAAGCAAGGAAGAATGAGAAAGCTGAGAGAAATTAAGTTTTTGGGGTGATATGTTTCTTTAAATGTCAGTGTTTGGTGCAGTCTACCACACACCATACACACATGCACTCTCTCTCTCTCTCTCTCTCTCTCTCTCTCTCTCTCTCTCTCCCTCTCTCTATCTCTCTATCTGCAGCGGGTGGGACGGAACTCATCCCTGTACTTGTGCCAACTGGACCAGAAAGAGAACCACCGTCACAGGGAAGAGGAGAGCAGTGATTTGCTCTGATCTACCTCCACATTTGATTCTTCATAACGCACAAAAACAATTCTGAAATCTCTCTCTCTCATTCCCTCACTGAATCTTTCCAACTACACTCAGTATTTACTCGTCCATCTCTCTATTTCTATCCTGGTCTTCAATCCCACCCCCCACCCCTCCGTGCCGTGATGACCATTCAGAGCTGTTGTTTCAGTGCAAGAGCAGGACGCGCGGAGGAGGGTGAAGAAATCAATTCTCAGTTAAGATCTGCATTTCTCTCTTACTGCAGTGACACACACTGAGCTCCACCACACTCGTCTACAGATCATCATCTTGACTGCATCACAACATACACAACTTTCTTTTCGCTCCAAATGAAATGACCAAATGCAAAGGAATAGCTCAGAAAAAAAACACTTGACAATAGTGTTTCGGATGGTAGATCAATTTGATTTGTGGTTCAGTGCCTACTAGTGTTTTATATTTCACTCTCTCTCTGAGTGGAAGGATATTGCCACTCGGCCGTTCCTCAGGCAGATTGATGGTCTGACACAAGAGTGTGTGAACATACTCAACATCAGAACCGTCCATCACTCACTCACCCCCTCAGCTCTCTCCTCTGTGTTGGCCAGCATCTCCTGCAGCGCTCGCACCGACAATGACTGCTCCAGCACAAACGTGCAGATGGACAGATCTGCAGGAACATTCTGGAAACACACAAGAAAAAAATGAAACAAGTAAGACAAGTGTATTAATAGTAGATGAAATGGGTGTGGCTGAGAAAGGTGAAGTGAGACAGATTTTGGGCGAGTTAAGATCAGTGGGAGAGGAAAGTCAGACGAATGAGGTTGACTTGGGAGGGGAGAACAAGTATGGAAGGTACCTTAGAGTTGGAGGTGGACTCCAGGAAACAGAGCCTGTTCCCGAAGCCCTCAGCAGCCAGACAGAGTTTCTGCTGCTCCCTGTGAAGAGTGGCTGAGCACTGAAGCACCACCTCATCATCCTGAAACACACACACACACACACACACCAAAGTATGAAATCAAACTGTGAGAGTGAGCTCAGTCTCATAGGCACACAATTGAAATATTCATAGTGAAGAACAGCTGTAGAAATACTCTACACACACACAGACACACACACACAGACTTGTTTCTTTTTAAATGCTTTATAAATAAAAAATAAACTGAACACAGAGTGGAGCCCATGCCGTTAAACTCAGTGACATCACTGATGTTCTTCTAATTGCTCTTAATGCGCCTGCACCGACAGGACATTCTTTTCAGCGTGGCACACACATACACACACGCACACACGCACACACACACACACACACACACACACACACACACAAGACAAGAGAATCATTAATACTGAATGTGGCTCCATCTGCCTGTCTTCACTTCATTGAAACACACCCAAACCAACACAAGCCCACAGATGGCCACCAACAACACACACACACACACACACACACACAACACACCACAATAACACCTCATGCCACATGAACTCACTGTCTCTTTCTCAATCTCGCTCCAGGTCAACATTTAATATTGTGTGCAGATTCTGGAAGCTTTTTACCACTCTCCCATCATCCCTTCCTGTCAGTGTGATGACAGACCCAATTTTCCTGTGAGGGACGACCACCAATGCAGTCACATGACTTTAGAGCTCTGGCTGTAACACCAACCAAAAAAGAGTGTGTGAGGTGGTAACTGCTGAGAGTGTATATATAGAAAAAGAAATGGTTGAAAGAAAGAGTTTGTGTGTGTGTGTGTGTGTGTGTGTGTGTGTGTGTGTGTGTGTGTGTGTGTGTGTGTGTGTGTGTGTGAGAGAGAGAGAGAGAGAGAGAGAGAGAGAGAGAGAGAGAGAGTGAGAGATAGAAATGTGAAGAGAGAAAATGGAGGTGTATGTGACGATGGATATGTGATTAAAAGTAAAAGAATATAGGTTGAGAAGAGTGTGTAAGAAAATGCATATAGAAAGAATGACACAACGAGGGTTGACAGAGTAAAAAACAAGAACAAATCATGAGAGCGATGGATAAGAGAGTGAAGTTTGAAGAAGAAAATAGTGAAGGTGAAATGATCTCAGGGTGATACAGTGAAGGATGAGAGAGTGACAGGTGAGATATTGAAAATGAGAGGGTGAAAGGTGAGACAAATACAACACTAAAGTTGAGGGACTGACTAGAGAGAAATTGAAAAGTAAAAGAAAACCGAAAGAGCTGATTGACACAATGACCCAAAAATTGAACAAGTGGTAGAGAATTGATGAATGGATGGTTGGATGTTTTGAAAAGGCTCCTTTCAAGACGTTTTGCCTTTCAGGTTAGTCAGATGCACCAGCGCTCACTCACATCTGTGCAATACCTCCTACACTAGAAAGAGCAGAAGATAAAAATAGACTTTGGGGTTGGTGAAACGGTGAAGTCTGAGATAGTGAAACAGTTTAAGAGTAGAGAGAATAAAGTGAGACCATAAGTAGCAACAAAGTGACAAGTAAGAGAGTGAAGGGCAAAAGGAACGTTGTGTGAGACAGCAGTTTGAGAGTGACAGGTGAGAGAGTGAAGGGAAAGAGAGTGATACAGTGAGGGTGAAAGTGAGTAAAACTGAGAAAAGTGAGAAATCTCTAAATCCTGTAACTGAAACACTGAGACTGAGAAATTTTCAGATTGAAAATGATAAACTCTTCTAACAGGTGGCAGAAGTCACAGTGGTCAACAAGCATGCGATGGAAGAATAGATCTTGTCAGGAAAGAATGACGTCAAAACTGATCTAAAAATCTCCCAGTGCACTCTCGCCCACTCAACTCCACAATGTAGAAAAGAGTAAGAGAGAATCCGGGGGCAGCAGGTGGGTTTGGGTTTCACTCCACACGCTGTGGAGGAGGATTTTTCTGCTTCCTTCCAATGGACATAGGACAAGAGAGGAGAGTGTGAAGACTGCATGAAGCTCCATTTTGTTCACTGGTCTCTAAAAATAGTGTGATAGAGCAGCAAAGTGGTAGGACACTCATTACTCACCGCTAACTAACACGAACATAACACAAAAACTATTAACACAAGACCTCAGGCTCAGAAAAAAGCCAAAAATGTATCTACAGACAGTAAAAAGTACATGTTGACTAGTCTAAGACTACAACGTTTGGAGAACGAACAAGAAGATAGGCGAACAATTCATACAAATTAGAAGAATTGTTATGAATAAGAAAAAAGACAGATAAAGAGACAGAGAGTGAAAGAGAGAAAGAGAGAGAGAGAGAGAGAGAGAGAGAGAGAGAGAGAGAGAGAGGTTTTGTCCAAAAAGAAGACATATCAAAATAATATAATATCAATGCATTTGAAACAAGTTTTAACTTGTATAGAGACGAGATTTGATAAAGATCTGTAAAGGTAAAATAGAATAATAGTAAAAAAGTAAGAAGATTGAATATTATCTAGGGTACAGGAAGGATTAGGATGGACTGATGTCCAGATTAAAGAGAGAAGAAAAGAGTGATGCCAAGATTAGAGAAGAAAGAGTGATGCCAATTCAGAAGTAAGAAGGAGTGAACTCGAGGTTAGAAAGAAGACAGTAAATGTCTACACTGAAATAAAGAAGAAAGAAGAGTTTTCTAGATTAGATAGATAAGAAAGTGATTAATGGACATAATAAAGGAAGGATATTTAGATTATGGAGAATAGAGAAATCTCTAGATTAGAGTGCGATTATGAAGATTTGCAGCGTCATAAATAGGACTGAAGCCGCAGAAAAAAAAATTAAGAACAGAAGATTAAGACTGATTTTAGCTCAGCAAAAGTTCTAGTTGATTTTCGATCAGAGGAAATGCAAACCATTCTGCTTCAAAGATCAGAACGTGTGGTTTAGGCACTGACAAAAGGTCACTGCAACAGATCTACTCACTTCAAACACCCCCCCCCCCCCCCCACACACACACACACACACACAACACACACACACACACACATATATATATTATATAATATCATATTATATAGAGAGAGGAGAGAGAGAGAGAGAGAGAGGAGAGAGAGAGAGGAGAGAGAGAGGAGAGAGAGAGAGAGAGAGAGAGAGAGAAGAGGAGAGAGAGAGAGAGGAGAGAGGGAGAGAGAGAGAGAGAGAGAGAGAGAGAGCGTCTCTCGAGAGAGAGATTTTTTGTATTTATTGTATGGAATTTTGTGGAAAAGACAATAAATGACCACAGAATGACACTCAATAATAATCTAAACCTCAATAATGACCTAAACCTGGGATCTGTCACTCACAGTCACACACACTTTACTCACAGTATTACACTATACTTGTCGTATTACACAACAGAATCTGATCAAATATTAATCATGTGTTACGACAGGATAGGTGGAAAAAGAAAGTGAAAATTAAGAAAGACACATAGAGCGGGCATGAAAAAATGAGAGTGACAAAAAGAGTTTATGTGTGGGAGGTGGAGGTGAAGCGAGAGTGATGGAGTTACAGAGAGCGAGAGAAACAGAAGTACAATCTCTGTCTGCAATCCCTTGTAAACTCTCTTCAGGTTTCTCCGCAGATCTGGGTTTTTAACGTTATGTCACAGTAGCTCTACAGAATAAAACACGTGTCGTCTAGATTTAAAACGCAGACACGCGCGCGAGCGCACACACACATAGGAGGAAGATTGGCTGAATGCACTCTGGTTCTGCAGCATGTGAAACATTTTTACTGCAGGTCCCCAGACATCATCTAACGATACACAGATCACACAATTACACAAAACCCGCACATGACACGCTCTCATCCCGCATCACGTGACTACCTGACTGCTGATGCACCACAAACGCTTACACTATCAATCAATAAACCACACACATGGGCGCGCACGCACACACACACACACACACACAC
>CM051500.1:11972790-11987445 GCA_028031935.1 Paedocypris micromegethes
ACACACACACACACACACACACACACACACACACTCGCGCACGCTGCTCTGCGGTGTTTTCGAAGACATGACATCACAGTAAACATCACATCCACAAGCGCAGCAGTGGAATTCTCACACACACACACACTCATGACTGCGCACGACGCAGTAGCGGCAATAACGCGTGCTCAGTCTCCCGCTGCGGTGCTCAACAGTTCTGACGGATGCCGGTGACTCCTGCAGCATCAGCACCGCGTACTCACGCTCACTCTCAGCCCGAGAACTCACTGTGCGCAGAAACTGGATCTCATCTTCGCCTTCTCCATCCGTCATGTTGAGGAACGGGTCCGGAGTGTCTCTCAAAGAAACGGCGGCGGACGCTAGCGCGCCGATGCGGGAGCGGTAAAACGGGAGTCTCCTGCCACGCTCTGATAGGGAGGCTAACATACACAGTGGGCGGGGTCGTGCTCGTGAGCGCGCAACAGCAGCAAGGCGCCATCTGCTGGATCTACTCCGCTGACGATCAAGACTAGTATTTTAGTATATGTGCAGCCGATTATAATAAAAATGTTAAAGGGTATATGACGCCTTCATGAGCTTTGTTGGTAACAAATCAGATACTAGTATCTTATTGGTGTCAACAAACGAGTCAGATCTATTACTGAATATTCTCAAGGCAATATTGATAAAACAACGTCTCTGAAACAGGTTGAAAAGTTTTTAAGATATGACTACCTATTTGTTCAACTCACCTTCTCATTTAAACACATGAATACAAAAAATGCAATTTTTCTAATTTCTGACTTTTTAGCTTCAGACTGACCACTGCTCCGGGTTTGTGCGTGTTCACGTCACTGAGCATGTGTAACTTCACTGGATAGTTAAATGCAGAGCACAATTTCAATATGATCACTGGTGGTCATTGATAAGCTCACTCGCTTTATTTAAAGCTTCTAATGATGTGAAATACAATAAACTTATACACATTGTAAAAGTCAAGTCAAGTTTTATTAGTAATTATTTGAAGTCACAATCACATGTACTGACACATTGACAGAACTGCTAGCAAAAATCACCATCTGTAACTAAATAACATTCATGTAATGACATTTAAAGTGTGACAGATTAAACATTAAAACCACATCTAATGAGCACAAAGCTCTTTTGGGTTACACAAGCATACTCAACTGGAATCGGAATGAAACTGGGTTGTAAACATTTAAACAAATCTCAAAACCTAAGGGTTGCTTCACGATTTTAAAACAAACCCTTCAAGGAAATTAAAACCTAAAATTAATAAAAGTGCTTGTGTGTTCAGCAGCTCCTTAGTGAAAAAATGTTCAACAGTTAATGTTGAGACGAATCTCAAACTCTGGCTGGACACGAGGGTCTTGAAATGATTGTGGGACCCTCAAACATCAGTGTCGTAACCTAGAATCGGCCTCAACCACCTCTCCACCTCGCACACCTCCATCCCCTTCCTCTGAGAGTAATCCAGCACCTGCGTGACACACACACACACACACACACCGCAACAGAGAGAACATGACAAAGACAGAAGGAAGAGACAGAAAGAGGACGGAATAGAGAGAGACTAACCTGATCTTTGGTGATTTTCCCAACAGAGAAGTAGCAGGAAGAGCGGTGAGAAAAGTAAAGACCGCAGACGGAGGCGGCTGGAGTCATGGCCAGAGACTCTGTAAGAGTGATTCCTGCATGCACGCACACACACACACTCGATCACTCTCACTCACTGTGGAGTGGCCATGAAGGAGGAAACAAACTCACCAGTGTTCTTCTGGATGTCGGCGAGTTTCCACATGGTGAGTTTCTCGCTGTGGTCTGGCTGACTCGGGTAACCAGCGGCCGGTCGAATCCCCTGGTATCGTAATTGGTGCAGCTCTGACGCACACACACTCACCTCACTGCTATAACCCCACAGCTCCTTCCTTACACGCACATGCAGCTCCTCTGCAAACGCCTGCGCTTACACACAGCACAGAGGTGGTAAGACAGGAGAGAAGGAGATCGAGATAGGTGGTGTGGTCAGCACCTCAGCGAGACGATCAGCCAGTGCTTTCACCATGATGCTGCTGTAATCGTCACCCTGCTGCTCGAAGCTACGACTGAGCTCTTCTGCCCCAAACACACCCACCGCAAAGACACCCACATAGTCCTGCACGCCGCTGCCCACCGGTGCTACAAAGTCCGACAAACAGTAGTACGGCTCAGAATTCGCTGAGTCCTTCTCCGCCTGCAGGAAGAGTGGAACTGGTCATATGACCAAAGCTGGTAATCACTCCACAAACTGACCTGCTGTCTAAGACCAAAGAAAGTGGCAAGGGGGGCGGCGCCTTGCCCTCTGACATCATCGGCGTAGAGGTAGATGTCGTCACCTTGGCTCTGAGCTGGCCAGAACCCCACCAGACCATGAGCCTGCAGCCCTCCGCTGTCCATCAAGTCCTTTAGCAGCTTTAACGCATCATTGTGCAGCCGCTGTGCCTCAGCTCCTATAACATGCTGTGTCAGTGATGTCTCATGACCTCTGACCTCACGCACTTTCAGGCACACGCACCTACTGTCTTGTCCTGGAATATTTTGGGGTACGCACGGTTCGGGTACCTGCCCCGCAGCTGCCACACATCAAAGAATGGCCTCCAGTCAATAAAGTCCAGAAGCTGCTGCAGGTCGTAGCTCTCAAACACCCGAGTGCCTAGAAACCCAGGCCGGACTAACAGAAAGAGAGAGAACCCAAATAAATATAAAATGCAAAAATGCTTGAAAATTCTCCCTCAATTAATGTTTGGAAAGACAAGCTCACAGTGAGAGAAAAAGAGAGAGATGCGCACAGTTGTAGAGAAAGTGAGAGAGAGAGAGAGAGAGAGAGAGGGACACACACCTGGTTTGTCCTGTGAGAGCCAGTCAATGTGCAAACCCTTCTCTCGGGCAGCACACAGAGATAGAAAGCGCCGATCCTGCTCATAAACAGAGTTAGCACTCATATAGCACTCATAGCCACTGACTGTGTGACTCTCGCACCTTCAGCGAGTCGTAGTGATCCTGTCTCACGTCATCATATTCCTCCTGAACCTCCTGAAAGAAATCCTCACGCATCGACTCGTCCAGCAGCTGAGAACACTGAGACAGAAGTGACAAGGCGGAGAGTAAAAAACATTGCAAAACAGACATGCGAGTAAGTGACTATGTGAGTAAGAGTAATTCCCTCTCACCACCACCACGCTGCGAGAGGCGTCCAGCACGTGAACAACAGGAGCACTGTAGCGCGGGGCGATCTTCACTGCAGTGTGAGTCCTGACACAGAGAACATCCAGCAGGGGCTCAGAGAGAACCAGTCCTTTCACTGTTTGATCAGACTCTGAACACGGTCATACTTGGAAGTTGTGGCTCCACCTATCAGAAGAGGAATCTTCAGGCCCAGACGCTCCATCTCCCTTGCCACATAAATCATCTCGTCTAGAGAGGGTGTGATGAGTCCAGACAGGCCGATGATGTCTACACACACACACCTACATAAGTTTACAGAGCCAAATAGCTGAAAAATATTTTTTTTAAATA
This sequence comes from Paedocypris micromegethes, assembly GCA_028031935.1. Taxonomy (NCBI): domain Eukaryota; kingdom Metazoa; phylum Chordata; class Actinopteri; order Cypriniformes; genus Paedocypris; species Paedocypris micromegethes. The sequence goes on from CM051500.1 coordinate 11,976,349, forward strand.
TAGAGGAAAGGAGTCGAGATAATGCGAGTCTGCACACTGCAGAAACCCACCTGCTTTGTGCTGCAGCGCCTCCCGCAGGATCCGATCACAGGAAACCATCACACCCAGATCTAGCACCCTGACAAACACACAAAATACAGGCATGCATATGATAAAAGATAGAGTTATTCATCAAACAAAAAAAAAGTGTATGGATGAGACGGAGCGTTCACGGCCCTAAATATAGCTTATTCAGACAGAGACCAAACAGATTTCAGCAGTCATGTGAAGGTCTGAACTCACGCACCGGAAGTTGTTGCAGCCCAGAACTACAGACACAATATTTTTGCCAATGTCGTGAACGTCGCCCTTCACTGTGGCCAACAGAACCGTCCCCTGATATGGGTCCTGAGAAGATTACCATCATCAGTCAGCATCATGTCACACACGTGTCGAGTGTCTGGTGTCACCTGTTCTTCGCCATTGCCTGACTCCTCTCGCTCCTCCATGAAAGGAATCAGATGTCCCACAGCTTTCTTCATCACACGAGCAGACTTGATCACCTGAGCAAACATCCAGTAGGTTTAAAGTCACCAGACTTATGACCCAGGGTTCCGCACAGACATTACCTGAGGCAGGAACATCTTTCCCGCACTGAACAGATCTCCCACCGTCTTCATGCCATTCATGAGCGGCCCCTCGATGACGTGCAACGGTCGGGGGTAGCGATCTGTCTGGACTCGGGCCTCCTCTGTGTCCTCTACCACGTACTTCTCAATGCCCTGCAACCAGGAGATGATGACCTCTGACCTCTGCGTGAACTAGCGTCAGGCGAGCACTGTCTGACCTTGACAAGTGCATGTTCCAGTCTCTCCTCCACAGTGCCACCTCTCCACTCATCTGTCTGAATTGCCTGCTTTCCTCCACGAGCGTGAGTCTGCAAAGTGTGAGAAGAGAATGAGGTCAAAGGTCGAGAGTTGCGTTGATAATCCTCTACCTGAGCAAATAGCAACAGCTTCTCTGTGGAGTCCGGCTCGCGGTTCCAAATGAGGTTCTCACACAGCTGAAGCAGCTGCTTGTCAATGTCATCATAGACTGGAAGACTGCCTGCGTTCACAATACCCATGTCCATCCCACCCTGAAGAAACACACACACACACACACACACACACACGTTTACAGCTGCACAGATACACACACAAACACATTTGTAGACGTGGAGACATTGTGCACCTTGATAGCATGATACAAGAAGACGCCGTGCATTGCCTCTCTGATAACATCCATTCCTCTGAAGGAGAACGAGAGGTTTGAGAGCCCACCGCTCACTCGGGCCCCGGGCAAACTCTCCTGCAATAGAAAGAGAGTGTGTTGCCTTCTGACGCCAATCCTTGCTCCAAATTAGAGACAATCACCAGAGAGTGTTTGTTTGAAATGTATGCGACAAGATCAACAATCACCGAGTTGTGTAGTTGTGTGTGTGTGTGTGTGTCTCTCTCTGTATGACAAAAAAAATGTATAATTGTGTGTGTAAGAGAACCTTAATGGCTGTTGTAGCATTGATGAAGTTGATCGCGTACATGCTGTGTTCCTCCATCCCTGTGCCAATAGTGAGGATGTTTGGATCAAATATGATGTCATTTGGGTTAAAGTTCACTTCAGACGTCAGGAGCTGATAAGCACGGGAGCAGATCTTCACCTTCTGGTTGGTTTCTGTGGCCTGGAGATCAGTTTTTGAGGGAAACATAGTCAAACGTTTCCAGAAAAATGGTTTTCTATACTTATTTATAAAATAAACACCACTTACCTGCCCCTCCTCATCAAATGCCATGACCACCAGGGCGGCGCCATAACGACGGATAAGTTTGGCTCGCCGAATAAACTCGTCCTCACCTTCCTTCAGGCTGACGCTGTTGACAATGCACTTCCCCTGACAACACTTTAGTCCAGCCTCCAACACTGCAAAACTCGATGAGTCAATGCACAACGGCACCTGCCCCATGAGTCGGACATCAGAGATCAAAGATCACCACACTTAGGTCAGTAAGAGAAATTTGCAGTCACCTTAGCAATGTCAGGCTCAGAGGCCACAAGATTACAGAAGCGACTCATGGCGGCTGGGCCATCAAGCATCCCCTCATCCATATTTATGTCCAGGACCTGAGCTCCCATCTCTACCTGACACCTAGCAATGCTGAGCGCCTCCTGTGCACAGACACAGTAACTGTCAAAACATAACACTTACATGCAAAACACAAAAGCAGAGATTCGTCTTTAGTGTCAGAAATAGATGATGTATAAAACACCTCATAATTTCCAGCCATGATGAGTTTGGCAAACTTTCGAGATCCGGCAACATTACAGCGTTCACCAATGTTCACAAAATTAGTGTATGGGCCAATGCGGAATGGTTCCAGGCCTAAACATAACACACAGAACAGCCATCAAAGACATGAAAGGAAAAGAAAGAGTGTGTTAGTGGTACCAGAGAGCAGCATATAGTCATTATAGACGTCCTGAGGAGGTATTCTGGGCCTGACATGACGTACACTTTCAGCAATCGCACTAAAAAAAACAATATCACAGAGTCTCACATTTTGTCAGTGAAATACACAGATATGCACACACACACACACGCATATACCGAATGTGATCCGGAGTCGTCCCACAGCATCCACCCACGATGTTCACCAGACCGTCCTGAGCAAACTCCTGCAGGGGGTGACAGGGAGGTGAGAGAAGGGCCAGTGTGGTGTGGTATTTTCAGTTCTATGTGGTACCTTCAAATGTGTGGCCATGACCTCGGGTGTCTCGTCGTAGCCTCCAAACGTGTTAGGCAGCCCTGAAAAACAGTGAGCTTATTTAGGACGGCCTCTAGTGAGGCGGCGTGTCACGCATTTAGAGAGTCGTGTGTGTGCCGGATCACTCGCCTGCGTTTGGGTAGCAGATGACAAACGCCGAGGTGCTCTTTCCTATGGTGTGGATGAAGGGACGCATTTCACTCGCCCCCAAAGCACAGTTTAGACCGATGCTGGGACAGAAGAAGTGAAAAAAAGACTGAATTAATTAATCATATATAATATTTTAAATAGTTTTCTTGTATATGAAACTACCATAAATCAATACTAACAGATTTTGTATAATGTAATGAATTTTTTAATGGACAGAAAAATGTGTTCCCCAAAAAATGCTAACCACAGCGGCTGAGCGTGCGACACACTGATGACAAACGCCTCACCAGTCTGACCAGACAAAGTGCGGCCACTCTTATCCACAATCGTTCCCGAGACCTCACAGAGAAAAAGGGAGCATTAGTCATGAAGTTCAAACCAAAACGTTGACCCGTAACTTGACTGCGCACACTCACAAACACAGGCCTCGGCTCGTAACTCTCCTCAAACAGCTGAAGGATGGCAAACAACGCTGCCTGATGGACACATGGGCTCAGCGTCAGTCACTATTTACAGGTCACCACTGCAGACTAGACTTACCTTAGCATTTGCTGTATCAAAAATGGTCTCCACAAGCAAGACATCAGCTCCTCCATCCAGAAGACCTCTGACCTGTTCAGAATACGTCTCCACCAGCTCATCGAACGCTATAACCACACACCACTTCAATAGCCAAACAACAACAATTGGACAGAAAGTAAATTGCTGCATGCAGGGAAGACAAAAGGTGTGAATGCTGATGTCAAGTGATGAAAAACGGACTGAGAGGTAATTAAAAATGGCCAAAAAGTAATGGGCAAAAAAGTGAGGTCAGATTGTAGGACACAAGAAGTGATGGGGGAGTTTAGAGAAAGTGAAGGGTTCAATATAGGGGACAGAGAGTGAGTAACTTAGGGTAGGGAAAAGGTAGTAAGGATATGCGTGTAAGAGACAGAAAGTGAGGACTGGATAGCAGGGAAAATGAAGTGGGGGTTATGAGGGGAAAGAAAGCAAAGACTTATTAGAAAGTCATGCCCTTGATCCCCAAAAAAAACAAGGATCTGAGTGTAGATGACAAGAAGAGGTTGATGGTGGTTGGCAGGACGTGACTTGTGTGTAGGGAAAAGGTAGGGAGGGGTTGTGTAGGGCACAGGTGACAGGAAGTGAGTGGCTGAGTGTAGGGAACAGAGAGTGAGGTGTTAAGTGCAGGTATAGACGAGAGGGGTTAAAACTAGTGATGCACCAAAATAAAAATTCTTGGCCGAAACCGAAAACCGAAAAAGAGGAAAGCCTGGCCGAAAACCGAAAAACCGAAAGAATTGCATTTATTGCTATGATGATGTACTAACTTTACTAAAACCAAGGCATTGCAATTGCATAAATTAATAAAGATGTTTCAAAGAATAAATGAAACAAAACGTTTTACAAATATACAAATATTTATTAAGCATATTGCAACACTCAAGAGTATAAAATATAATTCAAAAATGTTTAACTTGACCTACTGGCCTGCTGAAATGTTGTAAAATTAAATGTTCCTCCATTAAAAATTGCCTTTAAGTTTAAAGTGCATTCAGAACAAGTACAAAGGATACAACATTTTCTCTGCAGGTCTTAATAATAGTATAAATAGGTTTCTGTTGAGCTTGTCATCTGACTGACATTTGAGAAAGAGTTGAGACTGTATTTAAATAGGGCCAGTGGATAAAAAATATACAATCTGTCACATATAAAGTAGCCTAAAACAAAATAGCCTACGTATTAGTATTATTAGAGGCAATTTGCAGAATATCACTGAACATATCAGACAACAAGGGTGCAAACTGGTGCAGAGAGACTCTGATCTGCTCTGCTCCTTCTGCTCTGCCTGCGCCGGTTCTGTGCGTCCACCGCCATGTTCTATTTCTCGCGTGCGCTGCTATAATTCCTCCAAATACTGCTCTTTATAACGCGGATCAAGTACCGTCGCGATGAAGTGCGGAGGATTTGTGCGCTGACAGACTCTAAGCGCGGACTTTTCATAGTTTTTACCGTGGTCCGTATCTACCACTTCGGGCGCTGTAGAGCTGCGATAAAAGGAATAACGTCCGCTCCAGATGCATCAGATGAGCTGATCTCTTTAGTTTGCTACTCAAAAGGAGTAAGAAGAGAGAGAACGTTCTCTATTAAGAGCCACTGGTGTGAAGTGAATGTTGCAGGGAGCTCGTGCTCCTGTGCAGCACTCGCGGTTTCTGCTTTTGTCATCATCTTTCGGCTGTGTTGTTTCGGTGAAAAAAGTGTTTCGGCTGAAAACCGAAAATGCACTTTTTGGCCATTTTCGGCCGAAAGTTTTCGGTTGCCGAATTTTCGGTGCATCCATAGTTAAAACCAACAGAAAGGAAGCTATAGGCTGCGTAAAGAGGACTGTAAGTGAGGAACTGATAGCAAGATACTAAACTACTGGCTGAAAGTGAGCAGCTCTTACTGATGTTCCTAAAGTCGGGTCTCTCGACTGATGGAGACACAGACAGCGTTCTGTTAGTTGGACCAACGGCTCCAGCAACAAACCGCCTGCAACCTGTCAACACACACACACACACACAATCGCATCACACTCACACACTAAATTACAATTCTGTGTCAGCACCTGTCTGTGCTGCGACATCATCAGCTGCTCTTCTGGCCAGTTGTGCAGAAGCCTTGTTCAACCGATAGGCCTGAAAAACACATTAGACAATTAACACTCTTCATCAACTACACCAGGAGTGCCAACTCCAACACTGCCATAAATAATAATAAATTGCCACACATCAGTGCCAAGATTATATATTAAAACATAGTAGATTTTAAATTAAAGTATGTTTAAAAATAGATTAAAGATAAAAATTCAAGCATTTCTATAAAAAACATTTCACCCTTGTGTCTGTCTTCAGAAAAATAAAGTTGTTCTGTAATAATTATGTGGGCTAAAAAAAATTAAAAAAAATTTGAAGAATAGGATCTGTGACTGATTCTTTTCTTCCACAATTATTATTCCTAGTTTACTAAGTTCAGAATGAAAAGATCAATGTAATTGGAATTCCTGCATGTGGCCCTCGGGTGAGGAGCACTGGACACCCCTGATATAGCCTCCACTACTAACCAGGTGTTGTGTGCAATAGTCGGTCTGAGCCACGCTGGTGCTGCTGAAGGTGTTTGTTTCGATGATGTCAGCGCCCGCCTCCAAATACTCCTGCACACACAGACACACTCGCAGTAACATCTGCAGTCTCACTGCTCATTAACAAAATGAAAAAACTACAGCATTTTACTTAGTTCAAATTAGTAACCATTACTGATGAGAATGTTAATCTGTGTTCTGCCGCCTTGCAAGAGAATTTCAGCGTCGTTAAGCAATTTTACACCAATTATACCTCATTTTATTTACCAAAACACACCTGGTGAAAGATACATATAATTTACAAGAATGTGTGTTTGCGTGCGTGCGTGTGTGTGTGTGTGTGTGTGTGTGTGTGTTTGCGTGCGTGTGCGTTAAGCAGAACAGACCTTGTGGATGCTGTAGATAATGTCAGGGCGAGTGAGGCTCAGCATGTCGTTGTTGCCCTTCAGACTCTGTGGATGATCTTTGAACTCTTGACCTCGGAAGTCATCCTCCTCCAGGTGTCGCTGCTGAATCATGGTTCCCATCCCACCGTCCAGGATTAGAATTCTCTGCTGTAGGAGAGACTTCAGCTCCTCCTGCAGGGATGAGCAACTCCCTGTCCCCCAAAAACGTTATCAGACAAAATATTACTAAAAGAACTTGTAACTTTAAAAACTCATTTAAAACAAAAACATCAGATATGCCATGGAGAGCTAAAGCTTGTTACGTCAGCTGTTACGTTACGATGTGACATCACCTCGATTTCTTACACAAATGACACCTGACTGAGAAGAATAATGAACGTCTTTAATAAATATTACTATAATGATTTTCACAAAAACTTACGCAAATCAAGTTAAAAACGTGCCTACGACCTGCATCTGAATGTGTTCTTGGTAATACTACATAATAAAAACGCCTTGAACCAGTACGAGTCACTGTAACTCACCGGTTGCCAAACTCTGGTATATTGTCGGCGGCATACTGCTCAGTCACAGAAATAATTAAATGTATTCGGCTACAAAATATAACAAGTTGAAAACGTTTAAACTCTGTTATAGTCGATGTTATCAGGCAACAGACTCCAGTTTGCGTTCTGAAGGAACTTCGAAGTCCACGTGCACACAGCTAAAGCTCAAACCGCGCAAGCGCAGTGTGAGTGGCAGCTATTTTCGCGCACGCGCAGACCCCTAAAACCCCTTGAGTTTCGAAGAAAATAACGCAGAATGTTGTATAATATTAATAATACATTTCGAGCAAATTTTACCTATGCTACATTGTACTACAATAAAAAGCATTTTTAATAAACAAAAATTGAGAGTATATTATTTTAAGAAAATTAAACTATCATTAGAATTAGACAGAAAAAGAAATAAAGTAATACAATTATTAGGATATAATTTTGAATTGCAAAGGAAAAGGTGAATAAAAAAAGTAATTTTCTCAGAATACATACACACTCACACATATGGGCAATATTTCCAGACACTATCCACTCAGTCACCCAAGTGTAGTTGACCTCAGTCATGGTGACTCCACAGAACGACCCTTGACCTTTGACCCAAACCACTGGACTATAACTATGTGCAATACAAAATTGTGCAATATGCAAGTTGAGTACAAAAATGACGTTGTCAACAAAAATAGAATTTTTTTTAAACGATTGAGTGACTACTGGTAACTGATTTAGAAGCTAAACCATTGATGGCCGAGTACAGCGTTAGATGGTCGGCAGAGAGTTGAATTGAAAAAGCCTTTAATTGCAGTGAATTATATGTATATAAAAATCATCTTTATGAAAAGTAAATGGGCAAATAAACATGCATGCATAAACATAAGTTCAAGTCACGAGTTTAAATTGTGTTTATTGAGTCTAATAGCAGAAGATAGGAAAGATCTGCGATTTCTCTCCTTCACACAGCGAGGGTGAATCAGTCTGCCACCGAAGCTGCTCTCCAGAGCAGACAGTGAGTCCACCAGTGGATGAGAGTCCTGGTCCAGGATGGATGGTAGTTTATCCAGGAACCATCTCTCACCCACCTCATGCACCGTGTCCAGAGTGCAGCCCAGGACAGAGTTGGACTTCTGTCCTTGCCTGAAATGGTGCTGAAATTGATGGCATCCACGTGTTCTTCTCCACTGTCGTCACCACTCTCAAGAGATGTTTCTGGTATGCCACAACAGTGTTATTGTACAATGATTCAGCTGGTTAAAGATTAGCTGGTTAAAAACTCTCACACACATCTGAAGATGCGAGGCTGAGCTTCAAAAGTTCAAATGAGGTCTTCGCTGAATATCCATTCCATTTTAAAACGGTTCATTTTACTTAAATGTTGGACAAAATAATAATTTGTGGTAGTTGTACGTACTTGAACGTGAAGCACAGACCCTGGTGGCATCACGACCCGCCCTTGTTTTGACGTCACAGCAATATGGCGTCTTACTTGAGCCGGCTGCACCACATTTCACTGCACGTCTCGAACGTGGATAAAGTGGCTCAAGAGCTCGTGTCGCGTTTCCAGTTTGACGTGTTTGCGGCCCGTCTGACTGAGCAAAGCAAGCAGCTTGCCGTGCGCCGTGGATCCGCCGTTTTTCTTGTGAACGAGCGGCCATACGGACCGCAACCGAGGTTGAATGGAAGGGGGTCACGTGACTTGAGCTCCGTCCTCGCGCGCGACCTACAGAACTCCACGTGTCTGTACGAGGCGCGAATTCGCCACCCGGTGGACACCGCGTGTAACGTGTGTTTTGAAGTGTCGGATGTGGAAAGCGCGTCTCGTTTGCTTCGGGACAAGGGCTGTGAGTTCCTGCAGCCGCCCACGGAGGTGCACGATGACTGGGGGGCGGTCACCTTCTCCGTCATTCGCTCCGTGGTGGGAAACGTGTGTCACACGCTCGTTGACGCCTCTCGCTATCGGGGCGTGTTTCTGCCGGGATTCGAACCTGTACAAACGGACCGTCAGTCCGCGGACAGCTCGCAGTGTCCCGTCACTCACTTCGATCACGTCACATTCGCCTGTCCCAGACACTTCAGCCCAAGCATTAGCCGCTGGTACCAGAAGATCTTCGGCTGGCGCAGATTCTTAATACACAGGTACCAGCAGATCTCACCACCTGCCGGAGAACCAGGGGAGACCGTTTGTTTAGCTTGTGCTGCTTGTGTGTTGATGTGTGCAGAAGTGAGGAGATTGAGGATGGGCTGGTTCTGGACCATGACGGGATCGGGCTCAGACTGACCGCCCTGGAGGCCCCGGAGGAACCTGACTGCAAGTTTGTGATTGCAGAGTCTCTTCATGAGCAGGGTACAGTTCAACACTACTAGAATCTCAGGGCTGCTGGTTAATGGAATGGGATGTGCATTCCTGATAGCAATATTGTGCCCTAGGAAAAAAAATATTAAGAGTTATTATTTAATCTGAACTGTAAGTTGGTGAGCCCTTTAAAATCGTCCTAACGTTCATCCCCTTAACAGCACCAGCGTGTGCTCGACTTGTGAAGTGAAAGAGACAATGGGAAAAAGAGACAAAAAATGACCTGTGAACATTATATTTTATGTGAAATTTTATTCTATAAACCTTGACACAGTCACACCGGGATGAATAATGCTGTTGTATGCACTGATGCACTTTTTTTTACAATGTCTAAAAGTTTTTAAACAAATGTTTTGTAAACGTTTCAAACAAACGAACAAGCCATTTAAAACTTGCATACCGTATTTTCCGGACTATAAGCCGCTACTTTTTTCATAGATTTTGAACTGTGCGGCTTATACAAAGGTGCGGCTATTCTGCAGATTTTCTTCCACCGCTAGGGCCACTAGCGCAGATATAATTTTTAATCAAATTAAGTTAAGTTTTAATCAGCAAAGTTGCTGCCGTGTTAAAATACAGGTTAGGAAAGGATCTATTTAGTTACATACATTTACATTTACAATTCAAAATCGTTCTGTTTCTGTAGTGAATACAGTGAACCCTCGTTTATTGCGGTAGATACGTTCCAAGCCCAGGCCACGATAGGTAAAAATCCGCGAAGTAGAAGCACATTTACGTATTTATTTAACACTTATTCAGACTATCAATACACTTTTTTTTTCACGTAGTATTCTTTATTAAAGTAATGTTAACAAACATCTCAGTACAAAAATCACAGGAACAGATGTCAAGTAATAAAACAGCACAACATAAAAAAAACGAAAGATTGTTAAGCAGTATGTACTAAACATTTGAACGGTATTTTAGATACATACAATACGTAAAGAATGTCAAGCAATAAAACAGTAAGTGTTTTATTGTTTTATGCACCACGTAAAAAACGAAAAATTATCATGCTTCAAATTTCACCGTATTTAACGGAACGAATGCAAGCGAAAAAACAATAATTGCACCACGTAAAAACGAAAAATTGTTATGCGTACAGTAACGGAACAAAATATTCATATATAATAAACCCTGCTTCTCGCTAGCACGCGTCGCCGCGGAGATATTAATTTTCAAAGTGTTTGAATGGGGGAATATCGCTGGGGCTTGTGCGGTGGTCGCGGGGGGACGTCCGACATAGCGATTCGCATCTCCGCGCCAAGACGAGTCCGCCGAGGCCCTTCTCGAGCCACTGCGAGCATCCTCCGCCGAGATACAGTCTGCCGGCGAGACCCCCCCCCTCGGTCGTTTGCGGGGGGGGGGCTTTCGGGGGTAACGGCTCACGAATCGACATCTGCGGACCGCACGGTCTCGCACTAATATTTCAATATATTTCTTTTATAATTTATGCATATGTAATGAAAAAAATCTGCGAAGCCGTGAATCCGCGAACATGCGTAATAAAGAAAAAAAATCTCCGAAGCAGTCCGAGAAGGTCAAACCGCGAAGTAGCGAGGGAACACTGTATCTAAACCAAAACATTCATATCTGTGGCATGCAAAACTCCAGGTTTCGACTGAAACCCATGTTCCCTGAGAGGAGGGAGCTAGACACTACAGGTAACGTCCCCATCGAATGACTAGAAAGGGAACTTTTTTTAATAGTGGATGCGGCTTGTATGCAGGTGCGGCTTGTTTATGGGTTTTTTTTT
>CM051500.1:11996422-12027964 GCA_028031935.1 Paedocypris micromegethes
TGTGTGTGTGTGTGTGTGTGTGTGTATGAGAGAGAGAGAGAGAGTGGGAGTGAGAGGACACAGAGAATCTGTGGGAGTGGCTGGTCATGTGACAGCAGTGGTGTCAGATGATTCGCTGCTGAGAAACACTGTTAGAAATAAATCTATTTTTCTCTTTATACATTTACTACAGATGTTCACATTCTTATTTCTGTAACAATAAACCATTGTCTTATTTCTAGAGTCTAATGCTGCTCACTTTTCTCTCGCCCATTACGTGGTCAGAGTTTAATTTTTGCCCTAAGTGACCCGTTTGTTCATGGATTATCATTTTTTAATGCTCGATTTTTCAGTTTGCTATAACGAAGTACACAATCTCTTTAAGTTGTTACACAAGCGGGAGGGAGGGAAACGATTCATTAGCTAAAGGAAGTGTTTATTAGTAATCCATACTGTCATTTATCACTATCTTACAGTGTTTTAGACTACAACAGCTGCTGGTCACATGATGTCTTAACCCACGTAACTCCCCGTTTTCTCCTCAGCGACGCTTCAGTATGAGGTCAACGGCAGTGGCAAGGTCATCCACGTAGCCATCTGCTCTTACGCTGGGATGAGATTCATCACTCGGCCTGTGTGAACAGATCACTGGATTTAAAAGGTGCCAACCAATCAAACCGCTGCGTGGAGAAATCCAACTACCTAGCTTACTGTAACCGATGCTCAGTGCAGGACTAGTTAGCGTGGAACCGCTACAGGATAGTGCGATCGGGTTGGTGTCATGTGATGTGCAGGACTCATAACTGCTGAATGTGATAGCTGATCACGTGACCCCATTGTGCCACATGTTTAATTTAAAACCAATTGTTGTTCGCAGTGACCTGAAATGATCCTGAGCTGATGGGGTTCTTTCTCTACAATACTCCCTCATACGTTACTGTCATACTAACCACTTTCGCCTCTTTAATTGTCTTTGTGAATATATTCACAACTCACTCAACCATACGTCCACCTCTCTATTCATCGCACGTTCCTTCTAGCTCACTCGGCTGCACTTCTCACTCACCTGTACTTTCCCGTTCTGACCTGAAGACCCTTCATACCGCAGTTCTGAGCTCCTCCAACATCATTCAGAAGATCATCGCCCACCATCACCACCTGCACACACACACACACAGCTCAGCCTTAATCACCAATGCCGTGGCTGCAGGATGATGTCAGAGACATGTGTCCGGGTGTCGCAAAGATAGCGAGACCTGCTGTGGGTTCAGGTTGATGTCAGCCAGAACGCTGTGGAAGAAGCCTGGAGAAGGTTTCCCCACCACTTCTGCCTGGATGTCACATGCAAACTGCAGGAGAAGATGACCTGTTATCTACAGGATCTGCACTGAGTATTATTTGACCTCTGATCCTTGTGCTGACCCACTTCTAGTGCCTTCTTGAACACACCCACGTCCAGCTTCAACCCGTCTGTTTCTTTATAGTAGCGTCTGAAGAACATGCACTTGTCAGAACCAGCAGAACTGATCCAGTGTGGATAGACTCTTACCCCTGACCCAGAGAGAACAGCAGTGGCCGCTCCAGATGCATCAGAACACGAAAGGCTTCATTCAGGTTCTGGTAGGTGAACTTCTCTGCTGCATCGCCGATCACCACACAGTTGGGGGCGCTGGTGTCCACGTCGTCAAACTCCGCCAGCAGGTCTGATGACACCACACACACACAGAGATGAGGCGAGTTCTGGGAGCGGGTGCACCTGCGTGCAGAAGCGTTGATGATACCGTCGTGCACGAGCAGATGTGGTCTGAGTTGCTTTTCTCTCAGCACGCGGATGACTGCGGGCGCGGGGGAGAACACGTGACTCACGCTGATGTCGAACCCGAGAAGCTGTAGCTTCTGCACGAACTTTTCGCGTGTGTTCTGAGTTTCATTAGTGCAGAACCGAACCGGCAACCCAGAGTCTAGAAGTCTGAACGACAGAGGAGCATTCGGCTTATGTATTAGGGACACACACACACTGTGTTTGGAGAGTATTACCTCTTCACTGCATCAACAGACCCTTGTATCGCTCGTCCTCCTCCGGCTCCACTATCGTACAAAACACCGCACATGTCCAGAATAACTCCTTCCACAAGGCCAAGCCACTCCAGGCCTCCACTGGCCGCCATGGTGCCGACGTCACTGCGCTCTGACAGCCGACGGGTAATGTAGTTCGGTCCAAACTATTTACTGTATTTTTTTTTTTTTTTTTTGACATTTTAGTCATGTTTCTTTTTCTACCGTTTTGTATGTTTAAGCCTATATAACTTATATTTTAAAGTCGTCTTTTACATCTGGGTGTAAAATCCACAAATACAATCTTCTGTTTTTCTGCTAAAAAAAACTTGACAAAAAAAAAAATTGACTTGGTTGACTTGACAAAAAAAAAAATAAATCAATGACATCCCAAAATTGGTATGCAGTAATTCTTTAATTCAGTGTATGAAATCTAGATCCGTTTTATTTGTCTTTGAGTATGGCTAGCTGTAGATTAAAACTAGTGGAACGAGTATAGTAGAATGTTCTGCCTTAATCGATTTGTCTGTATTGATTCACGAGCATTTTATTCATTATACAGTATAATTTGACAAATGCCAAGAAAGAAATACAATGGCTATGAATCAGAAAGAGTTTATTTTCCAAGTATATTTACACATCCATTGATATTGTCATGGTGACAGATGCTCAATTTGTGAATAAAACCATTTAGTTAAAATAAATATTAAAGCATAATAAATAAAACACAGAATTAAGGGGGGGGGGGTATGACGTAGTAATTGTGTAATACGGCATTTCGTTGTCTCGTACCTCTACTTGCCGATGACAACAAAGTTGTGTCTTACGCATTTTGTCGTTAAACTTCATAGTCAACACACACTGTATTGGTGACAGATGTGTAGATATTTGCTTGTTTCCAAAAATGTTTGCTCGCGTGCGCAGTGAATTAGCGGTAATTGACCGCTACACGTCTAAAATGGTAACAAACCACTCGCAGTGTGTGTATCCACTGGTTATTTACCAAACTGCTTATTATATCACATAAAAACAATACGTGTGTATTTTTCACTGGGTATCTTGAGTTTAATTCGACACGTCTCTCGTTAAGCGACTTCTCCCCAAATGCGTCAGTCGCCATGGAGACCGTATGGCACCACGCCACTTAGCGGCACATCATCCAGACCTATATGCGCAGACAGAAAACCCATCCAGGTCGCTCACATCTAAACAACGATATTCTCGTTAAAACTGGTCTTTGACGTGCCTACAGAATCCCGTTCGTCCGGTTCACTGTTTAGAAAATAACGCACCAGGCACCACGCGTAAGCGGACACGTGACCACTGTGAAATGCGTAGCGTGGTAAAAAGTAACGGACCATGAGATCTCGCGAGTTCTGCAATATTGTAAAGTTGTTGCGTCACTCTCGTCTTTGTTCGGAATCCTATTATCTCGCGCTTTGTGACTGTTTTAGTCACCGTCTAATGTATACTATTGTTAACTATTTTGAATGTAATACGATCGTTTAGCATTTTACAATTGAGGTAAACAATTCAGCACGAGGCAGCCTATCGTGACGTCATGACGCACTCTACGTCAATTTAAATAATCTATGTGGGCTCCGTGACTGCGGAGGAGGAGCGGCAGTACAAATCGACCCGCACGGACCAGCAACCCGCACCGGCATACAGCAGGTAAAATATGATTAACACCCTCATATACACGATTATGTCTTTCAAACAGACTTATTGTTTTAACGCTCTAGTTAAATTGTGAAACTCGAGCGTGTCGAGAGACAGTTGTGAGGCGCTGACAGGACAGTGACGTCACGGAAGATGAGGCTTTAGTGATGAAGATCATCAGATTAGGGAAGATCAGTCACATCGGCAACAGAGAATAAATATAGGTGTTAGACTCTATTACATAAACTGCCGTTAGCACGCGCGAGTCTTGGCTTGACTTGCGGTGGGTGTTTTGGGGGCAGACATTTAGCAGCCAATCAGAATCCTCACAGGGGGTCCGAGACCGTCCGGGGTCACGTGTCTGTTTACAGTCTGCGACGCAGCAGACGGAAAGTTTCCGTTACTCACGAAATCAGTTTAATAATTGATCAGCCTCTGTGATCACTGACTTTGTTCGTGTGTGTGTCTGAAAATCTGCAGGTGAGTGAAAGAGATGGATAAAAAGATTAATAAAAAGTTATTAAAATGGCAGAAGTATTCAAATAAAGAAAAACAGATAACAAAAGTCAGACAGATTGATACAGACAGAGAAAAGAGGGTTGGTCAGTGTGGGAATGTGGCTGGTGTTTCTGTCTGTTCATCACTTTCTTTTTTCAGTGTCTGGTCTGCTGGGATCATTTGCATTGTTTTTTTGTGAGAGGGAGTGATTGCGTGTTCAAATGTTGGTCATCTGACCACGTTGGTAGGGAGTATAGTTGCGAAGGCTATGACGGGATGAACATTTATACGACTCACAAAACAATCACGCAGCATGTATGTGCAGATGCACAATGTCTTGCCTGGAAATGACGCTTATCTAAGGTTTCACATTGAATCAAGTGACTGTGTTTGTTTCCGTCTGAACTGAAGAAAAAACCATGAACGGCTGGAAGAATCTCATCAGTAGAACCATCCCCTCCCTGAGCCGTGCAGTGCATTCTGGGAAGAGCACAGCCTCTGCCACTCCCCGTGTCCAGCAGCATGACCGAGCCTTGACATCAGAAGAGGTTTATGCCCGTGAGGACAGATACGGTGCCCACAACTACCACCCGCTTCCCGTGGCCCTGGAGCGTGCCGAGGGTACGTCACACACACACACACTCACACAGTCAGTCTTTTCACAGCTTGGATAGCTAGAATGTTGTGTGTGTGTGTGTGTGTGTTTTAGGGGTTCACATGTGGGACGTGGAAGGTCGCAGATACTTTGACTTCCTGAGCGCCTACAGTGCCGTCAACCAGGGCCACTGCCACCCTAAGATTGTGGCTGCCCTGACGGCTCAGGCCTCGAGGCTCACGCTGACCTCCAGAGCTTTCTACAACGATGTGCTGGGTGCCTACGAGGAGTACATCACCCGCCTGTTTGGCTACGACAAGGTCCTGCCCATGAACACAGGTGCGGCATGGGAAACCCCTCGCAGCATGTGGCCCGGGCCGCAGGATTGGCTCGAATGACCCTGGGCCGCTCTGGTGTGTTTCAGGTGTGGAGGGTGGAGAGACGGCCTGTAAACTTGCACGCAAGTGGGCGTATAGTGTGAAGGGTGTCCCAAAAAACCAGGCCAAGATCGTCTTCGCAGGTGAGGATGAAAGCCGCCGCACTCTTCCTGCGACATACACATTCTGACTCTTCTTCTTCCTCCAGCTGGGAACTTCTGGGGGCGAACCATGGCTGCCATCTCCAGCTCCACTGATCCCAGCAGCTACGAGGGGTTTGGACCATTCATGCCTGGCTTTGAGGTCATCCCCTACAATGACATCCCTGCGCTAGAGGTCAGAGGTCACAAACTAAATGCTCTTTTTTTTTTTCTTGAGTTTGTTTTTGTCCAACCATTCATATATTTCTCTCTGTGTGCAGAAAGCACTGCAGGACCCAAACGTAGCTGCATTTATGGTGGAGCCCATCCAGGGAGAAGCCGGTGTTGTGGTTCCTGACCCCGGGTATCTCACGAGAATCAGAGAGCTGTGCAGCAAACACAAAGTAAGTGACATGTCACATCTTCTTACTCCTTTTTCCCTAGTGTGTGTGCAGGAAAAACAAACTAATCTTATTCTCGAAAACTTTCAGTTTCCAATAAGTTATTGACATCTGACGTCTGTGTTCAGGTTCTCTTCATCGCAGACGAAGTACAGACGGGTCTGGCTCGGACCGGGCGCCGTCTGGCGGTGGATCACGAGGCCGTTCGCCCTGATCTGGTCGTGCTGGGGAAAGCTCTGTCAGGAGGATTGTATCCTGTGAGTCTGTCTGTCTGTCTCTTTCTGTCCGTCTCTTTGAAGCTAAAGTGTGTGTGTGTCTGTGTGTGTGCGCTTTCAGGTGTCGGCTGTGTTGTGTGATGATGAAGTGATGCTGACCATTAAACCTGGGGAACATGGGTCCACATATGGAGGAAACCCACTGGCCTGCAGGGTGGCCATCGCTGCTCTAGAGGTAGGACAGCGACTGAGTGTGTGTGTGTGTGTGTGTGTGTGTGTGTATGTATGTGCGTGTGTGCACTGACGATCACGATTCTGTCAGGTTCTGGAAGAGGAGCGTCTGGCGGAGAATGCAGATATAATGGGCCGGCTGCTCCGTGCCGAGCTGAACAAGCTGCCGCAGGAGATCGTGAGTGGCGTTAGGGGCAAGGGGCTGCTGAACGCCATCATCATCAGAGAAACAAAAGGTCAGAGGTCAAATAAATATGAGCTGTAACAGTCCAGACAGTCACTGTTAATGTTCTTTATCCCTCACAGACTGTGACGCCTGGAAGCTGTGTCTGCGTCTCCGGGACAATGGCCTGCTGGCCAAGCCCACGCATGGTGACATCATCCGACTTGCACCACCCCTCACAATAAGAGAGGAGGAAGTGCAGGAGTGCGTGGACATCATCAGCAGAACAGTGTTGTCTTTCTGAGTCTCAGTTTTATTGTGAAAGATTTTATCTATGAGGGATTTTTTTTGCACTGAAGGTCTGAATCTGACTGACTGCTGCTGCTGCAGAGAGAGAGAAAGAGAGAGAGAGAGAGAGAGAGAGAGAGAGCAGAAAAAAAGATTGTGTGTTTGATTGTGTGTGTTCGATTACGATCGAATGTGGATTTAGTTTTCTTTGTGAATAAAATCGCTCTGCTCAGACAATTTTGTTGTTTTATGATCTCAGTTGGCTTGAGAGCTTATAATATCAACTAAGATTACGGAGAGCTCAAATTAGTTTACAGAAAAAAACAAACAGAAGATATAAAAGCAGGACAGATTAGGATACTTTGAATCTGGTGAAGTTAAACAAGAGATCGAATCAAATGAGATGAGATTAGAACAGATGTGAGATCACACTGAAATCGATGAGGTTTTAAAAAGTAAAAATGTTTTTAAATGGTAAAAACAGAAGTGAGATCCGATAGGAAGAACTCTAACATAGTTAGAGACCATATTGTGTTTGTGTGAGAGAGAGAGTGTATTTTAACTGGAAACAGACGGTACTGATTCAGCAAAAAAAAAAAATGACAATGAGAAAAGAGAATAAACAAGTCTGATAGTCCATGATTGAATATATATATATATATATATATATATATAATATATAATTCTAAATATGATAGAATTGCTGTTTCAATTGATAAAAGTGAGTGAGCTGCTTATCACTGACGTGTCATACACCACACACACCAATACTGCATAGTATACGCATCAAAAAATGTGTTATGTCATCACTGAAAGCTCAGACACGCACACATTTCTCATGAGCTAAATGAAAACACACCTGATCAAGTAATCCAAGCTACCCTGATTAGTGAGTGTGAAGCAGATCTGATCTTTACCATGTAGGTATTCATCTGTCCCCTTTTCTGCTTCTGGACACTGGGGCGGAGCCTGGATTGAGAGGTGGAGCCAAAACACACACAAAACTATTACACTCACTAAATCTGGATCAGCAGTGGTTTGATTTACCGGCACAGGAACGTTCCTGCTCTACAACATTAAAATTTCTCGCTGCTCTGCCTCTTTTTCTGGGACAGTGTCACTCACATTGTGAGTTAAATGCTTTAGCTTGGGCAATGAAGAGGACAACGCTGTGGCCTTTTCTGGTCCTCTGTCTTCTGATGGGGCTACCCGGCATCTTCACAGGTACGTCTGAAAAATGAAAAGAGTCAGAGACATCGCTCTCATTGCTCTGAAATCTCTTTCACAGGAAGTAAGACGAATGAAATGAGTGGAAGAATGAATATGGCAGCAGGTCAGTCTGATTCAGATAGTAATTTTATATATAGTTCTGAACCAGCTCATCTGATGGACACATAAAGTTTCATAATAGTACTTGATAACAGGAGGACTAGTTCAGACACGACTGTGATCAGAAAGCAAGCAATTGGAAACGGTGAACAACAGAAAAACTCTTAGGGGACCAGCTTTTCTGATGACAGTCTGACATGCCATGCTCTGGATTTCTAACATTTCAAGTCCTGTGTTTTGTGTTATGTTGTATTCTGAAAGCTGCGGGTCGTCATGTTTCTCTTAAGCAAACATAAGCGAGACCACTTCTCCTGCAAGCTATTAACATCTCTCTCATGAAATCCAAAGTGTACATTTTGTACATTATTGTACTTCAGTCCTCACAAAAAGATTAAATGCAAGAGGGAGTCTACCAGTCTTAGATGTTCTAAACATGCCATGGTGCCAAAGATATAGCTGGGCTTTCAGTCTGTGACCAAATCTTGAGACTCTAGGCAACAAAATGTTAAAGTATTTTTAACAAAATGTTTTACGTAATTTTAGCAAAGTTAAAATAGTAACAACAGTTGTTTAAAGTAATTTGGCTTTATGTGGAACATAGAATATCATCTCTCTGAATGGGGAAAATAAAATCTGAACTTATCTTTGAGGTTATTTGTACGTACAAAATGGTGAGACTTTCATTCATGCAGAGTCTGGGGTCTGGAAATATTTTAAAAGTGGTTGGACAGTCTTTGAGAGAGGAAGTGAATTTGCTTATAGTTACCCAATTCAGCCACGTTCTGTCACTGTATTGCTGGCCAATCACACTCTTCAGCTTTCCACTGTGACATCATCATCATTACATCACTCCCTCCCAAGTAACAGCTGCTGATGGTGTTTGAAATCATCAACCTCTCTGTGACAGACTGTCCACCTCTTGGTCTGGAGTCACTGAAGATTCATGACTTTCAGCTCCATGCGTCCTCCATGAGACACTATGGCCTGGGACCTCACAGAGGGCGCCTAAACATCCAGGTGAGGGAAACATAGTAGGTTACAGAAAGTTACAAAAGTTACAGAAAAAGCAAAAAAATAAATTGTCACAAATGTAATATCGTGGAGAGTTAATGAGAGATTCCTTTTCAATAACTTTTTCTCTCCCTCTGTTAGGATTGACAGGATTCTGTACCCTGTTAAACTTTTAACTGAGTTCAAAGCTTTCTGAAGAGTCAATCACCAACTAAACAGATAGCATGGTCTTAAGGGTTCCATCCATCAGGGTGAATGGAGTAGCATTCAGGGTGACATACATTCATTTTCTGCCGCTTACTTAATTTCTGTGAAAATACGCAGATCTTAAACTGATCTCAGCAACTCTGGGCCAGTTGCAGGATACACACTCTGGATTTGTGGCCAACCATTCACAGAGGTGTGATGACATGTAGTGTATGTGTGTGTGTTGGTATATATACCATACTTACGCAAGTATATCC
Source organism: Paedocypris micromegethes (assembly GCA_028031935.1). Taxonomy (NCBI): domain Eukaryota; kingdom Metazoa; phylum Chordata; class Actinopteri; order Cypriniformes; genus Paedocypris; species Paedocypris micromegethes. Next base: position 12,005,831 of record CM051500.1, read on the forward strand.
ACTCCAAATTGTGTGTGTGTGTGTGTGTGTGTGTGTGTGTTTGTGTGTGCAGGGTGGTCTGATGGAGGATGATCTGTATGGTGGGGGCTGGTGTGCGGGACGTAATGATGCTCTACAGTGGCTGGAGTTGGACTCTCGTAGGCTGACACGATTCACAGGCGTGGTCACTCAAGGGCGGAGCTCGCTGTGGTCGTGAGTGCATGTACGCACCTTGACCTCTGAGAGCACATTGGCTGACGGATGCTGGGTTTTTGCAGGAGTGACTGGGTCAGCAGCTACAGAGTTCTGCTCAGTAACGATTCCCACAGTTGGGTGGCGCTGAAGAAGGGCTCCAGAGACCTGGTGAGGATCAGAAATCCCTCCCTCAAACATCTGCTGTGACCCATGAATGCGTTTCGACACCTTTCTAGATTTTCTCAGGAAATCGAGAAAAGGAAGTACCAGTTCTGAATATCTTCCCCCAGCCCGCAGTGGCCCGCTACATCCGCCTCAACCCACGCTCCTGGTTCCGTGGGGGTGACATCTGCATGCGCTCCGAAATCCTTGGCTGCTCTGTGTCAGGTGACCAAAGACCTGAGCCAATCAAACACAGCGAAGCAGCCCCTAACCACCTCTCCCATCAACCCCTTCAGATTCACTGGTCAGAAATCTCAGACTGAAGCACGAGAGGAGTGATGGTCTGGACTTCAGACACCACAGCTACAAAGAAATGAGACAGGTCAGTGGACAATTCATATAATTCATCAACTTAATTAAAAAAAACATTTCTTGAAAATTAATGATTTGTTATTACAATTACAAAAATTACAGTTTTTTTAAATGACTATGCAAGAAGGACATGTTGTAGACATGAGAGTTTTTTGAACGAAATAAATGTGCTGGCGTGTGTCTGCTCTGAATGTTTGACTTTTCCGCGCAGCTAATGAAGGTGGTGAACGAGGAATGTTCGAACATCACGCGTATCTACAGCATCGGCCGCAGTTTCGGCGGACTTAAGCTGTACGCCATGGAGTTCTCGGACCAGCCGGGGCAGCATGAGGCAGGTGAGATTATGGTCAGTTATACTCTATGATCTTAGGACGAGCAAGAACTCCTGAATTGCTCTTGACTAGGTGAGCCGGAGTTCCGATATACAGCCGGTTCCCATGGAAACGAAGTTCTGGGGCGTGAGTTGCTGTTGCTGCTCATGCAGTATATGTGTCTGGAGTATCGTACCGGAAACCCACGGATCCGGCGACTGGTGCACGACACCCGTATCCACCTTCTGCCCTCCATCAACCCTGATGGCTACGAGCTGGCATCTGCCGTGGTGTGTTACACGATTCTTCAGACTGGTAAACTGCTTTCTAGGTTCTGCTGCTTCCACTCTCTCCTGACGGATCTTCGGGCACTCTCTCAGGGGTCAGAACTCAGTGGATGGTCTGTGGGCCGCTGGAGTCATGACGGACTCGACATTCATCACAACTTCCCAGATCTGAATGCTGTGCTATGGAAAGCCGAGGCCCGAACATCACGAAACCAGAACCACCATCTGCCCATTCCGGACTGGTACCAGACAGAGAACACCACCGTAGGGTCCTTGTGTGTATGCGAGAGTGATCAATCTTAAGCTAAACTTTCCCACTTAAGCAGGAGTTTAGTGTATTTGCTTCCTGGAGTTACTAATAACCCAGGTTCAGAGTTTTTTTAAACTACAGCTTAACATTAACCGTGAATACAGACACATTTTTTTTCCAGACCCAAAATTGTTGTATCTTTGAACTTTGCATGGATGCAGCGGACACAAACAAGAACTTCAGCATCCATTTTACATGGGCGCCATACAATCACTACAGAAAAGGTACCTAGCAGTTTTGTGTCTATCTGTGGTTCAAGATTAACACATTGGCCCATCTGGAAGGATCCAATCCTGCCACAGACAGATGTTGAAGCCCAGAAGATGCTGGAAGCTTGAGTTCCATCCTAAATCCCATTTTGTGCATACTTTGGCCCTCGGAATCCTACTTTGTGGATTGAAAGGTGATGATGTCCTTGGAGACCGTCCATTTCACCTGCAGTGTGTGTGTGTGTTCACGTGCAGATGATCACTCTCAGCTGTGTGAGTTCTGTCTGATTGTTTTCAGACGGGCAGCGCTCCTGCACGTGATGCTGCTGATCCTCGTGCTTCCCACAAAATTCCTCCCTTTATACACGCAAATATTTGAATTCTTTCTTTCCACATGTGTTTGGTGTTTTTGCAGTGTGGAGGACAGAAAAGTCAGATTTCATTTTCACTGCTCGAGATGATCAAATTCCGGTTTAGCAATGGAAAGGCTCTGACATAAAAGACTTTTACTGTTATTTTGCATCCCTTTGTTTGGTGTTGTTTATATTTTTCACTGCAGTTTGATGTGTTAATACCAGTGTGAATATTTTAATACCAGTGTGATGCCCAGGTGTCATCTGACCTGTGACCTTCGCAGGTGGCGGTGGAGACTCGTGCTCTGGTGTCCTGGATGGAAAAGATTCCGTTTGTGTTGGGTGGAAATCTGCAAGGTGGGGATCTAGTGGTGAGTTTTCCATTTGACCGCACACGTTCACTGACGGCGGCCAGAGAGGCAGCACCAACGCCCGATGACCCTGTGTTCCGGTGGATCGCATTCTCCTACGCTGCTACACATCGGCTAATGAGCGACGCGGGCCGGCGCGTTTGTCACACACACAGCTTTACTGAAGATGGCACCACCAATGGAGCGGCTTGGCACACGGCTGCTGGGAGTGAGTGTCACAGATAGAGAGAGTGAGGCCTTTAGTAACAAAGTGTGTATGTGTGGACAGGTATGAATGACTTCAGTTACTTGCACACAAACTGTTTTGAACTCTCCATCTACGTCGGCTGTGACAAGTTTCCTCACGCCAGTGAGCTGTCGGACGAGTGGGAGAACAACAGAGAGTCTCTCCTGGTCTTCATGGAGCAGGTGAGTGTGTGTGTGTGTGTGTGTGAGTTAGTGGTTGCGCGAGATGCAGTGAACATTGAACTGTGTGCAGGTGCATCGTGGGATCAGGGGTTTGGTGAGAGACGCCCTGGGAAGAGGAATTGCTGGTGCAGTTGTGTCGGTGGACGGCGTTGCTCACGACGTGCGCACAGGTTCTGCCTTGCATAGTGCTATGTTTCTAAATGCACCCTGTAGCACTGCAATAAATACGTGTGTGTGTGTGTCAGCGGCTGATGGTGATTACTGGCGTCTGCTGAATCCCGGTCAGTACAGGGTGACGGTCCGGGCTGACGGCTATCGGTCCAGCAGCCGTGTCTGTGAGGTGGGATACGACATGGGTGCCAGCCGCTGTCATTTTGTTCTTGCCCGGGGAAAAATACCCAGCATCAGAGAAGTCCTGCAGCGACCTGGACACACACGGGTGAGAGAAACACGCCATGCAAACACACCATTACATAAATCTAATTATCTACATGTTTTTGATAACATCAGCAATTTTCTGTTTGGTCTCAGAACAGAGGATCCACCGAGAAACAGTTGAGGAACCACTGATCTGAAGTTCAGCGTCTGTGTGGAACAGAAGATCATCAGTTACAACTATAGCACTAGAATCCCTGACCGCACAGTCACACCCCAATTCTTATCACTTGACCTGCACCGATCACGTAACCTGCTCTGATTATGTGACTAGTGTTAATCATGTCACTTTTGCTTAGTACCTGAACTGGCACATGCCAGTCACATGACCTTTACTAATCATTTGTTTGAAGTGTGTGAAAAACTGACAGCATATTGACCCATCTTACCTGTAGAATAAATAAGTTACCGTAAAAAGTGTTCTGCACAACTGTCAAGCCGGATGAATATTAAAAAGTCTATTTCAGCCAGCAGGCGGCGCTCTTCACTACCTGTTTATCTCTCAACTCGCATGGGTAAGCAGGAGATTAGGTAATGAGAGCCAAGAGCGCCTCTAGAGTTTTTGAGTCCTATGTATAATTGTGAACTCAGGCCATATTCTGCTAGGAACTTTTAAGCCAATTTAGACTTCCCACACCTTCAGACCACTGAGCAAGTGAAAATTGCAGCATCTTTAAATATTTATAATGCACACACTACAACTACTGCAAAATGTAGCACGCAACAACAGTGATTTAATCATTGTCGTAATAGTACATTAGAAATGGTCTTTAACCTGCCACTATGCAAAAAAAATGCTCTTCACACTATGCTCTTCACAACGCAGGACAGTGTAACAATAACTTGTGTCGGATTACAAACTTTTTTCTTCGTTAGAAAGTTTTGGTTAACTATCTGGCATTCATATGCAGTACCATATGAATGCAAGAAAATTCATATGCAGTACCTAGCTATTCAGCTAATCCATGGCAAATTCCTCCAAAAGTGAATACCGGTAATTGTTTCTCTACAACCCAGAAGTGACAGAAAGAAAGCAAAAGATTCTCAGCTAAACAAATTCATTCAACAAATCATTTTACTGTCAGTACTGTCAGCTTAACAGCAGTAAAATTGTTGTGAGGTGAGGTGAGGTGCTCTAAACATATAAGCATGTGGACAGCATTTGCTTTTCAGAATATTTTCATTAACAAAAAAACAACAACAATGGTATATATGTGGCATATACTGTACACTTCTTTAAACATTGGTTGTTTTATGTTGTTTCTGTTCAGCTATCTTTTCTGTTGGACTGACATTGGTTGTGTAAAGCCCTTTGGTCAACGTTGGTTGTTTTAAGTGGTTTATAAATAAAGATGATTTGATTTTTTTCTGTACACAGTGTGTTGAGCTTAAACTATATCAAGTGTTGTAGATGCACATTTTAGCATTTAAATATAAATACAGTACACGGGTTGTAAAATGTCTGACATCAGTTGTAAAGCATGTGTGATTTTCTGCATTTATTTTACATAGCGTCCTTTTAAGAAAAAAACTAAGTTGACCTATATGGTAACATGAAATGAGTTAAGATCACTACACAAAGAATCATATCATAGTGAAATTGCTGAAACGGTTAAAATCAGAACATGATTCAGACATAATTTGTAAAGCCAGCATCTCAGCGATGTGGGAATTAAGATGTAGTAGAAGATGAGAAACGCGCTGTGAAGAGCAAAATAGAGTTACAGTTGCTAGCTTAGTTACCCAACAAGATAATGCTAGTCAGTGTCTATAGTAAAACTTATACCTGGATAAGGCTTTACAGTAAATTGTGAAAATTTAAAAATTGTGATTACTTTTGGATATTAAATCTGACATTACGCTGACAATAAACTTTTAATTTCAAAGGTGTAAATAACATTCAGAACTTCAAATCAAATTGATCAAATGATCGTTCCAGCATGAAAACATAGATATGGGGGAAATACAGTAAAATGAAGATATAGAATAGATATACAACAAAATAGTAGATATAAAGATGAAATATGAATAAAATAAAAAATTGTCAAGATAAAATACAATCGAATAACAAAAAAAAAAAAAAAAAAAGTACAAATACAAAAAGTGAGTAAAATACAATAAAAGTGACTCAGTGATACAGAAAGTGTTTGGTTAAAGTGACCGTTTAAAATGGTCCAGTTAAGATAAGCAGTGATGATTAAAGTGCAAGTCAGAGTGACAGAGAGACAGTTCCGGTGGTAAGTGTTGGGACACCCTGGTTCAGACTCCGTACGGCCTGTCGGAAGAAGCTCTACTTCATTTTCTAAAGTCTAAAGTCTAAAGACCTTTAATCGTCTCAGGTGGTAAAGACGCTGCCGGGCCTTCTTCACCGGTGTGTTGATGTGGCAGGACCACAAGAGATACCGGAACTTCTCCCGCTCTGCTTTGTTAAAGCATTCTTGGTTGAATGACAGTGAGAACCAATGATTTTCATTAGATCTCACTAATAGTGAGAATTGATATATTGATACAAACATAGCGGTTAATTAAGCTGGTGGAGTCCTCAAGGTTGTGGGCCTTTACCATGTTCCACTTTTCCATCGTGGCAAGGGCAAAGCTTTGCAGAGGTTCGTTGTTTCAGTAGTGGAGCCACTGCAAATCAAATGGCTGGCCATAATTATTATGCCCATCCAACAAGTAATTGAATATGTAATTCAACAAACTAGATTTCAGCTTATGTTTTAACTTACAGGCCAATAATTTGCTCATCTTCATTTCTCTCGTGGTGGAATTTTCAGATATTAAATGATATTGCATTTTGCACATATTTTAAGTTTAAATGCTATTATATTTCCTTAACTCTTTAGAATTTTTGTCAAAAATGTCCTATCTATTCGCCTCGAGAACAGTTGTTGAACAATAGGACGAATAACAATGAATAAATTATCCAAAACTATATTCAGATCCGTACGCCATTTTACAAATAAATTGTTTTGAAATTGCCGTTAATTAGTGATAAGACTCATAATTAGCGGTACGAAATATCTAAATCCTGTGATTGTGCTGCTTTAGTCCCAGCGCGTGTCTGTGGGAAGTGGAAAGTGTAATTCTGTGTTTATCAAGAGAATCGCCGTATTCTGGCGACACAAAGGATTGATAATAATTGACTCTGATTGCGGCAATATTAAATCCTGTCAGAGTCTTTGTGCGGGAATTCTGTTGATATTGCTTCACCGCGCATGTTATCGCGAGATCAGCGACTGAAGTGCAGGTCAGCGGCCGGCGACGAAACGCTTTATTGCTCTTTATTGAGTTCAGACGCCGCTGCTTGTGATCGGTATCGGTGCCGTGTGTTTAGGCTGAAATTAAACATTCTCCGTCTCCAGACTAATATCCTCTTTTTTCATGCCCCGCGCGCCTGAGGAAACTCGTGCTTCCGGCCGCGGTTCCGGTTACGTCACGTGACAGGCTCTAGCGCTTTGCTTTTGAGAAGCGGCGGCGTGTGTCCTCGCTCGTGATGTTTATCTGCCGCAATATTTCGCTAGTGCTTCTGACCATTTTAAACATTACATTTTATTGTGTCCAAATGAAACGGGTTTTTTCTTTTCTTTTTTTTTTTTTGCTGTGCTTTAAATAAGATGCAGACAAATCTTCTGCTCAGAGGTCGTGGAACTAAAAGTGGATCTAGTTTTTAGTTTCATCCTCATTCTTTTGACATCAAAACAGGAAGATGGAGGGAGTAGTGGTTGTACTTTTTAAGATTTGTTGTTCTGTCAATGCAACACAACTATAACCTATACACTACTACTTCTACTTCTCTTTCGGCTTTTCCCTTATCAGGGGTCGCCACAGCGAATCATCCCTTTCCACCTCATTCTATCCTGAGTATCTTCTACTCTGACCCCAGCCAACCTCATGTCTTCTCTTACAACATTCATATATCTCCTCCTTGGTCGTCCTCTTGCCCTCTTTCCTGGCAGCTCCATCTCCAACATCCTTCTACCAATATATTCACTCTCCCTCCTCTGCACATGTCCAAACCATCTCAGTCTGGCCTCTCTGACTTTGTTGCTAACACAGGTAACATGAGCTGTCCCTCTGATGTGCTTGTTCCGTATTTTGTCAAACCTTGTCACTCCTCTCTGTACTTTTCCATCAACATTCTCAAAACAAATATGGCATCAGTGGTGCTCTTACGGGGCATAAAACCATACTGCTGCTCACAAATCTCTACCTTCTTCCTAGGCCTGGCTTCCACTACTCTTTCCCATGGCTCATAAGCTTTATTCCCCTGTAGTTGCTGCAGTTCTGTGTGTCACCCTTGTGATCTTGAAAATTGGCACCAGAACGCTTCTCCATTCCTCTGGTATTTATTCACTCTCTAGTATCCGGTTAAACAAACTGGTTAAGAACTCTACTTCTAACTCTCCTAGACACTTCCACATCTCTACAGGTACATCATCAGGACCAACAACCTTTCCACTCTTCATTCTCTTCAGAGCCTTCCTCACCTTGTCCTTACTAATTTCTGCTATTTCCTGCTTCTCAACATCCACATCCTCCTCCATTTTCCCCCTGTAATTTTCCTCATTCATCAGCTCCTCAAAATACTCCTTCTACCTTCTCTGCACACTCTCTTGGGTTGTTAGCACCTTTCTATCTCTGTCTTTAATCACTCTGCAATCTGCTGTACATCCTTCACATCCCTATCTCTCTGTCTGGCTAGCCTGTACAAGGCCTTCTCTCCTTCCTTTGTGTCTAATCTGTCATACAGCTCATCATATGCTTTCTGCTTGGCCTTTGCTACCTCCCTCGTCACTCTGTGCTGCACTTCGTGGTACTCCTGTCTACTTTCCTCAGTCCTCACTTCCTCTTGATGCAGTCCTGTACTTCATTCCACCACCAAGTGTCTTTATCTCCTATCTGACTACCAGATGACACACCCAGCACCTTCCTACCTGTTTCCCTGATAACGTCTGCTGTAGTTTCCCAGTCCTTAGGCTTCCTAATCACCCAGAGCCTGTCTCAATCTCTGCCTGAATTCCTCGCAAGCTCCTTGTCCTTTAACTTCCACTTATTCCACTAACTTGGTCTTCTGTTCTGTCTTCCCTCTATTCTTCTTCCTCCTGACCAACAGAGTCATCTTACACATCACCATGTGGTGCTGTCTGGCTACACTCTCTCCTACCACCACTTTGCAGTCACTAACCTCTCCCAGATGACCTCGCCTACTGCGTCTACTGTGTACTCCTACCTCCACTCTTGTATGTCACTCTGTGTTCCTCTCTTGGAAGTAAGTGTTGACTACAGCCATTCCTCTTAGCAAAGTCTACCACTATCTGTCCTTCTGGATTCCTTTCCTTCACAGCAAACCTGCCCATCACATCCTCATCACCTCTGTTCCCCTCACCAACATGACCATTGAAGTCTGCTCCAACAGTCTCTCAGTCTCAGTCTCCTCTGGGAATACTCTCTATGACCTCATCAAATGAACTCCAGAATCTCTCCTTCTATTCTAATTCGCTGCCCACTAGTGGAGCGTACCCACTGACTACATTCAACATCACCATGTCCAGCTTTATGTTCATCACTCTGTCTGAGACTCTTTTCACCTCTAGCACATTGCTTCCCTGCTCCCTCTTCAGGATTACTCCAACCCCGTGATTTTTAAAGAAGAGACGGACTTCCAATTCGTTCCTCACGTGTCTTTACTGCACTGTGATGACAAAAAAAGAAATGAAACAGTTCAACTTGCTGCCACCGTCGTTTAGCTCTCTCTTTCAATCTCACGAAGTTGTGAGAGAATAAACAAAGTATACATCATTATTATACAGACAATCATCATTTACAGACAATCAACATTAATCAACTTAATGCGTTTAAAAACCATATTAAAGAAAACGATGGACGAACAATTATAAAACTCTACATTTTTCATCCAAGCTCACGGAGTTGTGAGGGCTGAAGCGGAAATATGCAAATGCGAGAACTTTGACGGGCAAAAACTTAAAGGGACAGCACACATTAATACACACATCTCTGAGACACTGTGGAATTCTTCCTACGATGAGGCACATTTCTGTACCCGTTACATCTCTTCCTATCCACTCCATGGTAGTACAGTTTGTATACTCAAATACTAGTATGTGCTTTGCTGCCCTTTCACTTTGTCTCTTGCACATACAGTACATCAACTTTCCTTCTCTCCATCATGTCTGCCAACTCTCTGCCTTTCCCTGTCATTGTGCTAATGTTAAGAGTCCTTATTCTCAGGTCTATGCTCCTGCCCATCCTCTCCTCTCTCTGTCCACGCACCCTCCTGCCTCCTCTGCTTCTTCTACCGGTGGTGGTCGTTGTTAACCCAGGCCTCGACTGATCCGGTATTAAGTTTCTTTAGACAACTCGCATGGTTAATGTCTTTTACGCCGGATGCCCGTCCTGACGCAACCCTCTCTATTTATCTGAGCTTTAGACCGGCACAGAAGTCACTGGCTTACAACCCCTGTGGCTAGATTAACTATAACCAACACTGAGATAATTAAAAGAAATGACTTATGTTACACTGGAATTGTAAATGCAACCGAATGAATCAGCCTGACGAGCTATAGTTATAGAAATATACGTTTTTAATGTTGTTTGTTAAGCCAAGAATGCATTGTTGTGAGCCTCTGATACTGGTCACTGTGTGTGATCAAGGCTGAACTGAGTCTGTGCACTCTCATTTTCTCAATCATTCTCTCTCAAACACACATTCTCTCCTTCGCACACTAATTTTCCACCCTTTTTATCTTTCATACACAAATTCTTTCTCTCCAGAGTGAAGAGTGCTTGTAGTTTCTCTTCAGGCTCTCCGTCACACGGGACAGAGGCGTAGGGTCAGACTCATTTCAAACAGAATTACTAATGAAACAAAGTCCTCGCACCGCACTGCGTTTACAATTACATTGTCTCATTATCTCGCCCGCTCAGAGTGAGAGAGAGTGGGTTTGTGTGAGCTGTGGTCTATTCAGCATCTGGGGTTTGTCACATTATAGCGCCGACCTCCATCTCTCAACAGGCTCTCCACTCTCTACACTACAGGAGACGCAATGCCACCTTCAGCTTGAGGAACATCTCAGCTGCACCAAAGCTTCAGAGAATTGGATTACTCAGATGCAATCAGCTGAACTTCCTGATAATTACCCACATACTACACACACAAGCACGTGCAGAAATCAGACAAATCGAACAAAAGCCTTTTCACTGCTGCTCGATCTTGTTCAGGCCTTGGCTGCTAAAAACCCATTTCTTACTCTTGGGGTTGAGAGAGTAAAGAGACTTTTTTGTTTGGCAAGCGAGGAGAATGTCTCTTCTATTATCTACAACGAGAATTTGTTGGTTTGTGGCCATATTTTTGAGTAAGCTTGAGAGTCTCATGCGGTCAGAGAAACGCATGAGCTTTTTGAGTGCTGAGGTTCTAAAATTGACATCACATCATAAGCTGCACCAAAGAAATTATGCCTCTCACCTTCAGTCCGAAAGTATTGTTTTCCTAAATCCACTGTTGTTGCTCGTTTACTCATAGTCATAACAAACGTACATAGCTCATTTCTGTTTGAAGAAGTGCTAGATTAATTCACAGTAAAAAATTTCAGGTTACCTGAATATGCGTACCTGCATTTTTTATTTTAAGTTTAACTTAAATAAACGTTTAACTGGAGAATTTCATCCCTAAAGATAATCTTCGGTCCAGATGTTGACATTGATCCCGAACACACATTTTCACCTTCTGTTGGCGAAACAGGTGAAAACTGTTGGACTGAGGCTGAACATTTTTCATCATACCAATTGTCTTGACTTCTACAAAACCCGCATCACATGCACAGCGGCGAATCCAAACGAGTCAATAAAAGCTCGCACCTAACCACGTCGATCAGCTCGAAGTGTTTCCCCAACTGGGGCACAACAGCTCCATCTTCATCTGTCAGACACACCGGCTCTTATCTGTGTTGCTGGAGTTTTCCGGACATGATTGTCGGAAACGCTAATCACATCCGCAATAATCTCGATCGCGACAATGAGTCGTTACTGCTCATTGTGGTAATCACCAAGTAGATCGAAGGACGCGCGCGCTGATAAGGCTCAGGTCCGTTAACTCGAGTCAGACCGTCACCAACAGATAAACCGCGGAAAACGCGGGCCGGAACATTCGGCGTGTGACCGTCGCTCGCGCAGGTTTACAGGAACCCTGACTTTATAAAATGTAGTCGTTTTGAATATTTATTATAAACAAACTCCTATTTTCTTCAGTTCGTGCACATAATGTACGCACAATGTGTAGCTTGGCTTCATGTTTTCGCAAAAGTTAAGTTATTGCCCCTTTGAAAATATTTTTAGTAATCATTTTAACACTTTATCGATTACAGATGCTTTGTTAATCTAAAATGTTTGTTTCAGCTGTTAAGATGTGAGCATCAAGAAATTTACACTTGTTCAAGAACAAGGTTTTATTGGAGAAGATTATAAAAGACAGAAGTGAAATAGTAAATGAATCCTTAGATCCGGACAAACAGACACAGAAAACAGTGGCAGCACACGGTCCGATCCCAGACAGATCTTTTCAGGTTGACCTGAAAGACAAACACAAATGGCTCAAACCCAGGATGTGACGGACTATACGAATCCTTGCAAAAACGTCTCTCACTTGGGTTTGGTCTCAGCATCTGTGACCTGGCGGATATAAACGGCGTCCGCAGGATGTGACACGTCTCCCATTTCATGCATGTAGGATGCAGCGATGGCCAGCAGAGAGCCGTCACCGCTGAACGCCAGAGATGCAATGCTGGTGGGGTAGCGGTGAAACTGACACAAACGCTTCTTGTTGAAGGGGTCCCAGATGTTGACAAACCCATCAGACCCCCCTGCGCACACATAAACACACATGGTCACATCTTTGGTGCGATTACTGATAGTACAGCAATATCAAAATAGGAAATATTTATACTAGCTATGCATTACTTAAGCGATAGTAAAGCTTCAAGTCCTTGGTCCCTGGTTTACATTTATACATTCAGCCTGTGCTTTCATCAAAAGCGATGCATTACAATCAAACGCTGAACGAACTTGGATAACAAATCCACAACCTTCATTGTGAAAACACGAGCTTTACTGATGAAGCTACAGAAATGGTATTTTTAAAAACAATTTCACTGCATTTCATACCTCGTTTGATTGTGTCTTATAATTTATTTTAATCATATTTAAAAAATATTAATGAATCATAAATTCCCTGACAAGACAGAAATAGAAAATCCGTATAGTAACCGCTGTACCTGTAGCAAAGGTGTTATGAAGGCTGTGGAAGGAGATGGCATTGACTGGGTACACATGTTCTAGTCCATTTTCTTTCAGTCTGTGGCACTTAAAGGCATATTTCTTCTTCTGCACTTCTACACTCGGCTCTAGATACTCCACCGCCACCCGGCCCTCGATGGAGCTCAGCACGAAGCCCTGAAACATCACAGCAAAAGTGAGAATGTGAAGCAGCACATCCGCTACGTTTGGTTGAAGACTGCACCTGCTTGTTGGGAAAGGCCCGTATGCAGCGCGTCTGGAACTTCAAGCTGGACTCTCTTCTCTGCTGCACGTATCCCATGTTTCTCAGATCCCAGATGACCACGCGTCGCCCCGCTGTCCCAACAATCAAGCGGTCTCCAGCCACCGACAGGGTGTACACCTGTGATCCAGCCACACCGTCACTTATCAGAACCACATGCTAAGACTATCGCCACAGTACTTTGTCCGGCTGGGTGAAGGTTCCGGCGTTGCAGGGAGTTCTGGGGTCCCACAGCCGCACTGACTTGTCCCAACTTCCTGTCACCATCACGTTCACCTCTGGACAAAACTCTACGCAACGGATCGGTGCGTCATGAGTCCCCACAATCGTGTCTAGAAAAAAAATCAAGTCGCAAATCATTAGCACTGGGTGAGCCAGTACGGCTACAATAAACTTGATCGTCTCACCCTGATCAGTGTTCAGGTCATGTGTTTTAAGCTGACCGTCCAGACCACCGCTCCAGGCATGAGTTGGGTCCTGAAACATAAATAACCGGCATGAAGGGATTGTAAGGAGGGTTGAGGACTTGCTCATAATCTTTCTGAGTTCCTCACATAGAAAGCACAGTCCAGCACGGGTGCCAAATGCTGGTACTTGCTTCTCAAACTGTTGGCGCTGACGTCGAAGAGACGGACAGAACAGTCCCATGATGACACCAAAAGAAACTGGGAGGATGCTGGGCTGAACTTCACAGCTGACACGCCGTCTTCAGGACCCTGGCTCAGCATGAACTCACTTGCAGTCATCTACATACACACACGCGCGCGCGCGCGCACACACACAACGCGTTTTTATTATATCCCACAATCCTTTATTCTCACTGATTATATTAAGAATTATTCTTTAATAATTCCGTATTGTACTTTTGGAACGAACAATAAAGCGATTAAACAATAATAATGGCGTTTAAACGAAAGAAGCGTGGCAGTAACCGTTCGCGACACTTACGTTTAAAATCTGAATCTCGGGTCGATCCGTGTGTTATTGACTTTACTGCTGGAGTTCACTTAGTGGTTGACTTGTGAAAATAAATCTGTATTTTGATTATTTTATTCCGTTTCAATTTTCGTCTGTATGCGCTCTTCTTCTCCGCTCTTGCTCTACCGCTTTCGAGCTCTCTCGGTTCTGATTGGGTCGATTCAAAATTCTCTAGTACTTCCTAAACTACCGATTGGCTGGAAAAAAAAACCTCTTCCGGTGGTTGAATGAATCAACCGGGGATACAAAATGTCGCGAGATTTGCACGATAGCTTTTAGACGGTTTGTAAATCAATTTTTAAATTATCAAAAATCTTTATAGTACTAATATTTATATTACAATCCCATTTAAACTGTATGTGTTTTTTTATAACACGCAACGCTTCTGCCGAATTAACACAGCGATTACACTTTTACAACAGATTTTCACAATTGCTACTATACTATTAGAGCACTTGACACCGAAACGCCATGATCACTTCGATTTTATTTACAGAAAAATGAGACAACGACACACTTTACACAAACCACACGTCATAAATAATTTTATCGCACATTATTTTGTACATAATTGCTAAAATGCTTTGAATAAGAAAAGTTTTTTTTTATACACTGAGACATCTGAGAAATCGCACAGCACAGAAATCAATCGCAGACAAAAAGATTTACTGTGTGGTGTGATATGATCACTATGATGTTCTTCAAAAGCCAGTCGTAAAAATAAAATAATAATAATAATAATATAAATTATTTTAGGAAAGAAAAATACTAATAATCTGTGACTTAATATACAAATGATTCTGGCAAGTTTGGATCTTTTCGTGGAGTTTTGGAACTTCGGTCCAAACCGCAGCTATTTTTTTCTTTTGACGATGGATGTTGGTCGACGCAACGCATCTGTCGAACCGGGTCCGGAAAACCGCTTCTCGTCACACCGGTCGGATAAGAGGATGCGGATAATAAAGCGCGCGAGTAAAAGCTAAACCAGCGGCACGCGTGCCTTCCGAACGCTCGTGGTACAATATGGGCACGCGCACGATTCTTTGTGCATGACTGAGGTTCGCCGCGTCCAATTCGGCAGCGATCTGACGTTTCCATTTATTCCGGCGGTTCTGGAACCAGATCTTAACTTGGGTCTCGGTCAGGTGCAGTGATGCGGCGAGTCCGGCCCGTTCAGCGCTGCTCAGGTAGCGCTTCATGTCGAATGTAGACTCGAGTTGGAACACCTGAGCGCGGGAAAATACCGTTCTTGTTTTTTTCTTTCGGCAAAGCTTCTTGTGAGAGGCGTCGTCAGTTTTTTGAGTGTCCGAGTCACTGTCCTCCAGCAGAACCTCCGAGTCCGAATCTTTAAGGTCCGCTTCGGCCGGTTTCAGCACTTCTGAGTCTTTGACCCGGTCCGCTGCTGCGACAGACCAACCAACCAACCAAACAAACAAACAAACAAACAAACAAACAAACAAACAAGTGAGTAAATGCTCCGACAACCTGATGCCGTGTGTGTGTGTGTGTGTGTGTGTGTGTGTGTTGGTTTCTAGTGTAACAGAAGCTTCTCTCTCACCATGTATAGTGTTGGGTGGTCCAGTCGGGCAGCACCAAGAGCCGAACCTCAGGAGAGTGAGATCTGGAGCTCTGGAGATGGACAACCTCGTGTGTGGCATTTGAGCAGATCTTGGTCTGTCCGGCTTGTTCAGCAGGTTCTGGATGGAAAAGGGCGAATCCAGATCCATTAGTGTTGGCGCATTTAGAACTTGTGCAGATATGACATGGTGAAAAGACACCCAGCCATGATGAAGAGGAGAGTGTCCCGCCCCCTGGGAGAGAGACAGGTAGGAGAAAGACCAACGAAGAGAGAGAGACCGAATGGTGGGAAAGGGGGAGCAACTGCGAGAGGGATGGAAAAAAATGTTTTAGACAGATACAGGAGACACAGCTACGAGAATCGAGCTGGCAGGAGAGAAAGAGAGGTGAGAAAGTGAGGCTTTGGGAAAGAATGGATTTGGAAAAGGGGTGAGAGATGAAGAGAGAAGGAAGAATAATGGGAAAAAACAAGGAAATTGAGACAAAAAGGTGAGAATGACTGAGTGGAGAGAGGCAGAGAAAACCAGAGAGAGATGCTGGTAGAGGAGAGAAAAGACACATGTAGGTGAGAGAGCGAGAGACAGAGAAAAAGGATAGAACGACTAACAGTGACCTGGATGAGAGAAATCTGAGACAACAAGCGAGTGGAAAAACAAAGACAATTTGAATTAAAAGAATTTGAGAGAGAAAGAAAAAGTGAATTAAATACAAAGAGTGAAATTAAAAGTTCAAATCAAATTAAGAGAGAACATGAGTAAAATTATACTATATGTAACCGCATTTTGAAAGTTGCATTCAGATTTTATTAGACATATATACTTGTTTCTCATTCACAGAGAACAATCTTTTACATTTAATATTTTTTACAATTTGAACAACTGACTAAATATTCCCCTTTTCCTGGTGTCCTGAAATCAGTACTGGAAAACATAATGTCATGTCTGAGTGCGTATGAATTAAATTCTTAGTTAAACTAAGTTAAACTCTCTATCTTGAAATTAAAAGGAGATTTTTAGTTTCTTTAAGTTTCATCTTTTGTGAACACATGTAATATCCATACAATTTTATGTTTGGATTAAAATAGTTTTTTTCCTTTATTAAATGTATTAGAGTTCTCAGGCATTAAAATAAGAATAAGAACAATAAGAAACTACAGACTCACCCAATCACTATGGATCTGAATACCCATTTACTACTGACTTCGCTTATAAGCAAAAAAAAAAAAAAAAATTATATATATATTTTTAGTCCATATAGTGTATACTTTGACTAGCAGGTACTTGTATTCTTTATGAATAATTTTTTAACATAACTAAAAAAACAAACATTTACACTCTTGTTTTATTGGTTGTGTTGATGAGGCTTGATCCTTTGGCGCCCTCTAGTGAACGGGATACGATAAATTATCATTCAGAAACTACAATGTGTTCTACATTAATGCTATGTTATAATACTATCAGTAAGGCACAGGATTCATCAAAGTGTGAAAGTTAAATCATTTACAATGATAAGCACATCAAAATAACAACAACAGATTTTGAATCTAAATCAGAAGAAGGTTGGACGGTGTTAGACGTCATACTCCCGGTCGATCAGCTTGGCCACTGTGCTCAGCTGGATGTTTGTGGTTCCCTCATATATGGTTCCTGCAATAGCAGCGGATTTCAGTCTGGGTGTTAGACACACTAATGCAAATGATTTTACAGTAATGCAAAAGATAGGTCACTCACCTATCTTACAGTCTCTGTAGTATTTTTCTATGGGATAGTCTTTAGTGAAGCCCACACCCCCCATCCACTCGATACACTTTGATGTGGTCAGAGTCGCAACCTAATCACACACACACAAACACACACGTTAGAGGAGCGTGTTGACACGTGTGAGTTTTGGGCACATACCTCAGAGCAGAAGTATTTGGCCATACTGGCTTCTTTAATAAAGGGAAGCCCCGCCTCCTTTAGCCGAGCCGCGTTATAGGTCAACAGTCGTGCTGCTTCTATCTGAGTGGCCACATGTGCAATCTGATGTTGCATCCCCTGGCAATCAGGGAGCGGCAAGACAATTCACACAACACAAACAGCCAATCGCAACACGCTTCAATTAACCACATGCAAATTACCTGGAAATCAAAGATCCTTTTTCCAAACTGGATCCGCTGCCGGGTATAAGGAACCGCATGATCAAAGCAACCCTGAGCTAAACCCAGCATCTGAAGAGAAAGAGCATGTGAGCGCATGAGAGAAAAAGTGAGAGAGAGAGAGAAAGTTCAGGACCTGCGCAGCAATCCCAATCCGTCCCTCGTTCAGCATTCCAATGGCGTATTTATACCCATGACCCACCTGACCTAGAATATTCTTCTCCGGCACCTGCAGAGAGAGCAGAGTCAAAACTGTTCGATTCTTCACTCACTTCATTCTAATCTTAACTAACCTTCAATTTAAACTTCAGCCCTAAAATGCCATCACACACACACACACACACACACACACACACACACACACACACACACTGGTGTTACCTTCAGGTCAGTGAAGGTCAGGGGGCACGTGGATGAAGCTCTCAGACCCAGTTTATTCTCCTTCTTGCCAATGTGAAGCCCCTCATTGTCTCGGTCAACAATAAAGCAGGTGATTCCTCTGTAGCCCTACAGACACATACGACACCTCAGCACATAAAACAAGAAGGTTAGAATAACGTAGGGCTGGTTCTGATGCGGTACTAACAGCAGCGGGATCTACGTTGGCCATCACCAGAAACACTCCGGCCTGTTCTGCGTTACTGATCCACAGCTTCGAGCCATTGATGACGTAATAGTCTTTCTGCTTTTCTGCTCGAGTCTTTAGAGAGAAAGCGTCACTGCCCGAGCTCGACTCAGATAGACAGAAGCTCCCCACCTGAGAAAGAGAGATAACATGTTAGTAAGAGAGAGTGTGTGTTTTTGTGTTTCTGAGTCGGAGTATATGTGTGTTCAAACAGTCTTGCCATATCTGTGGTGAGGCGGGCGAGGTAATGTTGTTTCTGCTCTTCGGTGCCCAGCTTCATGAAGAGTGTGTTGATCAGCGTGTTCTGGATATCACACAGAACCGACACAGATGGATCCACTTTAGCCAACTCCTCTATCACCAGGACGGAGGAAAAGAAGCTGGAACCAGTGCCGCCATATTCTTGTCCGACCTCAATGCCCATCAGCTAAAAACACAAAGACCGGTTAAAACCGCTTCCTGGTCCTGGAGCTTCACGCGATTGTGATACTAACGCCCTGCTGGAACAGAGAGTGAATCACATGCGGATCCATTGTCGACTTTTCATCCATCTGAGAGACGAATGGGGCGATGTGATCCAGAGAAAACCTCCTGACTGAGGGAGAGAGAGATAGAGCTGCTTCAGACTAACTCTCTTTTTCACTCTCCCCATCACACACTCGCGCTCACCGGCATCTCTCATCATGCACTCTTCCTCCGAGCAGCTCTGCAGCGGTGGGAAGGCGCTTCTGCTGGCATCTGGATGAGCTGCTGCTCCAGTAGCTACTGATGAAGATGATGCATGGGAACTCAGGAGCCTGATCGCCGCACGTGTGCGAGAGAGAGGTCTCACTACCTGGAAAGAGCAGCACACAGTGTTGATAAACGAAAAAAATTGTATAAGTGATCGCTAAATTATTGTCAGGTACAATATTTTCTAGGGTGCACAGTAAACAAATACATTTCACTTCGCTTTGACTTAGCGTGATGACGTCAGAAAAGTCGGTGACCGTTGGTGACGTAAACGTTTGCGCAACTACGACACCGAGTGCATTTCTGTTACTGTAATGTTACTACCATCCATCTACCTGTCCACCATAAAGCATGACAAAATTATCAACAGGTAATTGTCGACGTTTTCCTCATTCCTAATAAGATGTTTGAATTTAAAGTAATTAAGTAAAAAAGATTCCTTAACCAGTCTAAAATATACACATACAGTATAAGTATATGACGTTGATACATGTTGTATTAACTATAAATATAATATACATATCGATATCATTATTGGTATTGACAATGTTTTACCAGCTTCGGTATGGGATTGAAATGGCATTATTCGCATCTATTGGTCAGGTGATAATGAAAACAACAGCAGGATTAGCTGAAATATCGCCGGACACGTCTGTTCTCCTCGCGGACGTACTGTTGCGTGGACGAGAACGTGTCCGAGGTGTGTGTGCTTGAATAGTTCTTCTGGCTGTCGTGTCTAGACTGTGTGTGTTTGTTATTGGTGTTTCTCACCTGTCGCAGTAGTTCGATGGCGGGCGCCATTGCTTATGTGTCTCCAAGAAAATAGTTCGGCATGAAACATACAGCACAATAGATCCGTTCCATGATTGAAGATGATATTGGGAAAAAGTGGGATAAAATATACGGGGTATATATTTTAGTAGGAGCCCAAATCACAAAACCCAAAATAAACATTGAATGGCACAACATATTTTAAACAAGCACCGAATTTACACGCGCGCGCGCGCACACACACACACACTCACGAATTAGCTCCGTTGCACACCTCCTCATTATTTACATAATACAGCAGAACCACCTTGAACTGTATGTTCATCAGAGCGTGATCTCTGTTTAGATGAAGGTGATTTACGTGCACTGTGCTTTTATTGTGTGTAAGTCCAGTAATTCTTCTTGCTTTAGCACAAAAGTGCTACATTACGTAATGCTAGTGCCAGCTTTTCCTACAATGAAAATATTTTGCGAGTGTTTTGAAACAAATCAAATACTGTATTACAGTTCAATTATTGTGTCACGTTTTCACTCCCAACACATCCTTTTTTCTAATTTACACTCCGCTGCCTGAAACACATTCACAGGCTTTAAAAACTAAACGGTATTGTAATAAAATACATTATATACAGCAATAAAACAGCTTTGTATTGTTAAACATGAACAAACATGATTTATAGTATATACAGCACATTACAAATCAGATATGAATTCATGAGTAAATCATAATACAATGACAATTTTAAATTATTTTCTAATCTAAAAATTAGTTTGCTATTAATTTAAATTTACTGTTAAAGAAAAAAATAATAATTTGAAAGACTTTATTCAGCATGAGTTTGCTTCTGAATTTAAGTTCAATATTTCGTTATTAAATCTAGTACACTTTTCAAGTCAAAGTAGGAAACCGCTGCAAGTGTGGACGAAAGAAAGGCCAGAAAGTCTTTGAAACAGCAGAAAGTTCAACAGTGACGTCTGAACATCAGGAAAGACTCTGAAGTCTTCCAGGTCCAAATAATCCACATTTCTGAACCAGCAAGCAAGCAACTTTCAATGCAATATAGATCAGTGTGGACTGGAGACGGTCCTGGACAGAACATCATGTGTGTGCTGCTGAAAGGCTTGGGTCGTGCCCGTCAGTAGCTTCTGCAAGCCATCCACTGGACAAACCAGAACTTCCTTCTTCAGCTGCTGCAGCAAACGTGACTTTTGCTGATTCAGGTCTTCAGCCAGAACCCTCAGGACCAACGGACCCACTTGCTTTTCTGCCAGAACCACACACACACACACACCTTCAAAACCGTAGCACATCAAACCACACAGACAGACAGACACGCGCACACACACCTCGAGCAGAAGAGACTGCATCAGAAATCACACGTCTGCAGGTTAGATCAGCCTGGTGAAGAACACTGGTTTCACAGACGAGCCGGTCTGACTCCTACAGCAGAGAAGAGACAGTGATAAAGAAAGAAAGAAAGAAAGTGAGGTGACGGCAACATGGCCACTCTGCATTTAACCCATCCGTGAAAGTGCACATACACACAGTGAAGTGAACACACACAAACCCGGAGCAGTGGGCAGCCTAAGCTGTGGCGCCCGGGGGGCAAGTGGGGATCAGTGTCTTGCCCAAGGACACTTAGTTGCAGAACCAGTGGTAGAGGGAATTCGAACCTGCAACCTATCGGACCACTGGACCACAACTCCCAGAAATACACTCATTTGGATGTAAACAAAATGAGTAGGATTCAGCTACTCTGCAAGACGCTGGCTCTGACCTTTTGTAGTGAGTGGTCCGGTGGGAGGACCAGTGGGGTCTGCAGAGAGGAGTGGATCAGCTCCAGCAGTGTGTGTCTGAGAGAGCAGAAACACACAGGTAAATCATTCAGTCCATCTCACAGAATCAGGTCTAAAAGAACTCTGGGCTTAGAACCTACAAGTTCGGCTCACTGATGGGCTCGCTGCTGTCCAGCACCAGGCTCTGCTTCTCCCATGGGTGTCGGCTTGGGTCTGGTGGCTCTATACGCTCACACATCTGCAGCAGAACCTCATGGGGAACACAGCTGGACCTCTGCCGGTTCCTTTGGACACACACCTGCAGTGGCGCGTGCAGAAACACCTGACAGAAGCCCGTCGAGTCTGTCTGAAGCAACGCAGCGGAGTCAGAGAGGCTGCAATTTAATTTATTACAATATGTACATGTTGCAAATTACATCTCTATTTAAATAATGTATATATTAATCTATTCATTTTCTACAGCTTATTCCATTTCTGAGTCACTCTGGATTGGTGGCCAACCATCCGCAGAGCGGGACAAACAGACACACACACACACACACACACACAC
>CM051500.1:12027982-12044681 GCA_028031935.1 Paedocypris micromegethes
CGCACGCACGCACTCACTCACTCACTCACTCACTCACTCACTCACATGGTCAATTTATCAATGCCAATTCACCTGGAACACAGGTTTTTTGGACTGTGGAGACGTGGAGTAAACCCACCCAAGCAGAACATGCCAACCGCACAGAACCGTGGGTCTGGATACGTACACGCGCGGGCCAGTCGCTGGACCTGATGCCTCATGCTGCGGTAGTAGAAGTTGTCATCCAGGAGCATCACGAGCGGCCGCTCACCGCGAGGCTCAAGTGTGTGACTCTGACAAAAGCGCGTCCACAGCGCCTCATCACACACGCCAGCAGCTCGGGCCGGGCGCGCGCATGTCTGCTGCAGGAATCGCTCCACACACAACAGAAGCGCGGACCTGTGCCGCTTCCACTCAGCCTGCACACACGTAATAAACACGAGAGAATAACGACCAACAGACGCAACGCCACATAGAACACCAACGAACCTCTTGCCACTGGCGGTCCAAAATCAAACGATCATACGTAACGAGCAGCACGTCCCAGCCTCGGCTTTCCGCGTGAGCACCGAGCTCGAGCGCCAGGCGGGATTTCCCCACGGCGGGTAACCCGCACAGAACACACACCGACACGGATCCAGGTGACATTCAGACAGACTGGTTGCGCCTGCGCGAGTAGGTCACCTGATCAGACTGAATGACGTATTTCAGCTCGCTTTTTTTTTAAATTATTATTATTCTGCAGCGCTATAATACAAAGAACAGACGATTAGATTATTTCCTCAAATTAAAGCTAAACATGTTTTTTAGACCAAGAACTAACGGTTTCTTTAACATGAAACACTTTTATACGCTTCAGCGTTGGTTCGCCCCCTCCTCGTTATGGTGTAGTTATGGGATTAGACTGATGAGGGCGCTGCAGAATCGCTCGCTTCGCTTTTCTGTGTTTGTCATCATTGATCCCCTTTTATTGGCGAAATATATACAAACATGAAACGTTTTGTTTCTCTCTCAGCTACTCCACCCTCAGTCAATAATCTCATTAATTAACGGGAGAAATATTTCCAAGATCAATATAAACCAACCACAGCGAGAGGAAGAGGAAACGGATCATTCTTCATGCTCTGACACTTTCATATTAATATTAATGACAATCAGCAGATTCACACGCATTATTGTGGATTCATTCTGTAGAACAATGAAGATTTTATTTAGTTTGCAGAGAAATTTCTCTCACTAATTTCACATTTAAACTTTCCCCAGAGAAGCAGCAGTGTTTTCTTTCTGTCTGACCTTTACAGACCACTGTTGTTCAGACAATTACATTCGTCTGGCTGTATTAATATTTATATAATCTCTCTCTCTCTCTCTCTCTCTCTCTCTCTCTCTCTCTCTCTCTCTCTCTCTCTCTCTCTCTCTCACCTCTCTCTCTCTCCTCACCTCATTTTGTGATGAAGTTCTGACAGTACACATGAAAACATAAACAGCTGGTTTGCATTTTACTCTCATTTAAAGACAAACATGTCAGTTTGCAGATCCCTGTCTGACAGGAACAAAGAACTGGCAGAAAACACAGTGAAATCACTCAAGTTTATCACAGACAATAATTTGAAGCAGCACAGAGAGAGAGAGAGAGAGAGAGAGAGAGAGAGAGAGAGAGAGAGAGAGAGAGAGAGAGAGAGAGAGAGAGGTGACCAAACTAAGTTTGTGATTGGAGGCTCATCTCAGATTCACACACAACATCAAGTGTCTGATCATCACAGGTACGACAGACGTCGCTGCTTCCTGTGGAGTGTGTGTTCTGACATTAATCAGACCTGCTGAGAGTCAAGACCCACAGCTTCAATCACTCTCATGCCCCCCGCCCCCCACTCTCAGACTTGCTGTCAGTCAGTGTCAGAACATGATGTTGGGATGCCAGAATGATGTGAATGAACAATGTTGATTTATGCTCAATTCGGTTTCTCCTCTGGTTTTTGAATACTAAAAGCACAGAAGATCCAGAATTAACATATTTCTTTTAGATGTTTAGAAACAGGGGTGTGAGGAACATAGAAATTGACCGTGCAAACACACACACGCGCGCACACACACACACACACACACACACACACACACACACACACACACACACACATGCACGCATGCACGCGCACACACATTTTACTTATTTATTTATTTTTTCATTTTAAAAGCTTGACCTTCTGATCTTTCTTCATCCTTTTGAAGAAAAAGGATGAAGAAAGCCTTAGAAGAAGGTTTCCGATCATACGTTTGTGTTTATCTGATCAGTATTCATTGTTCTGTCGCCCGTCATTTTGTCTCCATGGAGTCAACTTCAAGCCCCGCCCATGGCTTCACTAGCGGATCTTAACTGCATTACAGTCCGGCAGAATTAATTACAGCTCGGCCCAAGACTCGCCCGGAGACTCTGAGCCAATGAGCACGCAGATCAGCAAAGCTCCTTTATTAAACTATAAAGTAAATCATGTGGCGCTCGGCTCTTTGACGTAGACCTTGCTGTGGCTGTGCAGAAATGTCCTCAACTGCTTTAGTGCAATTGAATCAGCGTCTGTCTGTGGCCTGATATGGATCTGCAGCTTCTTCACGTCCTCTCTTTCATCTCATGCAGATGAAGTTTGTCTCAGTGTTTATGAGACTTTGCACACAAAAGCTTGACATTCAGCCTTACAATCCACTGCTGCATTTCACATTCATAGTGCCCTTCACACTCTTTCTTTGGCCTGTCACACTCAGCCTCCTGATGAAGGTCACACATTGAAGAACTTTGACCCATGACTGTGTCTGAGTCTGATGCTCCTCATGACCTCTGACCTCTGCTCTGTTTCTCTCAGGTCTGTGTGTAGGGACGAGGGTGGTTCAGGTTGGTAAAGCGATCTGGTTTAGATGATTATTAATGACAGCAGCAGGTCCTCTGCTTCTGCTCTTTCATCTCTCGCTTTGATCTTCTTCACTGATCTTTAATTGGCCTTTAGTTTTAGACGTGATTGATGATGATCAGCCTCTAAAGTTAAAATCTGATTCTGTCTGGTTTTGTCTGATATTGTCTTTCATTTTCTTTTTTTCCTAAATTTGAAAATCACTCCATTACCCCCTCTCTCTCTCTCTCTCTCTCTCTCTCTCTCTCTCTCTCTCTCTCTCTCTCTCTCTCTCTCTCTCTCTCTTCTCTCTTTTTTCTTTTTCTTGCTCTCTCTGACCATCATGAGCAAACTTCACTTTTTTTAACCTCATTGAGAACATTTTCACATTCTAAAAACCGTTGCTGAAGTGAGTTTCCAGATGTTTCTGAATGTGCATCAGCTGTGAATGGTTCCTCCGCAGCCTACCGGAGCTCATCAAAGCAGCCGGACCAGAGGGTTTCGAATTGACGCGGTCGGGTGTGTGTCGTGATCCTCAAAGCTCCACAGCTTTTCTCTTCTAAGCGGAATTGACCTTTGAAAAGCTGAGCTCACACTGACAGTGTGTGAGAGATGATGATGTGGATCTGTGAGTCTGGTCAAGTTAGTGAAACCCGATCAACACACCTTACACACTCCATTTCAACATTAATCATTGGAAAAGGAACGTTAATAATGCTAATGGCCGTGTGGGAGCACCGCTCGGTTTAATTACCTCTCTGGATCAATGGCCGACAATGATGAATAACCGATTAACTGGAATGTGAAGTGTTGAAGTGTTTGACATTTATGCTGAGGAGTAATGCAGCGTCTCATCTTCCGTCCTCAGAAGAGAAGTGACTCTGATTATGTTTACACTGATAATAAGTGACAGGGTTCAGCACTGGAACTCTAGATTTAAAAATGTCACCTTCTCAATACAACTTACAACTCTTGACACCATAACATGATTTGAAAATAAGAAATAAAATGACAAAAGGCCCAGAACTTCATACACACAAATTTCTAATTTTTGTTATTGTTCACCAATTTTCTCATTGTTCATGAGAGAGGCGATGTCCTCTTTTCTGGATTGTCCCAGAGCCAATTTCTTGTTATAATAGTTAATGCAGAAATACCAAATAACTTCAGTATTGAGGAGATTGACGTAAATTAGGTTGAAGTTTAACATCTGGGAGTGGAAAGAGGATCAGAAGATGGAAAATCTAAAAAACATGCTGGAAAAACTAAGCTTAGCAAAACAGGATCAAAACAAACATAACATTTCTGGATATTTGTATTGAAGCAATGACATGGATTTGTGGATGGAGCCTGTTTATGGTGTATAAGACCTGAGCCAGTCAGTTGCCTGGTTGTTGCTGTTGGTGCTGTTGTTGTTGTTGTTGTTGTTGTTGTTGTTGTTGTTGTTGTTGTTGTGTAATGTTAAACAAATGTAATGTTTATGTGCTCGTTTAAACTGAGCTTGGTCATAGAGCTACTTGAGCTTGACTTTAGAAGTGGATTGACTCTGAATTCAGCTGCAGTGTGAACAAGTCATCTGTTCAGATCTGGCTCTGAGTTCAAAGCTCCAACCAGCAGCTGTCTGAAGGTTCTAGCTCGTGATGATGTTCTGAGAGTTTGACTAGATCTTCACATCTGCTGATGAAATGACATGACTAGATCTTCACATCTGCTGATGAAATGACATGCAGTCATGTATCCGGGTTTGTTGGAAAACGAAAACATCCCAGAGAAAATGCAATCTGAAAACCTATCTGTTGAGGCACAACTGAACTAAATCACTGTTGTTTTTTACTCACAGGCCAGAGAACGACACACACTCGTTGACTTTCATCAGCTGAGTTGGAGTGAAGAGTGTGTCCCGTGGCCGCCACACCGGTCCAATCCTCCGGCTTGTTTCCCTGTTCTCTTTCAAGTGCAAATGCTCCTGCAGCTGAATCAGCCGTAAATCAGCTAATCTGAATCTCTGAGGAGAATTTTATTGCATGTTACGTTTTAGAGAAGAGCGAGGCTGAAAGGCTTCATTTGAGGTCCAGAGAAGAGAGAGAGAGAAAGAGCGAGAGATAGAGAGAGAATGGAAAGGGTTTCCGGAAGAGAGAGTGATCATGAAGTCGCAGCAGTCTCAGTTCAAGACAGTCTAAAGACAAGCTTTAGAAGAGCTTGATGCTCAATCTAGACAGGTCACAGTATGAACTCGTCTTTATAGTGTAAATTATCTGATTTTTTTTCTTGTTCAGTGTGTGCGTGTGTGTGTGTGAGAGAGAATCAGTCTCACTCCAGAATAAATTGCTTATCGATCTATAAATCAGGAAATGTCCTGCTTTCTGTCAGTTTTCTGGTGACGTGAGACGTGTACAGGCAATAAAAAGCTTGTGGGCTTTTGCTTCTTCTGCTTGTGTGTCTGTGATGCTGAAGAGTGAAACATACAATTTGACCTCTAACCTCTAATTAACGTCACAAATTTTCCTCTCATCAATGATGACCAAGACTAAAAGCCTCGACTGATGTTTTCCTCTGTCTCTTGAGCTTGAACAGAGAGTAAATTCTACTTTAACAGTCTGATTGTTTCATCCGAGTATAGAGACAGTAAGATTGTCTTAACTGATCTGCAGCAGCTTAGTCAGCTGGAACAAAAGAAGAAGAGAAAGAGATTTTGTGGTTGAGCTTCATTAGCGAAAGACTCACTGTCTCTGGCCGTGTTTTCAGTATTATTAGCGAACGCGCTGCTCTGCTTCCTCCAATTAGACCCTTAAACTGGTGTGAGAGAGAAAGACGAGCGCTGACATCTTCCTCAGAAATGCCATTGGGTCATTATGAGATGACGCTGCAGTAAAAACATCTCTGCTCTTCTATTTAATTGAGAGGTTTTAAGAATGAGTGCTGTTGCTTTTGGCGCATTTATGTCACCTGCTGAAAACGGTTGTTTGTTCACATCACATTCCCTTGCAAAAACACTTCATAATTGCTCCAATCAGCACAAAATGTTGCCACAGAGTCTGAGGAGAAAGTTTACAAGTAATTGAGTGGTTGATTTTAACTCCTCACAGAGGATCCAGAACATCAGCTGTTTCTGTAAAGTCAAAATGAAGAGCAGTCCATCACCTGCCATCGTATGAGTGTGTCCGGATGACTGCTGGTAGTGTCTCCGGTAGGATACAGTTTCTAGGTGATATTCTAGACCTATACTGTGAGCATTTCTGTTGATCTAAAGTCGTTTGGTTGATCTAAAGAAGGGTGTTAAGTTACAAAAGTTCTTCACTTAAGTAAAATTTAGGCTATTTTATACTTCACTAGACATCGGTGGGCTAACCCAAAATGAGCAAATCATCCAAAAGAGAAGAGAAAAATGGCTGTTGGGTCTGGTCAGTCATTGTAGCTAGGAGCTGAATGACCTCCAATGATCTCTTCATAAAGTTTGAGCACTTTTTCAAAGCCGCCGGAGCGAGAGCTGTAGTTGCCCTGACATAGACTTCAAACTCCATTACGGAGCAATTTATGCATCGGAACCTGCCAGGTTTCTACTCTTCCAGATCTCATGACTGTACTGTGTGTAGTTTCAATGCCCACTAGACTTAAAAGGTGGTCCAAATTTGATTTAAGCGCTCTCGATTTTTCATGGCAAAGTTGTTGGTGTCATTCTGTCCTTGAGAGATGCAGTTGCTTCCGGGTCAATAAGGACAGAGATGATGGTCATTCAGCCTCTTTCTGTAATCTCTTTTTCTTTTGTTTTCATAGCCGTTGCTATCATCGTTACACTAATGTTCTGTTTCTTTTGTTCATGTTTTGAACAGAGCTTAATAAATAAACTATAGGTGAACTTTAAGATAATATCCACTAAACACAGTTCCTAATCACATCACCGCACTCCATCTATCAGAGCCCAAAGAAAACTCGATATAATATGCATCATTTCAAGACAGACCAGTTGAATCACATACCTGACGTGTATGTTTTTTAAATATAATTTTTACAACCAGCACAAAACAAAAACAAACCAAACAAAAAACAAACAACCCTTCACATAACAGTCTGTGCATCAGATAGAAAATAGCATGAAAATTGTTATTAAATAGAATAAAAAAGACGTAAAATACATTAAACAATATTTTGTTAATAAATGGCATCAGTTACTTTGCCCATATGAACTTTGTGTCAAAGATATGTAAAGGACATTAAATCAAACGAATCAGTAGATTACAGCATTTGCAGTAGTCGCTAATCTTGAATAATCAATATGACTGTGACCACGTTCATAAACAACACTTTTTTCCAAGCACATTTCAATTATATTAGAGCACAACTATCAATTACAATAGCATAGGATTCAGTACAACACAGTACATGGATTACAATCATTGGATTATACCTAATGAACAAGCACATTAGAACACACATGATCACATTAGTTCAAACATGAACATCTTAATTACATGTTCTGAATATCGTTTTTTAGAGAAGTGCAGACATGATCTGAGCATAAATCGAGATTTTTGTTCAGGACCTGCTCTGTTTATGGACCTTTTCTGGATGGTTCTGTGTGTGATGGCTGAATGAGAAGAAGAGCTCCATCATGTCCATTAGGGCCTGGTCCAGCTCCTTCATAAGCGCCTCTGCCATGCTGCCCTCGCCCGCCTTGGACGTGCATAAGCTGGATATGCAGAAGCGGATGGCATGAGACTGCGGGTTGTAACAGCAGCCGTACCCATCGGGTACCACCGGACCGTAGCAGCAGAACATCTCTGACCTGGTAGGAACCTGCAAATAGAAGTGTGACTTGGGAGTGTTTCCTCTCACAGCATTGCATTGGTCAGTAATACTTTTGATCTCACCTGTGTGATCCCCTTCTATGTATGAAGGGGTGTGTGTGTGTGTGTGTGTGTGTGTGTGTGTGTGTGTGTGTGTGTGTGTGTGTGTGTGTGAGGCAGTTATCCATCATGTGTGTGGTTTGTGTAGGTTCACATGCGTGTGTAAATAAGCAATGCGATTAAGTTGGTGTTTATGCTTGTTTCAATGAGTGTGCAAGTCAGTGTGTGTGTGTGTGTGTGTGTGTGTGTGTGTGTGTGTGTGTGTAGGTGTTACCTGACTGGTGGACAGAATGAAGCAGTTGCTGATCCTGTAGGCTTCATCTTTAAATATTTGTGGCATCTCCATCTTCATTTCTTTGGCAATTTCTCGAAGTGCAAGCAAATGATTGTCGATGCCGGCTCCGGTCACAGCCTGTAACGTTCATCTCAATTTATGTTTAGACCAAATTATTACATGGAAAACACATTACATTCTTCACAATCGTTGTATTAAACACTGATTTATTGAAGAGAAGGCACTAGCTGTGGTCACAATGACTTTGTGACATCAGACAATGTGACTGACCAATGTATGATCAGTGTTTAATATTAGGCTGAAACAGTGTCAACACCAGTGACGGTGAGATCTGACACTTGATTTATATAGAATGATTGATTTATATAAACTCGCCTGTTTATATAGAGTGATGGAAAGATAAATATACGTAGAGAAGTGAGAGTGAGAGGTAGACAGAAAAGGTTAAAAAGAGAGAGAAAGGTAGTGATCAAGTGAGTGAGAGAGAGATTGAGAAATATACAGTGTCTTAATTGAGAGACATAGTGATTATACCACTTATACCAGTTGCATACTGGTGTTAGTATTTTGCTATAGTGAGTAAAAGCTTCACACCGTTTTTCAGTGCCTAAACCAGTAATCGTTATTTCTGTGACACAAACGAATTAAATACTGTGTTGGAGTCTCCTACCTGAAATGTAATCTGAGTCTGAACCTTCACAGCTTCTCTGAGAATCTCAAGCCTCTGTATGGCATGTGAGGAAACACAAGATCCACCGATAAACCTAATGGCCAGAGTCACAGCAGAAAAGCAACGAGAAGAACAACTGAACCTGGCGGGCCACAGTGTTGTCAGTCATGGCCTTCACGAAAGCAAGAGCCTCAGCAGTGGCTGAGCGGATGTTTTCCACACGTCCTTTGCGAAAGCGGCGAAGAGAAGCACTTTCATAGGTGGAGACGAGTCGCTTGTGACACCTGCAAATACTGTATGTTCAGAATTTTGATTTCTGAAGAAGATTCTTATGAAGAGTTGAAATGAGAAGCTTGACCTCTGACCTGTAAAAGGCCAGCTGCAGTGCCAGCTGTATGAAGGCATCAGGACTCATCTTCTGCTGCTTGATCAGCTCCTTCCCATAAGCCTTGAAGTCGAGGACCTGCAGTTCCAGGCTCCCAACAAGTCTAGAAGAAAATTGTTGGTATCACAGCCGGTTTGGAGGCAAACCTATACAATTTTTCAACGTTTCTTTGGAGTTAAGTGTCTGGACAGACTATGACATCTGACCTTTGAAGATTTTCAGCAGCACATGTTAGTGCTTTCTGGACCTCCAATAAACATCTCCACTCCAACCTGTATGGGGGAGGAAGTTCAGACGTACCCCCAACTGTGCTGGGCGAGCGAGATCTGCTCAACCTACAGTGGAGAAAGAGAGAGAGAGAGAGCGAGAAAGAGAAAAAGAGAGAGAAAGAGAGATTTCTCTGTTTTATGCTCATTCGGATGATTGATGAAGTATGTACGTGTTCTTCAGGATCTTCTCAACACACTGGACCAGGACAATGCCATCGAGTGCAGAGTGTTCGCAAACCACACCACACGCGCCGTCCATACACACCACCAGCTGAAAACACAAATGGACCGCTTAAAGCAGACTGCTCGCATCACAGTTTCACCAAGGCTTCACAGGACCCATAGAAAATACTTATGTGTGTGACGCTCTTTACTGCCTGAGATATTTGATATAAATACCCACCATCATTAATTTTTAAAGATTTGTTGAATTTTTTTCTTTATTTTTGTATTGACTTTTATTTTTTTGTTCAATTGCTTATACTTCACTTATATATTGTTAAAACCATATCGAAAAAAACTTATCCGGGCCCTGTGATACCTTGGACTATGCTGACCTGCATCTCTCAGCCTCTGCGGCCGGAGTTTTTACCTGCAGTGTTTTGTCGTACCAGCGATTGCCCCCGTTATAGTCCGGCCCACCACCGTGCAGTAGCATCATGGCTCTGTTGGCATCACTGGGTTGGAGTCCGGTTGGTTGGTCCACACAGACGATGCACATGCAGCTCTCAATCTTGTGCAAAAACTCTGCATTCACCGGATCTGAAGTATAACGGGTCGGGTTGGGTCGCAACCTTCTTCAACGGGTGGCCATGGTGTCGGACACTCACCTTTAAGCAGCAACTGTCTTGCTTGAGCCCAATGTGTCCGATTGTCTGAGGTCAGCAACCCCACAGCAGCCGACCGCTCACCGATCCGGGCTTGGTCACAGATCTGTTCCAGCTGCAGCAGAACATCTGCCTCGCTCAACTCTTGTGGTCCAGCTCCCATGTTCAGCACAAAGAACTGAAAGATACATAAACCATCAACGACTTACTAACAAAACACACACACACAAACACAAACACTGTTGCAACCTACGGTTCATCATCACTGATAGGTTTATCGAGTGATTGGCCAGACTTAGTGCAGACCATTCCGGACTCAGTGATGGTGCAGAGTCTTGGCACCATGGGGTTCCCAGGTCACATACCCATCACACACTCACGCGCGCGCGCGCACACACACACACACACACACACACACACACACACACACACACACACACACACACACTTGCCTGTTCTCTGCAGGCAATGATGGCATGTTCAGTGACTTTGGTGTTGATCAGATTGTCCTGTGTATGTCCAGCTCTTCTGTACGAGTTGAAGAGACACTGGTACTGGTCCATAGAGAGTTGCACATGTTTTTGCAAACCACCAGACTGTTCACCCACAACTCCTCTACAAAACACACAGACACAGCATGAGCACACACATGCACATACTGTTGGTTTACAACACGTCTACAACATTTATTCCACTTCCTCACCCCAGTTACTAAAACCCTAACCTAAACCCTAACCTAAACCAAATCGCATTGTCCCATCTTGTCCCAGTCCCATCTTGAACCTAAAAAGGGTCTTCAAGGTTTTGAAGCCAGCCTCAGCCAAAGGTCCCCACAAGTGCCCATAGCGCCACAATTTAGTATAAAAACCATGCTTTGGAAACCTCACTTTGAGCCAAACGCCTGCACACACAAACACGCACACATTTTACACTCTTCCTCACATTCAAACTTTGCATGATATATCAATTTTCCATTCACCTGTGTATAGCATTCTTATATTCAGACACACTGAGCAGAAGACGTGCTGTGAACCTGTAGTGTCAGTAAGAGAATAAAAAAGGGGAGCGAAAAAAGCAGGTGAATGCAATTAGTATGACAGGAAGAAGGCTTTCAAGACAGGAAAAACAGAGAAACAACAAACAAGGAGGAGCACAATTTGCAGAAAAGGCAGAAGGAAGGACGTTTCTCTGAATGTCTCACAGCAGCAAGTCTCTCTGGTCTTTAAACGGCTGCAAAGGGAAAACCAGAGCGGGACTAGAGTTGACCGGCAGTGCCAGTCTGTTCTTCAGGTACATGTCATCCAGCCAGTACTCCAGCACCTGAGGGCGAGAACCAGAATCAACTCATCAATAATTTTCCTGATAGAGCGGTCAATGGCCACGGATCACGTCCCCGCTGTCATTTCTCCTCAGCGCTAACGAGAATCAATGATGATGAGGATGTTGTGTGTTTGTACCCAGTTGTGTGTATCCTGTTGTTTGTGCATCAGCAGTGTCTGCAGTGTTTCTCCGACTCCTCCGGCTCGACCGAACTCCTCCACCACTGCTTGACTCGTCAGGAACTGAGTGTGTGACAGCAGGGGTCTGATTGAGCGCAGGTACCGGTCAAGAGTATCCTGCAGCTCTGGCACCGGAACCTTCGGCAGAAGCTACAACAGAGTGTCCGTGTGTGTTAGTGTACAAATAAGAATTTATGTGAGCATCTGTGTATGTATGTGTGTGAGAGCAACTTGTGTGAGTGAGTGAGTGAGTGAGCGAGTGTTTGGTATTTAGAAATTAGTGTGTGTGTGTGTGTGTGTGTGTGTGTGTGTGTGTGTGTGTGTGTGTGTGTGTGTGTGTGTGTGTTTGTGTGTTGCACTAGTTTTTCAGTCAGTGTGTGTGTGAGAGAGAGAGAGAGAGAGAGAGAGAGAGAGAGAGAGATAGAATGTTTAAGTCTAAGATAAACTTGGTTTATAGTCGATCCTGCAGGATATTTCCGTGAGTTCTGCTGGTTCTCTGATCTTCAGTTTTGAGTAAGATACTTTACATAGACAGCTTCAGGACTGAACTATTTAAAACCCTAAAACAAAACTCTCCGGTGAATTCATTATGTGATTAGATAACAAATGAGAGCAACCAGAAAATTCATTTTCTTATGGAATCTTTCCACCCATAACATTTAGAACTTTAAAATCTTCACTAATGTCGTATACAGTATTAAATTAAAACTTACTTCTTTCACACCCAGAGTTTTATTATTACTACATTTACTGTTGCTTTAGTTTGCTCGCCGGACACATTATTGAAACCCGACATGAAATTAATATTTACAATAATTATATAAAACAAATACTGGCCTAGTATGCAAAATGTATTCAAGTTGCTCACCTGGTCATCTTCAATAGCCGTGTCCATCTCTCTAGTTTAGCTGGACTGAATCCGACTTTCATCGTCTTATTCTCTCTCCATCTCTCTCTGTGTCACTTTCTCTCTCTCTCTCCCTCTGTGGACCCCCCCAACCACCCCACCCCCCTCATCACCATTTCAACACCGCGGGTACCCCACAATATTCTGATGTTATGCTCTTATATCGAACTGTCTCTGTGCCGTTTTTTATTTACTGTATGTGAGATTAAGACGCAATTCCTTTTAGCACTGTTCTGGTTATTCTGGATCTGTCGGGTTTTAGATTTCCCGTGGTTTGATTACATGGAACGAAACAAGTTGTGTCACATCATAACTGTTACGAAATTACTCGCTTTGAGAGTACGGTGTTTGCGAGGCTCGGATAATCCGTTCTCGTCCACGGGACACAGTTGTGTGACATCATAATTATTACTTGCTTTGTAGAAAACGTGAAGATGAAGCTAACGTACATGACATAGTTTAATCACCAGTGAGAAGCTTTATTTGGCTGCATGTCAGCGTTTATTTCTCATTCAATTTTCTGCCGATTTACTAAAATACACCTCTAACATTTTAATGCAGATAAAAGTCAAAGGTTGTACGTGAACTTACAGAAAACCATGTGTATGACTGACTTGAAATTAACTTAACTAAACGCAGAGAGACTTCACACACAGATGCCCTGTACAGTCGATGTCCTGCGTGAACAGCTAAATGAACTCAGAACTGGACGATTCCTCTTGCGAACATGGTTTGCGGGGCTCGGAGAATCCGTCCACGGGACACGAACGGGTCGCCACCGAGCTCTTGCCCTTTCGCCTCAGTCTACGCTCCTCCATCTGGATGGTGTCGTAGAGACCCGTGGCTCCGTCCTCCAGCAGCACGTTGCTCTCGGAGCGCGACGGCTTCATCTGACACACGCGGCGAAGCAGCAGCAAGGCGGGTGCGTAGAGAATGTTGACCAAACCCATGCCGAGGTTCAGCTGGACGTATCCCAGGTCGTGAACGATCTGACCCGCCACCACTGGTCCCATGGCGTACGCCACTGAGTAGGAGATGTCCGCGATGGCGTAAACGCTGCCGTAGACCGACACGTGGCGCACATCCACCAGGAAGGCCAGCGTGGGCAGAAGCGCAGTGTCCACCAGCGCAATGCCAAAGCAGATACCGCACAAGGGCAAGACGAGCTGCCCGAAGCTCTTGCAGGCTGGCAAGGTGCATGAGCTGGCGCCAATCACCACCAGACCGAGAGCGCCGTATAACCACTGCAGGTGTGGGAATCGGGCAGCCAGGCGGACGGTGACGTAGACCCCCAACACATGAGGGAAGAACGCCGGCAACCAGACCAGCCCCATCTCCCATTTCGTGGCGCCCATGGTGCTCTCCATCCAGTTGGCTATGGTGGGTTCGAGAAACGCCAGCGGAATGTTGCAAACGGTCAGCGCGCCCGCGACAACGGCGACGAACGGGTCGACCATGAGACGGTGGATGGGCGTCCCGACCGGAAAGTTCTCGCGCGTCCTGTTAGAAAAAGGTTTGATCACGGTCAGGAGCAAGAAGCCGTCCAGCAGGCAAACCGAAGCCAGAACTAGAAACGGGACCCGTTTACCTGCGAACTCATATAGGACGCCGCCGAATGGGGGAGCAACGAGGCTGCCGAACGAGATGAACGCGAGCGCGATGCCGAGCGCACGGCTCCTCTCTGCCTCCTCCGTGTATTTGTCCGCGATCATCGCGATTCCAGAGGTGTCGGCGAACGCAGAGCCGAGCCCCTGCATGCTCCGAGCCACGAACAGGGTCCCGTAGTTCTCAGCGAAGGCAAAAGTGCAGGTAGACACGAACATCAGAAGCAGCCCGATAAGCAGCGGCGCATCGTAGCCGACTCGGTCGATGAATGTTCCGGAGAGAGGGTTCACGAGCAACTGCACTATGGCTTTAGAAGCGAACAAAACTCCGATCTTCACATCCAGATTTTGCCCCTTGCTGCTCGACGAGGAGTTGGCGTGAGCGCGCGCATCTTGCTCGCCTTCAAGATCCGCCAGGTAGTCGGGGATGATGGGAACAATCACCATGTAGAGCATGTTGTCCAGGAGCAGCGCCACGCACACGACCACCAGAATCAGCCGCCGTTGGCGCTCGGGCTCGAGCATCACGCTGCTTACTTCAGAAAACTTCAGGAAAACGGCTTTGGTCAATCCGGGTGACCCGTCAGAAGCCATTAATGTGAAAATCAGAGCCGCTCCAAAGAAAGGTGGTACAACGTAATAGATTGTAAATATATCTTTTCATTCCTTTTCTATAGTACTGTTTTCTTTTGTTTAGTGTTTTTTTGCGCTTCTGCGGCATTCATGGTTATAGAAGGTACTTTGTAATTTGCTTTCCCTTGTAGACGGAACGCTGACATTCGGTTCCATCAATGCAGATGATAGTCCCGCTCCCCGCTTGCGCATGGGTACTCGCGTCCTGTTGGGTGTGCGCGCACTTTTCCTGTCAGGAGGAGCGCAAATCAATTGTTCTGTCCATCGAAAACGGACGCGAGCATGCGCAAGCATCATCTCCGGATGTCTAAGGCGCGTCGTCGCGGGTGACCGGCCTGACCAATCACAGAATTCATTTTTTTTACCCGTTTGCAACTAATGTCCCCCTTTAAAAGCAGTACAACACTCTTTGTTAAGCGAAAAGTGTATCAATTTATTTAAAGAATACAACCTGACAGAAAAAACGCATCATCACAATATAGCGCCCTCGAAGCAAGACAGACCTGGTCAGGACCCTGTGTTTCAGTTTCTTCTTAGTACAAAACAAACCGTTCAAGAGAAATGGAGATTGGAAAAGTGCCCTATTGGTAATAAGTCCAATTCTTCCTTTCAAAGACTAGTCCTGTAATTGCGTGGACTCAAGACTGTATTTTTAAATGATCACAAAAGACCTTTTCTGATTCCGTGTCACTGTTTTTCTTCATTGTTTATATATTTATGTTAATACATGTAAAAAGAGTTATAAAAAAAAAAAAACACGGAGTCAGACAACACTCAATTACTTGTCATTTGCAGCTTGGACATTAAAGATTTTTTATTCTGAAAATAACTGTCAGAATACTGCATCGATCCCGTACTATATCTCCACTAGATGGCGCACTCGGACACAGAATCACACAGGTTGCTCAGCCAGCGGTTTCCGTACAATATACTCGCCATGGTGATACCAAATGATGGCGGTGTGAAAATAAAGTTCATTTTCTGTTCTTCTTTAAACCACACTTTACCGGGATTGTATTCAGAAGAACTCGAGAAGTCATCAAGCGTATTACAGTAATCAATAAAATGTTCCAAGTTCATAACCTCCGATGGTGATTTAAGTATTTTCCACATTTGGACTGAGAAATGGAAGTGGAAATGAGATGATTAAAATTAGTTTTTACACTTGTTCCGTTCGCGTCAGTCGGTGTGTGTGCTATTTGGGTTTGTGATGTAATGTGTGAAAGATCCTCCAAGTGTTTACGCTGCTCTGGTTTATTTCAGACTCTGTTTCACAGAAGAGTAAAGAAGTTAATCCGGATTACGACTCTCTGGCACCTACAAACCCAAGAAAACCACCTAGCTGACCCGCTACTGAAGCAGTGAGTTTATTTCTGTTTGTGTGGGGGGAAAGGTGTTTGTGTGTGTGAAGCAGAGAGTCTGTGTGTGTGTAGGAAGAGTTTGTGTGTCAGTAAGCCTGAGAACGCGTGAGACAAAGATTGCCTCTCTTATAAAGCCACACTGATAGATTATTGATTCACATTAAACATGTATGATCCTGTACGTGTTAATCTGTGACCTGCTGTAAATATCTTTAGTAACAGAAGTGCATCTTCATTCACTGCATGAACTTTGACCCAGAATCAGAACAGACTTATAAGAAAACTGAACTGATCATCTCTCTCTCTCACACACACACACACACACACACACACACACACACACACACACAGACCCACACATGCGTACACACACTGATCTCAGATCAGCTCTGTTCTCCAGTAATCTCTGATGATCCTACTCAGAAAAATCTCATAACAATGGGCTGCTTGTTGAGAAGAAAGTGTAAAAAGAGTGAAACCTGAGGAAGAGATGTGCTGAACTGAAGAATCGCCCTCTTCATTGGACACACACGCACGCACGCACGCA
>CM051500.1:12044697-12109813 GCA_028031935.1 Paedocypris micromegethes
ACACACACACACACACACACTGCAGCTTCATCTTTTATTCTCAGCATTGGAGAGCACTTGACAGAGTGAAAGCACCAGCATTTCTCTCACCAGACACAACACGTCGAAGGCACATGGTATAAGAAACTGTGCGAATAGCTTATTTTTTCTTGTCGGTCTTTTGTCCAGTGAGGACCTGCCAGATCCCACCACGGTAGTATTCGTTGCCATACGCATAAAGCACGGCGTGAACGATGGGCGATGTTTTTGCCAGAACTGGAAGAACCTGCAAAAACCAAACATGGGACAGCGCTAAGATTTAGCCAGCAGCTCCAAACACACACACACACACACACACACACACACACACACACACACACACACACATGATATGACACAGCAGGGCAACACAAGGTAGAAGTAGCCGTTTTTTAAAGTGACACTCGGGTGACACTGCAAGACACTAGGTCTGATATTCAGGTTGAGGGATGATAGTGTCTGCACCTTGAAATGGTGAGTCTTCTTGAAGTAGGCATAGATAGAGCTGTAGGACGACTGCAAAACAACAACTGGAAAGGCCAGATACAGCACAGTGATGGTCACCACATAGCTGATGTAGCCCCTAAATACACACATACACAGCCCATCACACTCTGTAATTGACCTGCAAGAGTCTGTGAGATCCATGACAGTTCTTCACCTGTCTCCTTTGCTGTAATCCAGCGTGCAGCAGGTTTTCAGTGGCTCAAAGTTAAATTCACCCCAGCCAATGATGGGCAGTGGCAACACTGACCAGAACACAGCTAGAGTCCAGATAATGGCACTGATGGTCCCAGCTGTGCTCCAGAACATCTTCTGCTCTGGAAGCAAACACAGGTGTGATGTTCAACAGGAAACCTCAGGAGATACCTGGACTCCAGATCTACTGGGACTCACTGGTGCAGTACTGGTGATATCTGTCCCATGCTACAGCGGCCAGAAAACTAATGCCCGCTAAGATGGAGACCATTCCCTGAAGAGCGTGAATCTGACAGCCCTCCATCCCAAACGGCCAGTGTCTGTGAGAACAATCACCCATAACGCTCTCCATCATTCACAGAAGACGCGCCAAAAGAACTTTCTGCTTTTTACATTCACCCTAACAGTTCCTCAACAGGCCATGGTGTGTCCAGAGTTCCTGAATAATTTAGAATTTGATGACGAGTTAAACGTGTACCTCATGTAACTTGCATACGCAGCCACCAGACCATTGATGTTCAAGCCCATGTCAGCCACCGCCAGGTTGAAGACGAAGAAGTTATTAGGCGTCTGTATTTCCCGAACCCTGAGAAAAGCCACGGCTGAGATGATGTTGAGGAAAAAGCCAAGAAGTCCTACAACAAACCAGATGAAACAACTTGCAGCTCTTCAGTCAGCTCACGGAAGAAAATCTGAACAAAGCCCACTCTTTCTGAGAGAGACCCTTATTCGACTACAAGTTTTGATGAACTGAAGGCTGCTGTTCTCATCTATTCATGGTATTTCATTTTCATCTGAAAAACTTGCCTTCAGTTTACAGCTGGCCAGAAGTTTCACTAACCAGTGATGTCAAGTACTTGATTAAATGGACTAAAGTCATTTTTGTATTGTACTTGTGCTGAGTATATAAAATACAAGAAACTTACTTTCTACTTGACTACATTTTAGTTTGAATATCTGTACTCCACTACATTGGAATGGACACTCACCATTACTTGTTACATTATGATTGTGCGCAACAAGTCGCCGTCTTTTTCTACCACGGTTAATTTCTTGGCCGAACGAGGCGATATTGCCATCTACAGGATGCTGAAGGTTCTGGATGCTGTTTATGAGCTAAAGTAAATTAGCAGTTTTTTTGCACATTTGATTTGACTACAAAAGATTTTGTACTTTTAAAATCTATTTTGTTCTGTCATTTTAAAACATTGAGCTGTTGATGGTTCCTGGTGTTTTTAGTGTAAATTTAAGTTTTTTTTTTAAAGATTGGATACTTTGCGACTTTTACTCAAGTTCTTCTGGAATAGGTGACTTCTTGTTACTTGCAATGGAGTAATTTTTACAATAAGGCAGATGTACTGTTACTCAACTATGGTTTTCAGGTATTTTTTTAGTTTTTACACCTCTGTGACAAACTCTTGAAAATGTCCGAGAAACACTCACCCTCGACCAGCAGAACAGAGCCGAAAGCAAACATGTCGAAATCAGTGAATCCCTCTGGTAACGAATACGAAGCCATGTTTCCTGAGTCGTTCTCCTAGAGACTCGCCCGAGACTTGTGTGGGTTTTTTTTTTTTTGCTTTTGTAAGGGGACGTTTGTGGGATTTAAAGACCGTGAAATCCCCGAAGGAATGTTTTAAGACGGCAGAAGTTTGTGAAATCGCTATATAGCCGCACTCATCCGCCTCCTTCGTGCGTTCAAAATGCGCATGACAGGCTGGCGACCCCCGGTTGGGGTCCACGAACAGATGCACGAGTCGGGCTGCACACACATCCGAAGTCTAGGTTCGTTTCTTTACTGATAACGAGCTGAAGAACCAAGTTCCACTCGCCTCTATTTCGTAGTTTCGTCAAAGCGGTCAGATCCACAGGTGTATATAAACTTCTTATACGACTTCGATTCTTACTGAATGTACTGGATGTTTAACTTTTTTACATGGCATACCGTTGACGTGCGATGTTTATCCGTTGCGCAATCATAATCAACTCACTAGGAGCTGAACTTTGTTCTCAGATCTGGTATTTTAATGCCGTTGGGAAATACTGCAGTTTTGGTGAATGAAACGGGTTTGGGAGATTATCCGTTACGATAGAAAAGGCTACTTAAGACCATACACAGAATATACATCTCGTTCGATTCAGTGAAGCGGTGGTACGTGGTCTGTTTTTTCCCCTGCCTTGGCTGGTCTTTGTCTGACGGCGAACTGTGGATTGGGCCGGATAGTGAACGCTGCTCACTATCGCCATCTCGTGCTCCAGCTCGGGATTGCAGGTTTTGGCACTCACGCTACAAGCCCAACCACTGACATACGGTACTTGTTTTGTGAGAGTATGTATATAACCACAATGAAATAAAATGGACAAAATTGAAATGCTTTTTGTTCGTTTATTTGTTAATTCTCTCATGTATATATTAATTCTTTGCTGGTCCTTCTGACCATTCTCGCTTTCCGCTAGAAAAAATCTAACTGCACTGTTGCACGTCTTTTTGTATTTCTATCCCAACTCGTCTGATAAAGCTATGAAGAGTTCTGTACTTATTTGCAATCAGTTGTTTAATGCGACGTCTAAAATTAACCTCCAATCACGAGAAGAAGCGCGGCTTCTGTTTATACACAAACTGCAGCCAGCCAGCCTATAAGCTTCTAGGAAAGAATAATCGCGTAAACGAAAATACCCAAAGTCCTCCTTCTAATCTGCTCTATCCTTTTTATCGCGGGATTCGGATCAGAGAGAGCAGAATGCGCTGGAGACTCACAAAGATGCTGCTGCCGCTGATGCTGTGTGTCCAGCATCATTAGGAGCCTGAAGTCCCTCCGGCACCGCGGCGACTGGCGAGCTGAGGATCGGATGATGCCCGGCTGCTCGGTCCGGGCTCCGATGCCGGCGATGGCGCTGCTGCTGGTGCTGGTCCTGGGTTCATTCCCACAGAAATCCAGCAGCTGTCCTGCCCAGTGCAGCTGCTTCTACCACAAACTCAGCGATGGATCAAAATCAAGGTAGATTTTAGCCAATTGCAAGCTTGTTCTTTGAGAGGCTCTGCTGTTTTCAGACGCAGGATTAACTTTCCTTGCGCTTTCTAATCTCTCCTCCTCATGGCGACAGCATTTCAGACCGGATTGACAACAATATTATTAAATAATCGACTAAAACTTCAGCTTTGTTTTCTTCTGTGTTGGGTTTTATTGATATACACAGTAATATGCAATATGTATACGTATATAATGTGCTACAGTAATATATTACTTCATATATTTAGTTCTTGAAGTAGTATCTACAAAGCAGCAGAATACAAAAATAAGTTTGGTTTTTAGTTTTATTCAGTCATGTTGTGATGAGCATTTATTTGTATTGTCAATATTGTATTGTCACCTCTATTGAAATAACTTTGACCCATATTAATATAGTTGAATCTAGCCCTATATTGGATTCATGAACTGCTGTCCTGACAGTCATGTTGTGTTTTACAGGAGTGTGTTGTGTAATGACCCAGAACTCAGATTCATTCCTGATAAATTCCCATCTGACACCTCGAAACTCCGCATCGAGAAAACCTCCATCAAGCAGATTTCCGAAGAGAGCTTTCAGGGTCTGAGCTCACTGGAATACCTCTGGATCTCCTTTAACTCCCTGTCCTCCCTCAGCACGGACAGTTTTAAGGGACTTAATGCGCTGGATGAGTTACGGATGGATGGGAATACTCTCTCCTCTTTTCCATGGGAATGTTTAGTGGACATGCCCAGACTCCGGCTCCTGGATTTGCACAATAATCGGATCAGCAGCATCCCAGCAGAAGCAGCCGTTTACATAAAGAACTTGACGTACCTTGACCTGTCCAGCAATAGCCTGGCCACTCTTCCAGCTGACCTTCTCACCTCTTGGTTCTCACAGAAGCCGTCACTAGACGCAGAGTCCTCCATGATGATTCTGGGTGAGTTATACTCCGTTATACCCTGAGACCTGGCGAGAATCAGAGAGGTTTTTTTCCAGCACCACTGATGATGATATGTTCTCCGCAGGTCTTCACGACAACCCCTGGCAGTGCGACTGTCGCCTTTTCGACCTGGTTCAGTTCCAAAAGTTTCCCTCATCCACAGTGGCATTCATTGACACGGGACTGCGCTGTGCAGAGCCGGAGAACCTGTCTGGAGTTCTGTTCTCGGACACAGAGCTGCGCCGGTGTCAGGTCCCTCGTGTGCACACGGCTGTGGCCAGAGTCCGCAGCTCTGTCGGGAACAACGTCCTTCTGCGATGTGGTACAATTGGAGTGCCAGTGCCCGAACTCTCCTGGTCAAGAGCTGATGGCAAGACCATGAATGGCTCCGGTAGGTTTGGTAAGACAGTGTCCTGCCATCTCATCTGTCATTTTCTTCATGGTTTATTGTCTTGCACTTGTTATCATCATCTTGATCACAATCCTGCTAAACTACACCAAGTTTAGTGTGAATCACTTGAAACTTCGGACTACTTTCTGTAGTCTTTGTCTTCATGTTCTTGTGTTTTGTGTGATTGTAGTTCAGCAGGAGGTGTCCAAAGAAGGCATCATCTGGTCCATCCTCAGCGTTCCTGCAGTGTCCTATCAAGACTCTGGGAAATACATCTGTAGAGCCACCAACTTTGTGGGCAGTGCAGATGCCATCATCTCGCTGGTGATAACGGACACTTGGCAGATTGACGAATCACTGGCAAAGAGAAACGGTGGCAAGAAGAACGGAGGTTTTGGCCGAGCGGCGTACCAAGAGAAACTCGTTGCACGATATGTGCCGCCTGCCGCCACGCCAGCTGCAATGCCCATTATCGAGCCGCTGAACGGTCCAAAAATCTCCTCTAGGATCCAGGTGGAAAGCTACAGCGTTTCTAATGCGGCTTCAGTGGTGAAAGGCACGCCCCCACCGGTGCCACGCCCTGTGGCCACCACGGGCACAGACAGCGCTGTGGGCGAGTTGCAGAAAAACGTTCTCAACAACCTGGAGGCCAACGCCTCGTCCTTGCAGCAGGGTCCGGAGAGAAGGGTGGTCCGTTCCGTCAAAGTCATCGGTGACACTGACCACACAGTCTCCTT
Organism: Paedocypris micromegethes; assembly: GCA_028031935.1. Classification (NCBI taxonomy): domain Eukaryota; kingdom Metazoa; phylum Chordata; class Actinopteri; order Cypriniformes; genus Paedocypris; species Paedocypris micromegethes. The sequence continues at coordinate 12,050,477 of CM051500.1, forward strand.
AAACTGGCGAGCGCCCACCGCCACCAACACCACATCTTTCAGCGTCTTGTACGCCGTCTTTGGCGAGCGCGACATGCGGCGCATCAATGTAGGGCCGGGCAAGAACCGCATTACCGTCGAGGGGCTCGTACCCAAGACCAAGTACATAGCTTGTGTGTGTGTGAAAGGCCTGATCCCCAAGAAAGAGCAGTGTGTGATTTTCTCCACGGACGAGGCGGCGAGCGCCAGCGGCACGCAGAAGCTCATTAACGTGGTGGTGATCACCGTGGCTTGTGTCATCGCTGTGCCGCTGACCCTCATCGTCTGCTGTGGCGCGCTGAAGCGGAGGCTCCAGAAACTGCTGGGCAGAAAGTCAAAAGACATTCAGGACTCTTATGTGACGTTCGAGACTCTGTCTCCGGGATCCAAAGCCAAAGGTCTGGAAGGAGAATACCTGAGTCGGCTGAACCCCGATGAGTCCAACCGGCTGCTGTCGGCCCGCTCCAGCGTGGACTCCGAGGCCACGGCCCGCACAGAGGGGCAGCCCAACGAGTATTTCTGCTGACTCTGCCCCTCATTTCTCTGTGCACTTTCACTGAAACATGTTCGACTAGCTGATGCCTGTAATACACAAGAAACCCATCGTTCCAGCGTGAGTCTGCTGCGACTGTCTCTGTGTGGATCCGCAGACTGTTGCTGATGGCTTCTGTCTTTTTCTGTTATTAAGATTTTTCCTCAAACTCGTGTTGGTTGATGTGTCTTGTCTTTCCACATTGACCCATTCACGATCTGACTAAGTATGCGGTTATTCGTCAGAATGTGTGTGAGTGTGTGTACCTCAGATACCTCAGATGTTTGTGTGGTAAACATTCTCGAATAAAGCCAGTTTTGTAAAGTGTATTTCTACAATTGTGTGGAAATTGATTTTGAGAATGGCGATAGAGAAAGAGCTGGACTATGTTTACCTCACCTGAACAATAAAACTCCGGCTCAGCGCTAAAGTTGCAACTTCCGCTAAAGTTTGATCATCCTCTGGGGTAAGAGGATTTACCCCATTGAGCCACTGAACTGCCCTGGTGAGCCGGAGCTGTTCCCACTGAATCTGAACCGATGGTTTTACAGAAGAAGTGAGGATCTTCTTTAGCTCATGCAGTATGTTATGTAATGTCTTCCCCGAAAAAGACATGTGACAAGCCGATCAACTTCAGATAAACCAATGTTTTTTGCATTACTGACACGTTTAGTCAATATTACTATAGTTCTCTCTCTCTCACACACACACACACACACAAGGACAGATGTTCTGCTGCAACTATTTATATTACAGAATAAAACAGCTATATATTTATAAAAAAAAAAAACCACGACCAGTGAGCTACAAACAACAAGCCGACTGAGCAACAATGAAGAAACAAATGTTTTCAATTGAAAGTGAGACGTTGATTTATTTATGTCAACTCATACTAAGTAAATCAAAAGCGGAAAGTCAAATGATGAGAAGAAGAGAATGGAGTTGCAAACGAGAGCAGAAAAATTTGGATCTTTGTTCTTTCCAAACAATTCAGGGCTATAGCTATACTGTAACTAAACCAGAATGAAAATATTTGTATGAATAAAGTATGAAAAAATTATTCAGAAATGTTCTTGACTTTTTTCCTCAGAGCTTTGCTCTTTGTGTTTAAGCTGGTAAATTCAGGGAGAGTGATCACAGGCCAGTGTAGGGGAGACTGATCTCTGCTGGTGATTAGTGGGAATCTGTAGAGAACCACGTGTGCTGGACTCTCACAAATTCAAGCTGATGGCGTCCTGGGTTTGGGGTGTTTTTGGTGAGTATAGAACACTGAAGCCCATTTCTTCTACTAAATATCCACTGTTCTTTTGAAGACTAATTGCATTGTTTAATTGTTCTTTTACAGAAACCTTATTTCTTCTTATTTCTTATCATAGAATGGAGTTAAGTACATAGTTTTTTTTTTAAATTACATACTTCACGACTTTCACTCAAGTCTTCTTGGAATTGTTGACTTGTTAAAAATTGAGTAATTTTTACAGTAAGGTGCCTGTGCTTTTAATCAAGTATGGTTTTCAGGTAGTCTTTACATATCTGCATAGATCAGAAAAACAAAGGTCCACCAAACCCACCCCTGTAACGAAGGGCTCATCATGTGCTGTAAAATGACAAACAGTTCTCATGATGAGCTGCATTCAGGTTCTTTCAGCATTAATGCCACCGTGAAGAACAATTAAACCATCCAACCAAATCATTTAAAATCATTTATAACAATTTTAACTTAATCATTTATTTTACATTTTAACTCATCATAACAAGTCTTCAATTGCATTTACATGGACACATTATAATAATTTCAGAGTAAACCACAATAAAATCAAATTCAACAATTTATTAACCATGTAAAAGTGACACTTCAAATACTCATTCTTTATTATCATCAACATTTGTTCAGCCTAAAATAAGAGCTTCACCCTGAAGTCCGAGAAGGTGGATTTAATTTACAAGAGGGTATTTGTCCGAAGTCCGGGCGAGTTTGTCTCTAGCTTAAAACAGAGTGTCAATTGTAAAGCACATTTTATATACAGTATTCTGTACACACAGTGGGACAATAGTATTGGATTTGAAGTAAATATTTTTTAATGCGTTTTAGTCTTCATCTCAAGAAAATGTTTTTATGGGGTTCTGCCTTTTGGCACCAGGTTTGATAAGATATGCAATTATGTTCAAATTTCTTCAAATATTCATTGAGTTGAAATCACTACAACTGTTCATTCATGCCAAAACCACAAAACAGCTTCACTGCATTTAACAGATTCTTGTATTTTGACACTTTGTGACCTCTGGTGGCGTTGCAGGCACTAGCTCTGTCTGCACTGGTGCTCGGCACAAGGTCAGTAGGTACGATGACCAACTTCAGAGTAGTTTTGCTCAGTAAGGTTACAACTGCAAAAAACTTGCAGCAATTGTTGAAATGCAAAAACAAATGCCATTCCGTAGTGCAGCAGTAACTTAAGAGTACGTTTTTACTTCTCTTTATCCGTAATTACTTCTCTTTCAGTTCTAGTTTTGGTGTAAATTTCAAACATTAACCAGTATTTAGCACTATTGCTATTAAAAGTCTCAATACAAAGTGTGATGACGTAAAAACACACAATAAGGAACATTTATGTTCATCTGCACTTTCTTAGTAAAGAATGAACAGGCAAAAAAGAACATTACAGCATCTTTGAAAAAAAAAAGACCATTACAAAAGAAAACATTGACAGTAACAGGTATAAACAACAAAGTCGATGTGTATTTTCAAACATTTTAAAAAAAGAAGCAAAGGCTGCGCAAGAGACTCAGACCGAGCAAAATGCTACCAGCAGCAAGCAACAGCTTTTTATAAGAAGCCATCACAGATGTCTGTACAGATTCTGCCGGATCCCGAGTTACAACAAACAAAGGGCAGCTCCACTGTAAAGTACAAGAGGAGCCTTCAACACCAACAGTCCGGAGGTTCAGGGTCAGTAATAATAGCCCTGATTCGCCTCAATGATTTTCTGCTCTATTCTCATCTTCAGCTCAGACACTAAAGCCGAGCTCGTGCTGCTCCCCTCTTTGTTCCGCTCAGATTTCTGGATGCCACCCGTGCTCGTGGGGTTCTTACAGACCAGTGAGCCGGACACAGTGGGAACGGTGGGCGCTGCTCGCTGGTGTTGGCAAGGCCTGGAGTGTGACGGCGGTGGCGGAGGAACGGCAGCCGAGAGTGGATCCGCTCTGGAGATGCTGCTGTTCTGGTTTCGGTTTCCGTCTGTCTGATGATCGGCTTCTCTGAATGGTGAGGTGAAGTTCCCCTGGTGTGGGCGTCGGTGTCTCCGGTGCAGCACGCGGCGTGATGGGGCAATCTTATTGGACTTTGTGTTGCGAAGAAATATAATGGTGGAGATCAGAACGGTGATGAGAACCATGACAGCGATGATGCCAACAGCTACGGCAAGAGCCTTCACTGGATTCTCACGACTCTGCAGCAGGAAGGCACCTACCGGACCCTTCAAACCCTTCACAGAAACAGAAATTAAAACTTTTTCTTTTTGCACAGATACAACATTTAATCTAAACGTTTTACCTGGCAAAAACAATTGTGAGTAATTCATTTGAAAAACTAGGCATTATTTCTAATGCATGCATCGCAATCAGATCTACAACATTTATTAAACACACAGTCGTGTTTTTTCTTCTTCTGATTTATTATAAAAAGGAAATGAATGCAGTTGCACTTGTCGGTTGGAAAAATTACTACAGTGAAGATTAAATACACAAATTTGATCTTTGATCTGAGCCAAACTGAACTACTGAACTAAACAAACTGAACTAAACTACATTAGTTTTTACTACAACACATTTTTAATTAACGATGTAATCTCAGCTATACTAAACTGCATCAAAATAGTGTATCTAAACAGTCGCCTAAACAACGCAACAGTAAAATAAACTAATCTTATCAAGATGTCCTTCAATCCATCCATCCATTTTTTATCGCTTACTCTATTTCTGGGTTTCAAGGCAAATAAATAAGTAATTATTAATGGTCTTAAAAAAAGCAAATTAAAAAGACTATTTGAAAGAATTTGTCGAGTGACAAATTAGCAGAAGCATGATTTTGAATTTGTGTCGTTCCCAAAGTGATCTTTTATGGCCAAGTTCCTTCAGTTTTATTTTCACTGGGGCTAATATTACTTTTATTTAATAATTATTAATCAACGATTGAGTCAAGAAATTGTTCCCTCACCGTTTCAGTGATGTCAATCTTCACCACAGCCGTGGTGCTGAAAGACGGAGAGCCCTGGTCACGGGCCTGGACCACCACAGACCACTTACAGTCCCTGTACTTGCTGATGTTTTGCACAACCTCCAGAGACTTGATAAAGGGTTTCAGCTGAATCTCCCCAGTGGATGTGTTGATATCGAAGATGTTGTCGGGATCAGCTTTCATGATGGAGTATTCAATGAGATTATTGGGCTCCTCTGCATCCTCATCCATGGCCTGGACAGAAATCCAGAGTCAGATCATCAGCGTTTTGATGCGGGTGAGCCATAAATCCCTGCGTCCTTTAGGCACATGCTCACAGCTGCACAACGTTTAAGCTGTTCGGGCACTTAACGCCATCAGGCACAACGAGGGATTTGGTTTCAGATTATTAGTGTAATCTACTGAGTGAAGACAGATGGCCGTTTCTATTCCAAAAAAATTATAAAACGGTAAATCAAGCTGGCAAACCTGAATTTGGACTGGAGAGCCAATAACCAAGGTTTTTTCCAGGACGTTCTGGTTAAACTCTGGTGGATGATCGTTCAGGTCTAGCACTGTGACGAAGACCTCCGCAGTGCTACTTTTGCCCTCTGTGTCTTCAGCTTTCACATAGAAATGAAATTTGGACTTGACTTCAGCATCTAAAATGGCCCAAGGCTGCGTGTACACGATTCCGGATGAGGGATGAACCAGGAACCTGAAACAAACCATGAATCATATTTCTCTCCATGTCCGGGAGGGTGTAAATGACTGTGTGTAAATGAGTGTGTGTATGTCTGTGAATGAGTGACCACGAGTGAGTGGCTATAAGTGTTTTCACAATACCTATACTGTATATGTGAGTGAGTGAGTGATTGAGTGGATGCCTTCATGTGAGTGACTATGTTTGTTGCGTGTGTGCACAAACTATCTTGTAAGTGTCATTAACTACTGGTTTTTATAACAACTCTGAATTTAGTCAATATATGACTGAAGATGACAAAATGATGTTTTCATCTATGTTATTTTGACTAAAAAAAGACACCGTTTAGTATGTGTTTTAAACATAAAACTGCTTCAAATTTAAAAACATAAAACAAAGCTTCATAATTACCGGTACTGCCTTTAATCTGTCTTAGAAAACTACAATCAGAGGACGCCACAAATCTGTGACATCATCACATTCACACATTAAGACTAATGAAAACTACTGTTGAATTTCTATACAAATCAACGTTATAAGTATATTGATAAAAATATATATATTTAGAATACACATATATTGTTTTGACGCTTACATTATAAAGAGAATTCTGGGTTAGCTGAGCTACTTTATTCTCCTCAGTGTGAAAATCAACAGTCAGAAAGCTGTGATTTTTCACAGAGTTATAAATTGCCTTCATGGGGGAAGCATAAATTCACAGGATTCGTGTGAAGCGTATGTTTTCCTCCAGCTGTCGATCTGATCGCTAATTGGAGTCTGACTCAGAGGCTGTGGCGCTATTTTTACCTGTCTAATCCAATTACACGATTATAAGCAGCAGCAATGGAGGCGTTGCAGTTCTTCATTCGTCTTAAACCTCATCAGACCAGAGAGAAACTAAAGCACTGACAGGAAGTGATGTCACGGTTAAAAAAAGATTTCACTGTCCGAGTCTCTGCACAGTGCATTCTAAGCATGAAAACACGCTTTAGGAAACATTTATGTCGCAACTATCATCCATTTTGGCAGAGTCTGTCTGATAATCCGAGCACAGATGTTCTGATGTACTCACAGATCAGCGCCGGAGCCAGAGAGTGAGTATTTCACTTCACCCCAAATCCCAGAGTCTGGGTCTGTCGCCTGGAAAACAAACCCACGTCAGCCAGTCTCTTTCTAAAAACACCAGCTGGTTGAAAAGCAAAGGACTATAACAAAAGACGCAACGTGTTATTGCAAATGTGTGATGCTCCAGGTATCATTATCAATGCTAAAGTTAGATTCTACTTCAACAGATTTGCTTTTAACAAATCATACACGATAACATTGGAGATGAGCAAATCTATTTTAAGTGATAAAGTTAGTATTTTATGAGCAACTTTGGATAAAACAGACTATTCTTGCCAGAAGTGAGTGATAACAGAGTGAAAAAGTAGCAATATAAAAACAGAGATTTTCGGGATAGACGAGATCATAGTCAGACCATGCTCACCGTCACTGAAACTACGTTGGAGCCGCCGGGAGAGTTTTCAGGAATCCTGGCGATGTAAAACTCAGAGGAAAACTTGGGAATGTTGTCATTAGTGTCCAAAAGATTGATCACAATGTCGGCAGTGGAGCTGAATCGCTCCGGAGTGTCCATCTCTACTGCTAACAGCTGAAAAACAGATCAGTTCACACTCTTTGTTCTCAGAACAAAAACACTCTAGACATTCAAAAAAATATGCATCGGACCTTGAAGTTTAAGAATGGGTGTTTCTCGTAGTCAATGGCTGCTGAATTTTCCACAATGATGGTGAGCTGAGCTTCGTTGAGGACTGTCTGGGGCACCACACGGAGAATTTGGGATGGTCCAGACAGCAGTAGCCTGAATTTGGCATTTGCACCCTGAATGTAAACAGAAGAGTTTGTGGAGAAAATGCTGAATGTGAGATGAGATTGTCAGCAGAAGCGGCCTTACCTGATCTGAGTCGTTGACGGTGATCTTCAGACCGCGCAATATTTCTCCAGCCGGCGGGTGCTCGTACATGGTCAGCTCAAAGTGGTTCTGCTGGCCGTTCTCACCATAGAAGGTCGGCGGATGATTGTTAAGATCCACAACACGGATAGTGACTGTAGTGACCGTTTGATCCAACCATTGACCGTCATCATCCACTTCTGTGGCCTATATTTAGAAACATTTTATCATTTCAAACGCCATTACCATTTATTATTAACAAATGCTTTTGTTAAAATTTTGAGCAATGGTAAAATAGTTTTATTCAAAGTCAGTTATTAACCAAATCTACATTTCTTACATTCAGCGGAACTGTATTTGCAATATACTCTGAATTAAAATGACTTTGCCTTTGGTAATTCATTGGGTTGTGGAGCTCAAAGATATGAAACAGCTGTCATGCCAGTAATGACTCTGACGGTCTAGACCAAAAAGTGATAAATAAACAAAAGTAATAGTCCTACACCAACTACTCCTGGAGACTAAAGTATTTGCAGATCGTCTGTTATAGCTGATGCTCCAAGTGAGTCCTGAGTGAACTAAAACGTAAAAAGTAATCACCATAGTTGACTCAAACGTTACAAACTTGAAATAGCTAAAAGTTCAGACCTGGACATTGAGCTGGTAGAGCTCGTTCCTCAGCTGAATAGGGAATGAAGTCAGGCTGATGCTTCCGCTGGAGCTATTGATGCGGAAGAAGTTGTCGCCTCCTGAGGTGAAAACAGTGTGAAGCTCTTATTGTTTTGATTTATTCTCAGATCTTGACAATTCAAAAGGATGAAATCAAACTGTGGTGGAATTCACATACTTTTAAGAGACATCTCTTACCATCAAGAATAGAATAATGGATAGGATTAGGATTGGTCTGGTCCCCGTCTTTAGCAAAGACACTGAAAATCTCAGAACCCTTCAAAATACACAAAATCAAGGTCACACGTCTTGTAGAGTTTTATATGTCCAGAAATACATGACAACCTAATTCATGCTCCCTCGGCTATCATCAATCCAGATAAAAGAATCTGTGAAATGATTCCCAATGATTCTGTGGAAAACGCTGATTCTCACCGGAACGGAGACTTCATAGACAAAGGCGTAGTATGGCGTCCCGACAAATAGAGGTGGAGTGTCCTGCATGTCCAACACATTGATGGTGATGATGGTGGTGGAGCTCATCACTTGATACTTTCCTTTATATGTGCCTCCTCCGTCCTGAAACAGAAGGATGAACATGAAAAATAAATCCTTGAAAAGTTTTGAAAAACATTTTGGGGAAAGGTATAGTTATGCAAAATGGAAAATCAGCCAGTCAAATCAATGTCTGTCTCTTACCTTGGCCACAACTGTGAGAAAGTGTGTCTTGGTGACCTCAAAGTCCAGAGCCTGATCTGCTGCAATGCGCAGAACTCCGCTGTGAGTGTCAATGCTGAACGGAGAGCTGTCTGTTGACTGCAAACACATCACATCGCATTTCAACAGTTAAACAACCAGGTCGCACTAACACAAACACTTGACAGCAGCACAGTTTAAGAATTCTTCTTCATACGAACCTTTTTCTTAGTTTGCAAAAGCTTACACTGATAAAGTCTAATCCATTTTTGTTTAAATTACATACGTTGATTTATCCAGTTTAGTTTAGTTATTAACAATTCAGTCAACTGGTTTAGTTTAATTAGTCTAAAGAATGTTATTAGATTGGATAATAGCTTTAGCTCAATAAGTAGAGCTGATGTTAGCAACACATTACGTCATGTGTTCAGTTTAGTTGCTTTATAGTAGAAATGTAATTAGTCTGTAAACTATTAATTTATTTAAATTCATCAGGTTAAATTAAGATTTTGAATTCTTTAACTTTGTTTTTGAAAATGTGTTATTTTGATTCTCACATAAGTTGAAGCAATTCAGAGTAAGTCACTTTTAGCTATATGTCACGGGTCTTTGCTGGAGTTTCAGGCAGGACGACGAAGGTTGCAAAAACAAGATGGTTTTAATAAAGAGATCTCAAATCAAACAAGAAACAAAACAAGGCATGAGAGCCGATACCAGATACACCATGTTTAACTATAGTGCCAGAGCCTCAACTTAATAAACACAAAGACCTAACTTCAGACCTGGATGAACTTCACAGCGTGGTCATGAAGTCAATAACTGCAACAGTGATCATCCCATGCAGCCCTTAAATACCAAAGCACAAGTGCCTGCAGGTGTGCAATCACAACCGTCGTCAGCTGGTGTTGATTGCATCCTTGGCCTCCCATACTTCCTCTTGAGGGAACCAAGAACCAGGGCTCTTACACTATAAAACTAAAAATATAGTTTACTCTAGTTTATATTACATTCTTTTAGCTAAGTTTAATCAATTCAATTTTTGTTAGAATATGTTAATAAATAATAAAGTTATATACGGTTACATTTCAAGCTGATTTAGGTCAAGTTGTGTCCCGATTACCAGTATACAGTAAGTAAAAACAACATGAATTTTTTGTTCAATCTAAAGAGAATTTGATCTCAATTGTGCAACAATTTGCACAAACCGACATAGAGTAAAATGTATAATTATATTACATCATTTACATAAATCAGACAGAAATCAAGACCTAGAGAGTTCTTGAAAACAAATAGCACAGTAGAGCTACAGGAAACACAATATAGCTTCAGTCTCAGGAGACTTTACTGGTGAATGAAGACACAATGATGAGAATGTTATACTGGATTAAATTGTAGGATCAAAAGGGTAAAATATCACCACAGGTGAGAATTTAGGGCTGGACTTGGAACGTGTGATGGTGTTGCCTCTAATAAATAAATGACAAGGAATATTGTCTCTGTTAAATCACCATCCATTAACAGAAGATATTACCGTGGAACCTCGCTTCTCAAAAGAGTTTTGTAAAAACACAGGTTTGTTGTTTTTACTTTGTACTTTAAGAATAAAATTAAACGTTGAAAAACAGTAAAGCTGCATTTTATGGGATCTGGGACAGAATTTAGGAAGAAATTATCTTTGTGAATCGAGGCTCCACAGAACATGAGGCTCAGACTGATGTGACAGATGTTTGGATCACGGTGATAATGTGGAAATAAAGCGCCTGACCTCAGACGGCTGCTGTTGGGGACAGAGGTAAAGCAGGATAAACCCGCACTACCTGCATAAATGTAATTGAGTTTTAATCCAGCATCAGGGTTGTTTAATGTCAGTCTTTCCACCCGGTCTCGCTCACCTGCAGCTGGTAGGACACACTGCCTCCAGACCCCAGGTCCCGGTCCACGGCCCGAACTCTAAACACGCTGCTGCCCGAAGCTGTGTCCTGCAAAAAAGCATCTAAAACATGAGTCCTGCCAACTTCGCATTAGTCAGATCAATCTACCTCAGGAATATCCACCACCAATGGTACATCCAAAAACTCGGGCTTCTCGTCGTTAGCATCTGTGATGAACACTCGAACCATCTCCACAACCTGCAGAATAGATTTAATTTGCTTATGAAGTCCATTTCCCTGTTCTAATGCTAATTAATTAAATAGCAATACAGCAATAATCAAAAAAGTCATAGAAGGAACAAAAAAATATTTTGTACGTGCGCTTTGACAAACCAACTTAAAAAACCCCATTTCCTCTCCGAATGTTTAATCATTAGACTTGTGTCTGAGTAGATCAAAGTTTCAGCAAATTAGAGATTTGTGAATCAGGCAAAAAAGGAAAACTGCACTGGTTCTTGTTTTTCTGCTGATGTGCTAAAGTGTTTTACCTTGTTTCTGCCATCTGTTACAGTCACAAATGCAGCAATCTCATCCTGAAACTGAAAACACAAATTCAATCAGATCATTGGATCAAATTCTTATCAGTTTCTGCAGCACAAACCTCTCTATCCAGTTCCTCAATCAGAGTAACTCTTCCAGATCTGGGTTCCACACTGAAATACTCTCTCAAGCCTTTGTCAAAGCTCATGCCAAAGGTCAGCAGTTCCCCCTCAGGGTCAGAGCCGTTCAGCGTGTACACATGAGACCCTGAAGAACAACAAAACACACTTCCGTTTCATGGCTTCAGCTGTTCAATGATAAAACAGCTGCTTAAAACAACCACGTTTCTTGCATAGCGTTGAACTGGTTGTAATTTGTATGTCTTGTCATTCATCCCAGATGTGCATGTATAAATAAACAGTATTCAGTCAATTTTCAGGTAGCCAATCGAGTAGCATCTCCTTCACTTCATTAGACAAAGCAAGAGGTAAAGCAACAAAAGCAATTCACTTGTCAACCACTCAATGTTGTGTCACAATTACCTAACAGTTATGTGGAACCATCACATCACAACACAGTTAAGAGTTTGCCAACAAAAAAGTGCCATCAGGGAAAATGAAGCCAATTCAGGTGAGTTCTGGTCTAACAGTAGAAATAATGGCTGGAACGCTGTATACCAAGAAAGGAAAACAAAATCAAACATGTGAGCTCCAGGAACGTGTAATTTTTGTGTAGTTTAATTCTTAGTGTTAGATCCGACCAGCTTTTACCCTCTGGGGAATTTATTTGCAGACTGAGTGAATATTTTCATGTGTGGACGCAAACATAATGGATAGACTATCCTTGTCGGTATTACCCATCCATTTTAGAGATTATCCAAGATTATCCAAGATTTCATAAATGCTGTTCTTTTTAAAATCCAGGGTGCATGTGATTCAGCCAATGCAAAATCTTTCAGCCAATTGAAGATTCGTCACTGGCATTTTAGTAAAGCACAGAAATGGATAAGACGAGCCCCCCATTGACGTCAATCTCACACAACTGCAAGTAGCTGACAGAGGAACATGTTTACAATATTGACCACTTCTTTACAATAAAAAAAAACAAATAAATATATATATATATGTACAGTATTTTTACACATTTTAACATATTTTCAAATAAACTCTTACAAAAAACTTTCAAACAAACAAAACTTCTACAGCTAGTATTAAGTAACAATATTAACACAGCTGTTTAGGTCAAATAGCAGTAACCGTACCAAAACGAAAATACGTAAATTATAATTTCTTCTCTATTCACAAACAAACATATACACAGACATACACAAATGTAAATTAAAAGCAAATACCAACCCACAACCGTGTCTTCTGCTAGGCTGAACAGAGCCATGTTCCCTGAGCTGCTGCCCACACCATTGTCCAGAAAATATGGAGCAAAGTCAGAGTTCACTAAAAAGAAAATAATATAAAATATTAAATATAAAATATAAAACATAAAATATTCTGCATTAGACATAGAGCCCAGGACATCTTAGTTTGCCACAATTCTAGTCACTACTCTGTGCTGTCTGTGGAACTCCAATTCTCATGATCTCTTGTTGTCACGTGGCTTATTGTTCAGATGTCTATCATTGGCCTGTGTTTATAAACGTCACACAGTTTGTGGGAACATCGTTTTGTGTTTTTCTGTTGTGATGTATTGTGTCAGATTAACAGAGAATAAGAGCTCCTATGTGTCTAATAATTTCCAAATGACCCATCTCACTGTTCACTGAATGTCTTAGATCTTATGTCTATTTGGATTCCGCTTGGTGTAAAATGTACTTTTCTTTTAGACTATTTGCTTCAAATGCTCCTCGCCCTGCAATTTGCTTTGAATAAAAGTAAATACACAATTGAATTCTAATGCCTTAGACAGGAAGGGTCAGAGCTGCATGTACTGCACTTCCTCAGGCATCCTTCAACTTTGATGTAGATGTTATTAGTCTGTATTCAGTGTGACAAAGAGTTGATATTAGGAGGCAATTAAAGGCAAATGAAGATGCTGATCTCTGTTATGGGCGCAGAGCTGGACATCTAGATTGACAGGAATTGGAAAGGATTAGGGCAATCATAGACTTCACTTCACAACATCACCTCTATCTGTATGTCTGTCTGTCTGCCTGTCTTTCCCGCTCTCTGTTTGTCTGTGTCAATCTGTAGATTGCCACATAACTAAACCTGTGCCTTTGTTTTTTGTCTGCCTGTCCTTCTATCTATGATATGATATCTGAAGTCATGATATTGGTGTTTTTTGTAATAAATGCATACCTGGAAATGCATGCACTGTAAATATTTAAAATTATACTGTGTTTAGTTTTATATAATCATTTAGATTTAATGTCAAATAACTTGATCTGTGTGTCCTATATTGTGTCTTCCGGTATGGTTGTTCAAGAATTAAGTAAATGCTATCAATTTGGGTAAAAAAGAAAAATGAAAACTCAGTGGAAGGTGAATAATACGCCTTCCATTGAATCCATGCAGTTATTATAGGTAGCCAAAAGAGAGCAACAGGTTTTAAGATGAGCAGTCTGTTATAACAAGTCTTTGGATGTAAAGATCAGTTATATCATTTTGTATTAATGCGCAAATTTGATAAAGTAAAAAGTAAAAATCAGCAATGCAATACACAAGAAAGAACTTGTTGGCTTGTACAATAAAAAAACTTGTACAATAAAAAAAACTGTAAGATTTTGAAAGTGAAACACAAACTAACATCTGTCCACTCACTTAGATATATAGCATAATTAAAAACGACTGAAAAAAAAAAAGCATGACACGAAAATGTATGCGGTATAAGCAAAATCGTGAATTCCTGGATACATTGTGTTGATGCGTACGTGAATAATCACATCACAATCAATCCAAAATGTGTTCTGTTTGGGACTGTAAAGATCATATATTTTATTAATACACGAACACGCTCCGAAACCACTTTGAAGTGCTTTAAAATAACAGTTTGCTGAAATGCACTGTACGATCAATGCCCTACAAGCCTATTTAATAAACGGCTACTTAGCTGGGCTGTGCGAAATGCACCAGTGTCTCTCTTCTTAAAAGATTATCGCGTCGAACTCTGCACACGCTCGCGACACAGATAAAATGTCTCATCCGCGGAAACAAAGTTTCGGACTCACCAGGATACACAGAGACGGTCAGCGGCAGCAGCAGCAACAGCAGCAGGACGCCGGCGGACGGTTTCTTTCTCATGTTGGATGTGAGGCGCGGAAAAGACGCTCGGGCGTCTGGAGCTTCAGTAAATCCTCTGACTCAGAACAGCTCGCGCGCGCGCACTGAACACAACAGCTCAGGCTCATCACCTCTGCGCTCATGTGTGAACACACTGACGCCTTCACGCTTCATACAACTGTTCTCACCAATTCACGCAACATACCTGTCTTTCCACAGCATGCGCTAGAAAAACAAAAAACAATCGTCTACTATTCTAATACGTATATAGCCAAAAAATCTCACAATCTTTGCCTCATTAAAAATTTAGTTCAAATTGTATTAAATGGTTTAAACAAGTGGCAAACGTGATGAAAGAAACCCTGCACAAAATTCTGAGCACTGCACTTACGAGTTTGAATGCATTTGTAGTATTTACTTGGAAAAAAAATACCAAATGATAACATTAAAAAAAATGGATGCAGAATGACTTATGCACATCTCTCTCACGCAAAATATTTCTGGACCAATGACGTTCAATTTCAAATGTTGATCTAGGAACCCCCTGCTGGCTCCTCCGGTCACTGCACATAAACTCTCCGACAATATAGAACATGCTTTTTGTCCTCACCGCGGGATGTAATGAGAGATTAAGATTGGTTTTGATTAAGCTCATGATCAAAAGATATTGCCACCTGTTGGTCTTGAGATGTACTACAGTGAGGAGGATGACGATGATAACAGAAGCGGATTAGTCTAATCTGACATGCAGAGAACAGATAAACGGTGTCTACATCATACTGACCTTTCTCTTGGTAAGTGTGAGAGCTAAACATTCACTGAGAACACACACAGGAAACAGCAAGCAGTTTATTAGTGCAAGAGAAATTCTTCAGAAACAAAAAGCAGCCAGAGCTGCCTAAAATATAAATACTGTATAAGCAATCAATCGCTCAAAGAACTAGAGAAAACTGTTGAAGCGGAACTGAAATATTTACTCAGCGACACTGAACATTGATCATAGTGAAGTGGGAAAGATTATTTATGCTGTATGGCATGAAGATGCATCTCAGTTATGACTCGGTTGGAGCCGTAAATCTTAATTCAACTGTCCTCATGTGTTTACAAGTCTCATTTTTTTCTGCTTCCTCCACCACTCAGAATCATCACCATCCGAATGAAGATGTTCATTGTGTCCATGTAAATGCCCATACATCTGGAATAAGACAGAAAGTATGTGATTGAAGACCTTGAAAACAAAGTAGGGATAATGAATAATTAAAGGAAAGGTATACACTCACGCGTTGATGGGGTCATATTTTTGAAGACCATAAAGAGGATGCGTCTCTGCTCGCTTCACCACCTTCTGAGTGTCATACAGCAGAAACAAGCTAAAGAGCACCAGGCCTCCATAGACAGCCACAGAGTACAAACCAGCTCCCAATGCAGAGGTAGGAGGCAGAAACATGGAACCTTTAAAGAAGAGACACGGGTTCAAATTACGTGTGAAACAGACAGGAAGTAAAGTTCATACCAAGAGAGGAGGCAAACACTAGGCCAAAGCCCACGGCAAGCGGACCGCCCATTGTGAGGAACTTCTCGCTGGGCGCACACATGGCCACTGTAGACAGGCCACCAACGATGCCTGCCGTGTACCAGGCGGCCCGAATCATCAGCGGCCCACCGAGCAAGGTTAGCGGAGCGATGACAGCTCCCAGCACACCTGCACGCAGAGAAGGAAGTGAGCTGTGTGCTCTGCTTGAGTGGATTTCACTGTGACCACACTCACCTGCGTGCAGGGCCCACGCCAGGTGCTTGGGCATGGGACTGTGCTCATAGGAGATTGAGCGAACCAATATTCCAGCACCAATCACGGCGGCAAACGTTGCTCCTAATGCCTGTGACAAATCAAACATTACGAACTAAAGTTATGAACTTAAAACTGAAATGTGTTGTAGTGAGGAAGATGGTGAGGTACCAGCCAGGATCCTCGCATCATCAGGCCCATGAGAGCCGGGGTTCGGCTGACGGCCACAGCCGACAGGCCCGTCATACACACGCTACCCGCAAAGTACATGTATGTGGAGTGGATCCGGTCTTTCACGTACTGTGGCCATATCCTGAAAAACAAACAGTGTTTGTGTCATCTGAAAAACAAACAGCAGACATCGTTACATCCATAATCTGTGGGATTTATGCTTACACTGCTTTCTCTATGGCTCCAATTTCGTTAGACATTCCCAGGCCATAATAACATAAAGCTCCCAATCCCACTACAGCGCCACCGGCCAAAACCGTCCGGCCCACCGCATCAACTGTGAAGCAGACAAGCTCATCAAGTTAACAGTTCTGCAGACAGCCCAGACTGCTCTAAACAAATGTATTTCATTAATTTTTAATCGGGTAAATGGTTTAATAACTAAATTGACTAGAAAATAGATGAATTGAACTGATCTTGAACTTTATAAAATACAACGGATTGATGCGTGCATACACCAGAATCTGTAGCTGTAAGGTAGATTTACGAAAAGTAGGAACCACATGATGAACAGTGATTATTAACAATGAAATATTAGAGCCTGACTTAAGGCGTCCCCCATGTCTCGCTGTGTGCCAGGGGATAAAGTCACCATTCCCTGTTTTTTAGTTCATTTCACACCACACTGACTGGTCCGAACCGGTTGAAAGGAGGAGAAATTCATTCATGTGACATCCAAATCACTCGTTGGCCAGACGTGTCAATGACCGCATTTCCTAAACTGCTTTTCCATTAGTCAGAAATAGTGCAAGACAATTCCCGGAAGTAAATAAAGCTAAGACAACTGGCATTATTTTGTATGAAGTGGTGACTGCACAGGCCTATTGTGTGTCTAAAACGCACTGTGTAAATTTTACATTTGAAATTAGTCAGGTGTGTCTTTATTTTGTCTGAATATTTTTTTATTGTAGTTAACTGAAATTAAATGCCATCGAATTACCTGCACAGCTCTAAGGAAGCATGGTTTTGGACCAGCCCAATAATTATTGTGTTACTGTAGTTTCCCACCAGACATTGCAATGATAACTTAGTTTGTGACAAAAAAAGACAAATTACATGCGAATGGTTTGAAGGCACAATCAAGTTTATCTTTATGATTACTCTCTCTCCCTCTCGATGAGTTAAAACCGATTTCGATGCAATTGTTTACGAAATGACGTCACAGTTCTAAACGATTGGACGCCATAGATTAATTTTCAGCGTTAGTCTGATTGACAACTAAAATGATTGTTAAAGATTGTTTTTAACGATCATGGATGTTAACTCACTCTTAAAGGTCGTGTGTTGGGCAGGTTCGAACGCGGCGTCCTTAAGCTCTTCTCTGGAGATCTTGCTACGGCGGAGGCCGAGCCGAGTCTTGGTAGAGTAATTCTGTCGGAACACAATCACACGTCAGTCAAAGACCTACTAAATCGCTAAAACCACGACTACGGTGATTGTACCTGCTGTCGCATCTGAAGTGGGAACGACTTCGTCACTAACGAAGAGCCGCCTGGAGGACGCAACAGCAGCAAGCGAAAGCCCGCTGAGGTGCCGCTCCGCAGACACGAGAGTCGCGAAACCAACATGACAACGTTTAACAGTGAAGACAAAAATCACAAAAGGTTCACCACTGTATGTGTAAAATCAAGGAACAGCGTCTCACATCGACCCGCTTGACTCCTGACGCAACATCAAAACACGTTCCTGAAACTTACGGGAATTACGTCAAAATCGTGCGACATTATCGATCTCTGGGACTTGTAGTTTACATGGTCTCTACTTCGTAATGTTGCTATAATAAAAGTTCATACATATATTTTTAATGATAACAATTCTTTACTTTGGGGTAGTGTTTCAATTCTAGTATACTTCGCTATTCTACTACACGACTCTAGTAGATGTAGCATTAGCTCATAATGATGCAGCACAATAACCTTCAATAAACCAATTATTTTCAAGACACCATGAAACAAATTAGTAAACTTACAATTGTTTAAATAAGCACAGTTTCTACATGTTTTGTTTTCGGCAAAAATGGCCAATTCTTTAAAAGCAATGAGATAAGATCTAAAGTTCAGAAATACCAGATTGTACAGATATCTGTACAATATTGTGACAAAAAATATACTGCTCAAAAATTATTCTCCTCATGACAATAAAGCACTAAATCTCGTTAAATGCCCTGTTACTCCACAGTTGATTTCCATTAATTCGATCATACCTAAAGGAATTGTTAAAGTTTAAGAAAAACGGATTTTTAATCATTCGCATTGAAAATGGCTTAGTTATTGTCGCCTAAAAACGCAGGCGTTATACACGAGTCCATCGTAATGCACAGTTACACATGTAGATGTCGTGTCTGCACTGTGGGCATGAACTTGCTCGCGAGCGGGCGCGCGCGTGTGCGGGGACGAGCGTTTTCCCAAAAGCTCGAGTCAGACCAGCGATGATGTGAAGCTCTCTGTGATTTCTGACTTCTCTTCTCGTATTTCGCTCCGTTCATTTAATAGGTGTTCAACAACACTACGGTCTCTGTATTTAGTATAAACCAATTCGTAAAGTGTCAGATCTATTTCTTTATTGTCACTGAACGATGGAAACGATTGCCGACAACGATTAAACGCTTAAAGCAAAGACTGAACTGGAGATAACACAAAATGGTACAGTAACGTCTGAATTTTTCTTAATATTATTCCATAAAGAAGATGTCTCATATTGATCGTACTGGTTTTATCTGGATTTGTGTGATTGTTACGAGTTATGAGTTTTCTCAATTGTTTATTTACATGAATATATGATTTCTGCGTCTTTCTGTTATTTGTTTTAGAGTCATATTTAGTTTATTTTTGTAACTGCATCAAATGATTATGAATGTATTTGTGCAACAGAGAGTGATTAATACTCTCTCTCTCTCTCTCTCTCTCTCTCTCTCTCTCACACACACACACACACACACACACTCTCTCTCTCTCTCTCTCTCTCTCTCTCTCTCTCTCTCTCTCTCTCTCTCTCTCTCTCTCTCTCTCTCTCTCTCTCTCTCTGTCTCAGTGTATGTAGAATGTGTCAGTGGCGTGTGATCTCTGTCTGTGTTCAGTAAAACATAAACAGAATTTCTCCTTTACTTCATAGTAAGAACACGGCAGAGAGAAGCAAAGGTTTCAGTAGCTGCTACAGAATTTTGAATGTCTTAGTTGCTGTTTACGTTTATGGGACATAACCTCCAGCTTTACCATGTTATTATCCCACAACTCTGTCCCAGGAGCTTTAAGACACACAGACACACACACACACGCACGCACGCACGCACACACACACACACTTTTTTATTTTTCCCTGATGAACAGAGTTTCAGGCGGATATTATTTGACTTTAGGGTGGAAAAGTTTGTGTGATATGCAACAGTCCATGTCAAAGGTTTGATGACTGTACTGAGTGTGAAGAGTGTATGTAAACTGTTTAATGAGTGTACAGAACGCCAGGATTGTAATAACTGCAATCTGTGTGAAAACTTTTATGTCAGCGTGACTAAGTTCCTGTCTCTATTTACAGTATATAAAAGATCTAACGAGGAAACAGTAACAATTATTAATTCATGATAGAAACAGGTGATCATTATAGTGATATCAAAGCAATTTATTATTATTTTATTAACAAATAACAGCATGTCCAGCTCAGTCTGTAGAGCGCATGGGTTCGATTCCTAAGGAAAGCAGGAATTTGTTGAAATTGTAAAAATTGTCATGAAATGTTAGTCACTTTGGATAATGTAAGTCGTTTTGGAGGAAAGCGTCTGCTAAATGACTGTAAAGTAAAGTAAAGTGAAGTAAAGCATGCAGTGAGGTTAAAGTATCTAAAAATCTAGATACCAATGACTAATAAGTGTAAGAAGAATAGACTGTACAAACAGCAACGCGATTAAACAAATATGCAGATTATAATGCGTATAGTGCAGTGATTGTTATCAGTGTAAAGATTTTAACCGGTGCAACATTTGTACATGCAAGTGTAACAAGTTTAAAAGATGTCTGAAAAAAGTGCAACACATTTAAAAAGTATTATTTTTAAACTAAATGTAACGAGTGTAAACTTTAACAACTACTTTACTGACATGGGTCATAACTCAAGTGAAGACTCCAGACATCACAGCCGAAGGCTGCCCACTGCTCCGAGCTCGTGTTCTCTTCACTGTATTTATGTGATCACTGCACAGTGTGTGTATACTCTTCACTTTTGAATGGTTAAATATTGCACAAATTCCTACAATTGTTTCAGACCAGACCTGACCACTTTGCCTCCTATCTTTGCTAAGCAGTGTGAGAAGTGTCGTGCCTGCAACAATTGTAACACATGTAATGAGTGAGAATTGTATACAGCAAATCTATGATGTCATATCTTGAGATTCTATCTTCAGCAGGAAGGCGGGTCTAATGAGTGTCTTGTTTTCTTCTTAGAATCACATAAGAACTAAGAGATGACGGAACAATTCAAGTCAGAATGCGTGTGAAATACAGCGTCTTTGTCGTCTTCATCATCGCTCTGGTCATTATTGAGAAGGAAAATAGCATCATCTCCAGGCAAGTTTCTCTCATCATCTCCAAGCAACTATCATTCTCTTTCTAATTCTATTTACGGTATTCTGTCATTCTGTCTGCCCCCCCATTCCTTCAGTCTCTTTCTCTCTCTGTTAGTCTCTCTCTCAATCTATCAAGCTCTTTCTTTATTCCCATTCAGAATCTCTTTCTTTCTGTTTACGTGCCTTATTGTTTGTGTTTCCTTACTCTCTCAGGGTGTCTGATAAGCTGGCCTTAAAACTTTCACACAACGCGTCCGTTTCCCCCAGCAGCTGGACAGGTGAGAACATCACTCAGCGGCACGTCCTCTTGCTGGCCACCACTCGCACCGGCTCCTCATTCGTTGGCGAGTTCTTTAACCAGCAGGACTCTGACATGTTCTATCTGTTCGAGCCTCTGTGGCACGTGGAGCGTGCGCTCACCCTCGCGTCCGGCGGCACTAATGCCAGCGTGGCAGGTCCGGCGTATCGTGAGGTGTTGCGTCACCTCTTCCTCTGTGACTTCTCTTTGCTGGAGCGCTTCATTCAGCCATCACCGCGAGAGCATGTGACCGCAGCTCTGTTCCGCCGTGAGTCGAGCCGCTCGCTGTGTGATGATCCGGTCTGCTCGCCCTCCATCAGGAGAGTGTTCGAGCGCTACCACTGCCGCTCACGCCGCTGCGGCCCGCTCAACCTCACCCTGGCCTCACAGTCCTGCCTGCAGAAGCGCCACCGCACCATCAAGTCAGTGCGCGTGAGGCAGCTGGAGACCCTGCGTCCCCTGGCTGAGGACCCGCGGCTAGACGTCAGGTTCATTCAGCTGGTCCGGGACCCCCGTGCCGTCCTGGCTTCCCGTATGGTCGCTTTCTCCAACAGGTACAGTAGCTGGCGGCAATGGGCTGAGGACATAGACGTGCCGCTGGATGAAGACGAGGTGAGAAAGCTGAAGGGAAACTGCGACAACATCCGTGCGTCGGCTGAGCTGGGCCTGGAGCCGCCGGCGTGGCTGCGCGGACGCTACATGCTGGTGCGCTACGAGGACATTGCGCGCTTCCCCATGCTCAAAGCCGCTGAGATGTATGAGTTTGCCGGTGTTCCCTTTAGTGACCGGGTCAAGCGCTGGATCCTCAACAACACCAGTGCGCCGGCGGAGCAGAGCGGCATCTACTCTACACAGAAGAACTCTTCTCAGCAGGTGGAGAAGTGGAGGTTTAACATTCCTTTCAAACTGGTGCAGCTGGTGCAGCAGGTCTGCGGCCCGACCATGACTCTGTTCGGCTACAGGCTGACGGAGAGCAGAGAGATGCTGCACGACCCCTCAGTGAGTCTGATCACGGAGAAAACCTTTCTATCGCCTTGATATTCTACAGCCTGAGCCTGGAGCTGGTGCTGTTGGTCCATAAAGCCTGAAGAAAGCATCATATTTTTGTACTACAGTACTATTTTGTGCAACCACATTTTGGAGTTGTGAAAATCATAGAATTGTGATTTTGTTTTATAAGTGGAATACAATTATAGCAAAATGTTAATTAATCTGTAAAAAACGATACATACCGGCAATTAAAAAAAGTCTGATTAATTAAGTTACTTTTGAAATAAATTATAGATGATTCAGGAAAAAAATCTCCATAGTTACAACAAATTTTATTAAATTATTCGTATGAGAGTTCAGTGTCTGCTAATGTCTCTGATTAGAGTGCACTACATTGCCCAAAGTTCACCACTCGAGAAGGACACAGCACTGCGGGAAATCAGGGTTTGGACCAATGATACAGTGTTTTTTTTTATCGTACCCTTTGGTTTATGTGAGCGTATTAATTTAACATGTAACTAAATTAAAAGCACTTGAGGTGAGAAATGTATCTTCAAAATCTTGTTTTTAAACTTATGCCTCAAAATGTTTGAGGGATTGTAGTAGCGCCACACACACAATACTCTCAATAAAACAGAAATTTGTTGGCAAAGCGTCTCTATTTCTCCAGTGTGTTACAAACAGTCTTGGCTTTGTAAACGTTGTGGTTGCAAGATAGATACATTAAGTTTGATTCCTGGATTAGCGTTTATCCAAGCTGAAATGACCTTGAGCAACACTGAACTTATTCATTCTTAAAAGATGCCTGATGGTTTCAGTGGCTCCTTGTCGGTGTCTGGTCCAGAAATACACAAGCCTCAAAGAGCTAAAAACACATTTCTCTAACCAGATGCACTTTTCTCACATCCCGCCATGTGCTAGCGATTAGCATTGTTGTGTGTCTGTCAAGGAACAGCGGTTTGTTAATCAGCTGTTGTGCGTTTATTGCAGGGCGGCTGCTATTTCAAGCTTCGGTAAAGCCTCAGTTCAGAGATTCACTGTGATTTACTGTGATTTACTCAGGGCGCCTCCAGTAAGGTGAAGACTGGAGCGAGTCTCTCTCTCTCTCTCTCTCTCTCTCTCTCTCACACACACACACACACACACACACACACACACACACACACACACACACACACACACACACACACATCCCTTCACAGCCAAGTGGACTGGTCTCAGGTTGATCCGCTAGAGAAGCACTGCAGTGTAGTTGTGTGTGGAGAGGCCTGTGGTTTGTGTGCGCAGAGGGTGGAGTGTATGTTTATGGTCAGAGTAAATATAGAAGCCCGGTTCCACTCGCTCACAAAGTCAAGCTCTTTTCACACTGAACACTGATCTGAGATCAGCTTTCACTCATGTGTAACTGCTGGAAAAGCACAGAGACTAAACTCAGTGCTCGACTGTTCGTGGCTGTGAAGCGGGAAGAATCATGAACAAGGACGAGTGAAGCTGGAACTTCACTCACTCTCTCAAGCCCCCTCCACCTTTTTCTCTCCTGCGCTCTCAATTTTTTTCTCTATTTGCCACCTTTTCGCTCTCTCACTGTTAATATATCCCTCTCTCTCTAATTTACTTTCTCTATCATACTCGTTCTCCTCTATTTTGAGAATGATTCAATCTTGTGAAAGTTGTGGTCCAGTGGTTGGAAGTTGGACCGTTGCAGGTTCGAATCCTGATCTAGTGGGTTCTACAACTGAGTGTCTTTGAGCAAGAGCGTCAATATGCTATTATCTGTCTGTCATTCATTTTCTTTTCTTTATTATTCAGTTCTTTACTCTTGTTTTTATTCTGTTGTCTCTTCTATCTGTTACTCTCTTCAGAGATGCAGACGCTTCTGTTCCATCCACGAGAGAAGAGACTTTCATACAGGCTAGAGGAGGTTGGCAGCCTGGCACCGGGTGCGCCAGGTTTTCCATATAGGTTAATTTTTTCCGAGTGTTTTTTTCCTGCCATTGTTTCACATTGGCTTTCTCACTGGTGATAGCCTTTTTCATTGTGAAACTATACTCAGAGTTTAAAACAAATAGTTTTGTGCAGGGGCTTTGAGACTGAGTCTGCGGAATAAACTGGAGCTTTAAACAATCTATTTTTTTTATGTTTTATGTTATCTCTGATCATCATAATGTTCCCCTTTCTGTATATACGTAATCACTTTCTGTTTTCCTCCCTGTCTCCCTCTGTTTCCTACTCTCTCTCTTTCTGTGTGTGTCTGAGTATTTGCACAAGTAGGAGCTTTCATATGGATCACTAGTAGAGCTTAAGTGGAGGATCTTAGAAACATGTTTGGCTGGTTAAAGCGTGCAGATCATGATCCAAATAATGATGCAAATGTTACTGTTACAAAATAACTGCTCAGTGTGTGTGTGTGTGTGTGTGTGTGTGTGTGTGTGTGAGAGAGAGAGAGAGAGAGAGAGAGAGAGAGAGAGAAGAGAAAAGAGAGAAGAGGGGGGCACTTTTCAAATCTAGTGCATGTGTGGTTCCCAGTGACCACACCAGACCACTCCGCCTCACTTTGAAGTCTGAACCCTTGTCATTTCAACAACTCTCTGTTTTATCTAAACACACTCTCTCACTCTCTCAAGGATGATGTCAGACCGGTGATTGTCAGTTGAGGACAGAATTGAAAGATGCATGTGTCACTAACATAACACAACATAAATCCCAGTAGAACAGCACAACGTATAAGGGAAAGTAGGTTTAGCTGTTTAATTTTTTTATTTTTTAAAGCTCTTTTTAAAGCATCTGTGCACTGTGGCATGCAAGTAAATATGGGTCATTTATTTTCCACTTTTCCGCTAGGCCGAAGTGTCTGAACAGCGCTAACTACTGGAGTTGTTTGCAATTGAGAAAATATGTTGAGTCCATTACATTGTATACGTACTCTGCACACAGAGCGCAAGTAATCCAGCGCAAATAAGGCTCACGTGAATTCATAGAGTTACAGTACAGCGAAGGATAAAACCAGTAAAACAACACCTTGTTCACATTAGCCACACGAACAATACAGCTCCCGCCAGAACATGCGTTAAAACTGAAGACCTCGCCTACCACACGGGAAACAAGTTCTTCGTGTGAATTTGTCATTCAACTATTGCAATATTCTCTGTTAACTTGAGGAAAAATATGAATGAAAGTTCCAACTTTCCTTTCGTCAACTGTTAATTTCCTTTTCCAACTTTTCATTTCCTTTTCTTCAATCTTGGAACCATCTTCTCAAAGCGGCCGAACTGCATCTCCTAACAACTCTTGATGCTTACCATTACGACTTGTGTCTTCATTGCTACGGCGCTCTCATGTGGACATAGAAGGACAAAACAAATCTTCGCATAATGCCCTGAGACCACCACTGAGATTGTAGTATAAGGTTATTTTGGAAAATAACCAATTCTTTTACTAAACAGTATTTGGTTTCATA
Organism: Paedocypris micromegethes; assembly: GCA_028031935.1. Taxonomy (NCBI): domain Eukaryota; kingdom Metazoa; phylum Chordata; class Actinopteri; order Cypriniformes; genus Paedocypris; species Paedocypris micromegethes. The sequence continues at coordinate 12,076,223 of CM051500.1, forward strand.
TTGTTAAAAAAGAACACTGATAACGGGAGTACACAAAAATATAAAAACTCCCGCTAGATGGCGACAGCCACAAGGCAGCCGACACACTTTCTTTGCTAATTTTGATAGAAACTAGGTGCATTTTTTTATACCAAAGTTTTAAACAGCATAATCATTTTCTTGATAAAGTCGATTAAATGTGTCTTTAGGTAATTTATGGTAATTTTGGTAATTTTGATGTGATAACATTTGATAATTGAGAAAAAAAAAACAATTAAAAAAAGTTTTTAATACATTTTTATAGAACTTCATTATTGCTTGATGTTTCTTATAATTTGTAATTTGTAAACCAGACTATTTCAATGTATTCAATTTTTTAGTTATTCATTAGTATTATTTAGTTATATAATTAAGTATACGTTGGTCAATGCATACATTTTATTTTATATCCTTTTTTAAGGATAAATTACAGTTGCAACCCAAACGTCAGAGCACTATAGGTCTGTTTATTAAAACAATGAAATGGTGATTTATTTTCTATGTTCAAATCTAGATTTAATTCTACAGCGTAGAGCAGGAATTTCTTACCGGGATCCATTCTCACAATCAGTGGGAACAGACACGTGTCTTGTCCATTTCATTCAATGTGGGAAGCGTGTGACAAGTACAGTCCACGGTTTTAACATGACGATCAAGGAAAAAGAAAAAAAGGATCTTTATGAATATCATTTTACTAGTATAATATACTAATCAAGCACTGTGTTAAATGGACATGATGCAGAAATAAGATGGCAGTTTTTGTAGATCAGATTATTGCCTTCATCCTATCAAACATGGTTAACTTATACACACACACACTGTTTATACTGTGTATTTACAATTATTGTAAATTATATATGTATACACATACTGTACTTGTGCATGTGCGTAATCTACAAATGTATATTTAGATAAATAGATATAAAGAAATAAACAACTATTTATTTATATAAATATTATAACCAACATTTGGATACAGCAAATGTGCCCGTTTGTTATACTGTATCATTAATGTATCATTAAAAATATACTGTATCATTACAAATAATTGTTGTCTTTCTAGAGCGCCCCTGGTGGCCACATGTGCTCTTAACGGTCTTATGTAGTCAAAGTCAAAGTCAAAGTCAGCTTTATTGTCAATTTGCCATATGTACAGTGCATACATACAGAAAATTGAAATTTCGTTCCTCTCAGTCCCTAGATACAAACAGATACAAACAGATGACATTCAACATAAAACTTACAAGTACTAAAAGTAAGGTGTCAACACTGGTATATGTATAACACTGGCTCTATTTCACTCTCTATTCTGTGATTTCTGGTCAAAGCTTGGTTAATTTATGCCATTAAAATTGTCTGTTAATTAAGATTACTCTCTTCTGAAGCAATCACGTCACTGAAATATTCTCATGATCATGTCTGGTGCGTGTGCAGCTACAAGTGCCTCAGACCTTCTGCCAACCTTCCCAATTCCACCCTTGACAAATTTTCTGAGGCGTACGCAAAGTGGACTCTCCTACTGAGTCCCGCTGGAAAAAGTTTTCACCTGGACCATCTCGTACCTCAAGAGGGCCTCAGATAATTGACTTTAATGCATTAATTGGAGGTAGACCAGAGCACAAAGGCCAGCAGTCGTCCTTTAACCAAAGCCAATTCCCGGAGTGCCTGTGAGAGAAGAGCCCGGCGCTTTTAGTCAGCTACTTAAGAATCTGAACCCACGTGAAATGACGTCCAAGCCTTTATGCAAATGTCATGTGTTCTACATCTCAGATTGTAAGAAGATATTGATTTTTAAGGACGTCTCACCATTAAACCTTGGATGAAATATTTAGGGTTTGTTCATTCATTCAAATTAAAATTTCTGCACTTTGAAGATGATTTTAATATCATATAGATCTAGACTGCATGGAAATTATTATAATTATTGTTGTTGTTATTATTATTAATTAATCATAATTTCATTATCCCTTTAGTGGGGAAATTCATCTGCCTTTAACTCAGTCAAACAGTGAACACACAGTGAAGTGAACACAGACAAACCAAATTCAAACCTTTAGGACACAAGTCCATTTCCCTACTCGTCGACCACAATTTCCCTAAAAATGATGCATATTTTACAGTCTTTCTCTAAAGTTCACTTGGGGATGCTTTTCATCCTAAATCATTGGGCTATTGGTATTCACACAGTCATTCAGAATTTGAAGAGACTGAGTAAGTGTCTCAGTCAAGCTTGGCCCAAACAGTTGTAAATATGCCACTGATCTTTGGATATATTTTGGCTCTTAAAGAATGAGCAGCTTCCTACGGAACTACTTTGGACCCCTTGTGTTTGATGGCGATAGTTCACGTTTCTAGTTCAGAACTTGATGTTAAGCACTATTAAATGCTTTTTGGCTCATGAACAACTTTGGGCTTTTGTTTCTGTCAAGTTTATAAACATCTTCTTGTCACACTGGCAGGATTTGAGAAGAGAACATTGTCTCTCCACACTGTCATGTGTTGCTGTTGCATGTTTTAGTCTTTTTTAAGGCCGATCTACAACAAACAGCCGTGAAAACAGCTCTCAGAGCAGGGGCACGACGCCAGGGTAAATAAATGTACTGCAATGTGGCGTACTTTCTGAAGAAAAGTTGCAATCTGTCTTCTGCCCTGAGAAACAGCATTAAAATGCAAAGATAATTAGACAAAACTTTCACTTTTGATCCCAAGAAGACTTGAGTAAAAGTTCTAAAGTATCCAATTTTAAAAGAACTTAAATATTTTACCCGTACTGATATAGGTCATTTTCAATACCAAGAAATGTAAAAAACTAGAAGTTAATTATTCATGAGGTTCTTTTTCTAATATAGAAACACCTCAATGTTTCAAAATGGCAGAGCAAAATGTATTGAAAAACAACAAAATGTCAGTCTCAGTCAAACTCAAATGTGCAAAAATATGCAATCGCTATTTTGTGTTCACGTGAATAGCTCATAAACAGCAACCAGTACCTCATTAACCTGAAAGCCCGATCTTTTTTACACACACTAGTGCAATAACTATAAAGTTTCCTTAATATCTTGTGAAAGTGTGATATATAATATGACAAATGAAAAGCTGACCAATTTTTGAAGTTGACTTATGAACAAATTTTAATCATATGGTACATTGTTATATTAAATTATAACAATTTAACAAAAATTAGTTATATTGCTCATATGGATTATTGTTGCGTGATCTTTTAATTTGAATAGTGGAGTCGAATCGACATGGCTGTCTTTTTTTTATCATGAATTTATTTTAGGTTTTTGGCATCAAATAACTAAATGGTTAAAAACTACAAATTAACTTTTCAACATAAAGATACTCTTTTACAAAAATTGCCCTTTCAATCAATTGTAAATATGACAAAGCGGCAATTTGGCTATACAGTTGCATTTAGCATTGACGATCGTATCCTCTCTGCAGCAACATCTCATGCATCTGTATTTCTGGATTCACTGATTCACCTCTAGATCTGAGTGTCTCCTCACAGGTTTACACTACATTACTCACAGTTCCTTGCTTAGACAAGGTGGTGCAGTAGACTAACATATGTAGAGTGGCTTCAGAAGAACTAAGAATCGTTTAGCATAATTATATAACAAATCTTAACAATTCACTTTGATTTAAATCATAACCTTGTGACTTCTGGAGGTATTACTGTAGTTCAGTGAACCATGTGGAGTTTACAGTGGACATGTTTGGAGGACGGCAGCTGTCAGTGGATCAGAAGCAGCACGGTTTCCTGCCTATACCCAGCGGACTAGAGGACAAGTCAGGGGTAGAACAACATATTCTCTCTCAAGTTGACTTAACAACACAGATGTCAGGCTTCAGTGTTTAGCATGTTTAGCCTTGACTGCTGTAAAAGTCTAAAAATCTGTAAAAGTCTAAAAATAGCCAACAATACCCACAATCTTTAAGTGTTCCATCGTATGCATTTTATAACTAGATTCGAGGAACCTCATAGTCATTTATAGAGGATTTTTGCATTTCTGTGAGGTTCGGTTTCAATCAAAAAATTGCAAACACACACACACACACACACCACACACACACACACACACACACACACACACACACAACCACCACACACACACACCAGCGTGACCAGACTGACTTTTTGATATTTTTGATCTATTTTTTTCTGCCATTTTAAAACATTGAGGTGTTACATTTAATTGTTTTATTAAGAAATAAAGTAAATTAAAAAAAGCCTCATAAATATAGTTTCTTGTTTGCCCCCCCCCCTAAATTTAGTACAAGTAAGATACTCAAGTTCATTTGAAATTTTAAGACTTTTACTCAAGGGTTCTTGAAATGACTTGTAACTGTCATAAGTCGACTGTCACCAAAGCAAGGCAAAGACAGGGTCGGAGTCACATGCAACAGCCAGGAGGAGCACACGGGGTTAAGTGTTCACAATAAAGATTTATTCCGGGAAAAATCCAAAGGTCATAAACGTGACACGACGAGGCAAGAGTGACAGGACCAAAAATCAACTGACAAACTGGCAGAGAAAGCGAGACAGGAAAGAACTTAAATACACAGACTAATTGACAATAATCACAAACCACTTGAGTAAATGTACTTTGCTACTTTACTTAAGTATGATTCTGGCTACTTCGTACTTGTGCTGAGTATCAAAAATATAAGCAACTTTTACTCTCTACTCCACTGCATTGCTGATTGAGTAGCTGTACTTTTCACTCCATTACACTTGAGCGGAACGGAATTATTTGAACGAAAAATTTTAATAAGTGCTTTTAAAAATGTACCGTCATATTTGGTGAAACATATTGCGTCTATTTAATGTTAAAGTGATTTTTTGTCGAGTTAAACTACACAGATGTTCCCTGACTACACGGTGGTTTGTAAGCATAATGTTACGAATATTAATGGGGCAAAAACCACTGTGACATGACTATATTTTCGCCTATTTTTTGTGTGCAACGTGAAAAAATGAGTCGCTGAAATTATACATTCTGCATAAAGTAAATTTAGGGTTAGGGTTAGGGTTAGAATTTATGATGTGCTTTTCATTGAACGTACACGTAGTTTATTAAGTGCACTGCATCTCTTTGTATAATTGTAATGCAGAGAAACCGTTCTAATCACTTGAGAAGCAACTCAAACTAAACCTTGAATACTCAGAAGAGGAAGAATGTGTTTTGCAAATGTTGTTATATAATATATACCTTTATATAATTTTATATAATATATATATAATATATAATTTACTAATCAGAATTTTATTTTATATCTAGTTTTTTTTTTTTTTTTTGCAAATTTAAGTGATTGAGACAGACTTTTTGTTCTTTTTATCTATATTGTTCTACAAAATTCTGTTTCTGTATTAGAAAACAATAGTTTGTTTTCACATTTCTTTTTTGGCCTATATTAAGTACGAATAAAATACTTCTTAATACTTAAGTTCTTTTAAAATTCGATACTTTGCTACTTTGACTCAAGTCTTTTTGAAATTGGTGACTTGTTACTTGTAATGGAGTAATTTTTACAGTAAGTATCTGTACTTTTGCTCAAGTATGGCTGTCCTCTACTCTTTACACCTCTGTCACAAACACAAAACACCTGGGTACAGACGATCGTGAAAACATGCGGATAAACCAAAATGACCGGGATCTGTGACAGTAATGGGGAAATTATCATAGTAAGAAACCTAACCCTAACCAGTAACCCTAAGTTTTTTAAACCTTTTGTGCCTAGTTTTTTTTAACCCTTTTGTACCTAACCCTAACCCTCAAGTATGGTTTTCAGGTACTCTTAACAGCTCTGAAGAAAACCAATCATGGGTAACTATTCAAACAGCGCATTCATAATCCACAGTACTCTGCTTAATGTTTGGAGAATAACAGCAGATATAGTCTCAGCTTTTCTTTGTGATAGTCCTGCGTTGTTGAAAAAGTCCAGTCTGTCCTGTTGGAAAGATGAATTAAGACCGTCAATGTTTTGCTTTTACAACATGGTGATAAAGTATCTCCAGTGACAGAACAAATAAGTTTGCAATGAGTCTTAGTGAGAAAACAACAGTCATACATCAAGCCCCTGCTTGGGGAGGATCAGGTGAGTCTGCGTCCACCTCCACACCAAACTAACCGTGGCCTGATGAATGGAAACATCTTTGGATCTGCAGTGGTTTGGGTGAAACAAACACTTTTTTAGTACTGAACCCCAAAACCCCATCAGAAACTGAACAACGTGATTGGCGAGATGGATGTGACTGTTAGCTGTGCAACACATGGTTTCCACCTCATTGGTTTTGTTCAATGCTTGATAAATGTCTAAACTTGTTGTGGTGAGAAAGCTGTTTTTACAAGATGTGTTTTTTGAGTAATTTAATTTATAAATTACTGTACGATAATGACACTGGTAAAAGGTCAGCAAAAAAGACCTGTTTGTGACTTGAGGAGGTTCAAGGCCGCTTGGAGATTTTTGAGTATGTTCTCCCTGTGTGTCCATGGGTTTCCTCCAGTTTGTCATTTTCGTCTCAGAGTCCCAAAAACGTGTTTTAAATGTATTGGCTTTGGTAAATTGTCCTTTGGCGTGTATGTGTGTGTGTGTGTGTGTGTGTGTGTGTGTGTGTATGTGTGTGTTTGTCTGTTTGTCAAGTTCTGCGGAATGTTGGCCACCAATATAGAGTTTTCAAGTAAAAATTCTGAGCATTTGTAAGGTGCATTTGTAAGTTGTGCTAAACACAACTCGTTTGCACACAACCCATACCTGGCTCCTCTGGGCTTCTGGTTGTGCAGGTTATTTATTTATTTTTTTTTTACATAATGTTGACCGACATGATGTCCAACACTGTGATTGGTTGATCACAGTTTATACTTTGAATGAGTGATTAAAATACCATAAATATCAAGCCAAGCTAAGAAAATCACCTTGATGAACAAAATTATCATACAATTAAAAAAGAACCACAAGAAATCGGGCTGAAACATTATTTAATTCAGTTCAACTGAAAGATTCATCATGTCACCTTGTTTTTAAGTATTGAAGGTTCTCTTTGCTTCAGACAGGATATGATTCATCCCTCCACTGTTTTTTTGACGAGATATTGGTGCGCTCGAGAGACATTCACAATTATCACACAGTAAAATCACGCAGGTCGGATTATTATGAAACCAACACGAAATCACGATTCCATTACGTCTCCTTGGTAAACATCCATTATTTTTCCACCCCACAATTCAGGCTTACACAGAGACATACTCTGAATCAACAAATCCTCATTCTTTGTCAGAAGAGGAAGTGAAATGAGCCCGTCACTGTACATCCTCCATCCCTAGAGTTTTCCCAATGTAGGGAAAATGCAAGGAATGCCTCTGGATGTCACGAAGGAATCAGAAGCTCTGAGTGGCTGTCACCTCCAGGAGCTCTGGATGGAAGGCTATCATCGAGGGCAGCGTGCCCGGCAGACGTGAACCGCCAACTGGATGAGGTTCTTCATACGAGGGACCCGCTTCAATCTTGATCCTCAACAATAACAGGGGGACAGGACAAGGCCATCAGTCTCCATTACGGAGACACTGTTTTCTCTCTCTGTTGTGTTCTCCGCAGCATCTATAGGAGCGGCTGTCTCGTGCATCATTTTGCTCACAAAGCTTGAAAGCCCCCTGGAGGGGAGAGAGAGCTCCTTCCTGCCCCGCCGGCCCCTTCTCGTGGGTCCGTTCAGCTCCGCAGGGACGATCTCTGCTGACAAGGGGGATAATTAGCATAGCAAAGAAGGCCCTCTCCAATCTGACAGAGAAGTGTCTTGGTGGCCACCCACCCCCAGCTTCACTTTGGCTTCCTCTTTAAAAACGAAAGCACTCACCTTGAGACCCACCTGTAGCAGTGCCCTCTCTTTCGTGCAAGCTGAAAAACCAAAGCGTGAAGGAACCTGTGATGAAACAAAGCTGTGACGTAAAGGATGCAGATGGGTCAACACGCTTTACTGAGCGTCATGCGCTGCTCTCACGCAGGTGCTTTTAACCTGTTTGTGTTTTGTCTACATCTGAAAGATCTCAGAAGCGTAGCGGTTTCACTACTGGAAACACTTCCAGGCTAATCAAATGAATCAGTTTATTTCTTTGGAATGGTTGTTTGATTTGACAAAATTGGCCTCGCAAGAAAAATTATTTTTATGAATATTTACCAAATATTAGATTTATCATTTTTATTGTTTGCACAAGGATTTTTTTATTTTAAACTTTTTAGTAGCTTTAAAAAATAGTTTAGTAGGCAGACAGGCATACAGGAAACCATACCTGAATCTTGAACTGACCATGAAGGATTTGATGGGTCCAGTGTGGAGTAATTCTTATTAGTTGATGAACAGAGACCTTCATTCATCCTACTTCAGATGGCATTTGAGACTGTTCCAGTTCAAAGACCAAGCAGAAAAGACAACAAAACAATGTGTCTGTTTTGAGATAAACGATTCTACGAGTTTTTTGAGAAAAATGAGTTTTTAACAATGTTAAAGTGTCAAAATGCAGCATTAAGTAATGTGCTAATTAACTCCAGTCCCCAGAATCCCTTGTTTTATTCCACCAGATCCCGTGGTTGTCAATAACTTGCGCGTTTCTATTATTTTAGTCCTTTAAAAATCGGATTCTTTGTCTGTTCATTATTCAAGCATCTGTTTGTATGCACAAAATCTGTTTGTCATAGCATCTTCAACATTTCACATTTTTCATATTTAACTAAATTATGCAATGCAAATAATCATGACAACTAAATAATAATAATAATAATAAAAATAATAATAATAATAATAACATTTATAACAATAATGTTATTATTACTAATACAATACATTGTAATTAGTATAATACATTGTAATTAATACAATTATAACAATAATATATAGGAATTGCTTTCATATCACAAAGCCATACATAGACAAACACATAAAAATGCCTTCAATTTTACATTAATATATTCACTCTTAAGTCTCTTTTCAAGTACTTTTCAAGTACAAGATACATGCGTGCAAAACCATTCTTAAAAAAAAGAAATATAATCTCTCCAAAACATTTGAATAATAAAAAGTAAGAATAAGACGTTCTGACACTCACATGTAAATATTTTACATGTAAATAATTCATAATCAAATGTCCTTGTGCTTTCTCTTACAGTCGCTCATTCATGATCAAACCCATTTATTACAGTGACAAAACAGTGACCCTTTGAAAGTACAAAACAACTATTTTCATTGCCATTTGCCTGTTAAGCATGCAGATATTTGCTGAACAAATATGAATTTTTATGAGTTGCCGGAATTCTTGGCGTTTCTGCACAGTTTCCTCACAAAATCAATGGAGCCTCGTTTTAGAAGGAATAAAAGACCTGCATGTCCTAAGAATCATAACAGAACAGACGGCAAATTGAGCCCAACAATGAGGACGTTCAGCACAAAAAGCCTGAACAATTAGACCATTTGATTGTCCTCATTCAGGATTCTTGGCTGGAGCTGCCAGAGATGCATTGACTTCAGTGTCTGTGACCTCTGTGAAATTCTAGTCATGCACATTTTAAGTGCTTGTAAATAATGTTGCCTTTATGTGTCCGGGGCACAAAAGCCCAGAATCGTTGTATTAAGATGGGAAACTTTTGAGCTAATGTACATAGGCAAGTGAATTACAGTATGTGTAAACCCAGAGGATTGTAAAGAGAAGCTGGTCACCTAAGTCTATGTATGTGTGCGCCTCCATAGAGCTGAATTGATAATTGAGGTCTTTTTTTGTAAATATATCCGTGTTTTGACAGGTTCTATTTTGTTTATTTTGTTTTAGAAATAGTCAAAATAGTAAAAAAAAGTTCAGTGGTTCGATTAACTGAGTCTGGCGGAACAGGAGACCAACATGAGCCAAAGAAATGGAAAATGCTGTTATCTACACATCTGCAATTTTCCCTCGTATGTCTGGTGTCCATGTCCTGGTTGCTGAGAGAAGGTCTGATTGAGTAACCATAGCGGAAGAGGCGGATTTATACATGGCTGCTTTTTGAGTAAATGAAGATCATTATTTCTCAAGAGGGTGGTCTTTGTGGTGCTCAGGAACAAAGGTACAAGTCCTGAGTACACACTTCAGAGACAGATCTGTGCTCGCTTCTCACACACTTCCGTTCTCCTCACTATCAAGAACGTGATAAAAATACGCCCCAATTCTGCAGCCGAGTTGTATGTACCCTTGAACCTTCCCTGATTCAATCATCTATGTAATATTATAATCACTTCACTGTGTAAAATGTTAAAATGTCTAAAATATTGATTTCCTATTTTAGATTATCACATACACCCATATTCACTTTACAGTATTTGTATTTTCCAATGGATGAGATTTACATTTATGATGAACTCTTTTTATTTGTTATAAAATGTCATATAATAAAGAACAAAGACACCAAATATGTAATTCAAGCATTTGTTTGTACATAAATCAAAATGCATTTAAGTACAAACATTTTGGTTAAGTACTAAACTTAAGTAATGCATATAAAAGTGTGAGTGGTGTGGTTTATTTTGTATTTTGGTATTTGTTCTTGGAAAATTGAATCAAATGATATGTTGCATTCGTTTCTGGAAAAAGCAAGCTTGGGGGCAAAATAAACTCCATAGAAAGATAATGTTGGTGGGTGGGTGTTGTGTTGTTGCAGTCCCGTGGGGGAAGGGACAGAGTTGAACGTCCTAAAGGGCCTCCCGCCCCTCCAAATCGCCACGGTCTCAAGACTGTGCAAAGCACGCTGGGAAATGTGGTACTTTCAACAGTGTCAAAACATGCTTACTTTGAATAGTGCTGCAAATCAGCATAAATATGCATCACATAATTGTCACATTGTATCGATAAACATGAGCACGAATCTCGTCTGGACCTGATACACTGGAAGACGGAAAACCCAAGGTAATCTTGCAAACAAACTACAAATCCCAAAGTAAGTCAAACATATTTGCGCGTGCGCAGTCGCGTCGGACGTGTGGCTGCGAGAGCCATGAATGGGGTGGTGGAGAGGCGGTTCTGTGGATTTTATCCAGACTTTCGACTATATACTTGGACTTAATTGGAATATTTTTAGCCTTACTCTTACCGTAAGCGGACTCGAACGCGTTTTATTAATTAGATGCGGTCGCCGTTTTAGCTTTGGTCGCGTGACTCGAAGACAGTTCTCGTTCCGCTTGTACTTTCTCGTGGTGACCATGCCGAGAAACAACAAAACAACTCTTATCCAAAAGATCGCGAGCCAGGCAAAGCTGACGTTTAAAAACGGCCCTTCCTCTGGCTTTGGGCACGGCAAAGGTGTTTTAGACCAGCAGGCGGGATTGGTCACCCTGCTGTCCCAAATCAGAGCTTCGGATCTGAAAATTGCGCCGCCGACGAAAGTGTCCAGCGGGTCCCGCGAGTCCTCGGCTGCCCCCCCGGTCACCTACATGCACATCTGTGAGACTGATGTTTTCAGCATGGGAGTGTTTCTGTTGAAGCCCGGGGCATCGATCCCTCTGCACGACCATCCTGGGATGAACGGCATGTTGAAGGTTCTGTATGGCAAGGTCAGCATAAGATGTTACGACAAGCTGGATAAAGCTGCTGGTGACGAGAGTGAGGACGCGCGGGAGTTTGATCCGCCGCTCTTGCCTTTTCAAACCAGTGATGTGAAGAAAGCTGCTCGGAGGTCTTCTGGACAGTATTCGGAGCAGAGTGGCCCCTGCATCTTAAGTCCTCTGAAAGACAACCTCCACGAGATTGATGCGGTAGATGGAGCAGCTGCTTTTCTGGATATTTTGGCACCGCCGTATGACCCAGACGACGGGAGAGATTGCCACTACTATAAAGTTTTACAAACTATTGGGGAAAAGATCCAGCAGGGTGCGGAAGAAGAAACTTGGCTTTTGGAAGTCCCTCAGCCAGAGGATTTCTGGTGCGGGGGCGAACCCTACCCCGGACCCCAGGTTTCTGTGTAGTGAAGCCGACACTGGAATGGACCGTGTGATCTTTTCTTATTCTGATTGTGCCATAGGGACCAAAGTTGTCAGAATTCAATGACCTTTCCAAAGTTTTGTTACAAATATTTGTGGCCTTGCTTGTAAATAATGAACATGCACATTCTTGGAGAGAAGTTACTCTTGTATATGAGCATGATGTGCGCGTGCTCTAGTTAGAAAGAGAGAGAGTCTGTGTGTGTGTGTGTGTGTGTGTGTGTGTCTGTGTGTGTCTGTCTGTCTGTGTGTGTGCTGTGTGTGCACCTACGGCTACTGTTTAATTTATTGTAAAAGATTGTGCACAATCACACACTTTTGTTACTTTGTTACTTACTGTTTCTGTTACGCTTTTTAAACACTTTTTTTTTCTGAAATCATGCGTTATTATGGACCTGAGAAAGTTTTATTGTAAAGTTGAAAAAACTATCTGGACTTCCAGCCTTAGCTTGTGATTACACATGGATTTGTTAGTTGTAGAGATGTTCATATCTTCTTGCAGTTAATCAACACTGGTGTGTTTCAGACTTTATTTTTCAAACACATCCAAAAGCTTAATCCTCACTTTCCCGCAAGCTTAATATCACTATATACATGTTGCACACAATGTACATTGTTTTTATAGACTGGTTATTTTAGACAAATGCTTCTGGGAATTATTTATTTAATAAAGTACCAGCGTATCAGTGTTTTGCAAGCGTGGTCCTGGCTGAACATGCACTTATCTGAGTCTTTATCATTTCCAATCATGTCAAGACGCTTGAGTGGATCACTCTGGCTTGTGATTGCTCACATTTTGTCAGCTTTCTACTAACCATGTTTTTGGTAAGCGCAGTAGTATTCAAGTGATTTTTATGAATAAAATCTACCTTTTAATTGCAATTTAAATCTATGTTCTTAATGCAATAGAACGTATCGATAGAGATGTGATTCATATAATTCCAAAGGATAGTTAAAAATAGATATGTTTGCTGATCAAATATCAGATATTTATAGAGAAGTATTGAACATGTTCTCACAGTGAGTGGGCACAAACCACCACCAGCATCCCACTCACAGACAGTCAATATTCAGTATATCCTGTAAGGTTAATGGGGAATGTACTACAAATTTACTATTTACATCTGTCAAACGTTTCTTGCTAGTCAAGAAGACAAAAATGACAAGATGTTCACAACCCATGTATGTTTTTATTTTGAGGTGGACAAAGTATAACGGCCATCACTGGCCGCATTGACCACTTTATGACCAAAAACATTAATGTCAGTCAGAACAATCACAGAACCAAAGTCGAGTTACCATCACATTAGCTTTTTACAATCTTTGTTTTAATCACAAATGCAACACATCGGTCACAAAACAGTAGAAAAATATACCTTCAAAAACTTTCATAATAAAAGGTTTTTAAAATTTAATTCAGAGCTCCGGCTTTGATGCCAGATAAACGGACACAAGGCACAACAATCAGAGAGTTAAAGCGATATTAGACATCTTATGTCAAGCACGTTGAAAGTTAAAGTTTGGATTGACTTTTCCCCACAAACGTGCATTCGACGCAACCGCGCTCTCTCCCCGCGTGCTGTTTGAGTTTATTAAACTGTTATTAAATTAATAGGCCTAAATTCAAACAAAGTGCGTATTGTCAGTCAACGTGCGACTGATACGTAAAACAAACAAGCAAAAACTTTCGCGAAACACTTTGAAAAGTGCGCAGAATAATGTTGTCCATTCAATTTTCACATCGCTGTGCCAGTTCTTGTACCAATGACTCGTTATTATTGTCACACAACTATTGCCTACATAGTGTTGGATTATCCACAGTCCGACAGCTCACTGGCTTGATGTGGACGAGCAGACGCCCGCGCTCAAGGCGGCGGCGCGCTCTGAACTGGAGACTCCGGTGGAGGAGGCTGATGATGACTTTCTCTCTTTTTGTCGCAGGTGGATTTTGGTGTGTCTCTTTCTTTCGTCGCTCCGTGCAAACTTTCTCCCGCAAAAATCGCAGGCAAATGGCTTTTCGCCGGTGTGCGTGCGGATGTGAGTCGTCAGGTGGTCGCTTCGGCTAAAGTTCCTCATGCATATCCGGCACTGGAAAGGCTTGTGACCGGTGTGGATGCGAATGTGTCTGGTGAGCTCGTCGGAGCGGGAGAAACGCCTGTCGCATCCTTCCGCCGGGCAGGGATAGGGCCGTTCGTGCACGGGGGTCTTGCTGGGTCTGTTGGGATATTTCCTCGGCCGCAGGATGGGCCTTAGCGGTAGATTCTGCGGGCTGTATGCCGTGGGCAGCCTGGGTCCGTCAGTCACGGGTCCCGCGAGTGTGAAGTTCCGGATTGTGTTCAGGGGGGTTAAAGGTGGAGGGACCCTGAAGGAGTCGAGACATGAAAACGGTTTGCGATCGGGCATTGACTGCATGTCCCTCTGGCACGGAGATTGAAAAAACCCGGCGTAGTCCGGGATGATGGGAAACGAGTCTGTGTTTAGCTTTGGCGAGGAATACGACGGCGGAGGGTACGAGATTGGACAGCTGGCGGTGGATAAAAAGGGAGCTGTGTTCTCGTAGAATTCTACACTGCCAGAGTATGGTGGTGGAGGTGAGTAGATGTGCTCCATGTCAGCGTGGTTCTGCGCCATGGTGCAGTTCAGAGTGCTGGAGAACTGGCTGGGTGAGATTGAGGAGGCTGGTGAGGAGGATGCTGAGGATGGCTGGGTCATGCCCAGGATCCCTGCACTCACGATGTTAATCACTCCTTCGGGGTTCCAGTTTCCTGGGTACTGAGAGTCGATGGAAAACTTTCCCATGTAAGTGAAAGTTTGGTTGCGGGGTCCTGTCGGCTGCGCAAAGCTGCTGGAGTAAGACAGGTCGAGCGAGCGCTTCTCACCGCTCATGTCCGCGCAAATCATGCCATCTGCAGAAACAAAACAAAACGAACAGGTTAACATTTTAACAGGCTCTCAGATTGAACAAAGCACCGCTATCATTTTAAATAATACATCACTTATCACATTTTTGACGATTGAAATAACGTTTTTGGAACGATTTAAGTAAACAAATAAAAACGCAAGTAGGCAGCGCCGAACGCTCTTACCTCCAGCATTCATCTGCTCGTAATGTCCTCCTAAATCACCGTTTGAAAAGATAGTCACAGATGCTGGCAGTGATGTGGCAATCTCGTCTACTGAGTAGTCGGGCAGAGGGTGGACAAAGCCACCGAGAGTCACAGAGGCTTTCTCTAAAGTTTTTGCCGTCATGCTGAAGTCTTAACCGCTCCTTCGATTATTGCGTAAATGTTGTGCGCCTGTGCAAAATGTCTCTCAGATCGTTACATGTGGAAAACTGTCAGTGGATTCTGAGCTTGTCGTTCAGTGTGATGCCCGCTGACGGCTCTGTGCTGTTGAATGACAGATCCTAGTGTAAATGCTGGCGGCAGTATATATTTAAGACGAGCCCATCAATGTGCCATGACGTAACTTACCATATAAGGGCTGGATGCGAAAGCAGGAGGAGCGCTGCGTAATCTGATTGGCTATTTTGTATTCTGACGCGTTGTTGGGATTGCTTATTAGCGGAGAATACTTTTTGCTCGCTAAATGACCAGCAAGAGTTTTTTTAGCGTGTTGCTTAATTTGCAATTATAAATAAGGATGTTCAAAAAGGAAATTCATATCTCATACTCAAAACTATTCGCAAATAATTATTCCAAATCAGTTTCAATGCCGTACATGGTTTTATCCGGTAAACGAACAAAACCTCTTCGTCCATATATGGGGTTATTCCGGAAATAAAGTGTCGGAAACAAGAGCTGTGGCTAAGCATCAGAAACCCACAGTCAAATGAAAAAAAAAAAACAATCACGGAATTTCTAGCTTTCTTCAATGGCGGAATCGGAAACTCTAAGACTAGCACAACAGACACCATTTTTGGAAAGTTTTTTTTGGTTACTCTGTTCTATAAATAAAATGCTGCCACATAATGCAAGATTGAAAACTTTAGTGCACAATGGGATTTTATTAGATTTATTAATTACTTAAATTATAAATACTTCTCGCGCGTAGGCTGTAAACTACATTATGTACTTGTTAGGGTTTTGTTTTCAATATTAAGTTATTTTAATGTTTGTCTAAACGGTTTTAAAATGCTCTGCTATATATTATAACATTATTGTACATGTTAGATGTCCTCAACACAATCGAAACTAAAAGTTTCCTCATGTAAATGTATATTTACTTAAATAGAAATGTTTTCCGTTGTGAGTTGAAATGATGCGACCAAATAAAACGGTGCGATGGAAGTAAAATTCCCCAGTGGGTTTAGAAACTGATCTGTGTCATAAACGGAGGAGGAGAGAGCTGAGGTCGGAATATGATTTTACTATATGCTATAGCATTTTTGTCTTTTGAAACTGAAAATTGACGCTAAGGAATTCATTGATACCTTAATTAATATAAAATGCCAGTTGTAGTCCTAAAGTCCATGTTGTAATTCTGTAAAATGTAACTTATTAGGCTGCAGCATAATGCAAGTATATCTGAGATTGAATCCTCTGCCTTTTGAAAACTCACCTCCCAAACCTTGCAAAGAAAGAAAGTGATTTTTAAATGCCTCCGCGATGGAAAAACTATTCAACTAGTCTTAATCAAATAGCTATACGTAAATATTCAAGTATTATTTTATGATATAGCATGCGTTCAGTTTTTCATCTGTGAAAATCAGAATCAAACGGTTTTTTATAAACAAAACAAGGAGTAAATCTTTATCTATTGTTTCTA
Source organism: Paedocypris micromegethes (assembly GCA_028031935.1). Classification (NCBI taxonomy): domain Eukaryota; kingdom Metazoa; phylum Chordata; class Actinopteri; order Cypriniformes; genus Paedocypris; species Paedocypris micromegethes. The sequence continues at coordinate 12,093,006 of CM051500.1, forward strand.
ACATTTTGAAACAAACAAACTATAAACACCAAACTTTATTACTTGTCGTCATGTTATTTCACGTCTCAAGGACAGGGGGCGATATATGTCAGTTTTCCGTGATGGGCATCTGTAAAGGCTATTTTCAGTTAAGTTTTCAATTCGCGTTATTTCAGAGTACTTGTTAAGAAAAAAAAAACAACTAAATTAACACTTACATTTAAAAGATTATGTCAAAATATTTTTGTTTTACAGTAAGCTGTCTTAATGTCTAATATTCATTAACCAAATAAAGTAAAATAGTGTAACGTCAAAAATATTTTTAAGGATCAAAATTGTCCATCACAATTCAGTGACAGAATATTTTCGAATCAGTATCTTAAACATTGTGCACACAGCAAACGTGCACGCACCTACGGCTAAATCGTGAAAACCCCCAGAGCTTCCTGTTGTCCTTTACTTACATTTATTTTTATCCCCACCCATGCAAACATGTCTTATCTTTGAGAAAGTGTTCTTGTCATCATAAGCATGATTTGGCAATAGGTTGAGCTCACCAGTGTCATCATTTCTGAAGGAATTGCAAATGGATCCATCTGTTGCCACTCTTAATGCAGTATCACTGGCTACAAGACGGAAAAAAATCTGAATATTCAAGTTAAAGCTAGCATTTTTAAAGTAAATCCACTTTGCTATTTTAGTAAACTATTTTCAATAGTTATTATATAGCTTTATGTTTCTACGGCACTAGAATCATTGTAAAGCTCAACAGTCTTTTCAAGTGGACTGTATTACTTTTTTCTTAAATCCAAACACTGTAGACTGATTGATCATGGCATTTTTTTTTTATCATTCTGTGACTTTATGTTATATTGAAAGGCAAGCTACTTTACCAGTAAATAAATATTATCAAAACACAGCTTGTAGTAGCAGGCACGTCTTAGTCATTAGCATATGATTAAAGAACAATGAGGCTCCGCCCATGAATGATGGTCATCATGAAAAATGCAACACATTTTTGGATTTAATAAACTGAAAAAAGTGGTATAAATTATTACGTGTTAACATGTTCGTGTGTTGAATTTCAAAAACATAACAATGGGAAAACATTCTTTATAAGAGTTAGAATAATTTATATCAAGAAAAAAATCTATAAAGATAATGCAAAGTTTATTTTTTTAGAGTGATAAATAATAAAAACAAAATCACTGTCTTAGCTTTAGAGAAAAACGTGGGGCCTGTCAGTTTGACTCAGTTGTATACACGCAGACAATTTTAGGCCTGTTACGCGTTTCTCCCAGGTCTGATTTAATAAAGGGCTTACGCATTAATTCTGGGGTCTCTTCCAGACAGCACGATCCGATCTGAATTTTTATAGCCGCTGTCGCTCAAGCGGGCAATTAGTAAAGGGGTCGTGCCTTTCTAATGGCATCCCAGTAGATATCGACTAAAGTGCGTCTCTGCAAATCACCCCAAACGCTCAATAGTGACCCATGGCCGATTGGATGCCACGGTTACATTATCACCCTCGGACGTTTAGTGCCAAGACTTCTGCGTGTTTTTCAGAAGCGATGCGGCTTGTTTCTCTTTGTGAATATAGACCGCAGCCAGTAATGTGACAGGCTACAACCAGACAAATTACAGGGACGTGCCGGAAGCTGTTAATAGGGAAAGCCCTTTAAATGTCGTCCCAGTTTGAGCCTGAACATCCATAATGAGGAGGAATTGCTTGGGTGTATTATTGCAGTTATTTTTTATATTTTACATGTTTCCCTGTTATGTAAAAAAAAAAAGCTGTTCAATTATTCAATCCTCTGGATGGATGACCGGTTCTGCTTACCTGGGCCAAAGAAATCCGGATAAAAAAGTTGGATCAGTTTGCTTCACATTCGGTTTATATCAACTGGTAGTTTATTGCAAAAAATGTAAATACTGTACCATATCTTCGTATATGTATCTGCTGTGGTGACATTTCTCAGCTTTCCTGCTCGGCCATAGTGATTTTAGAGAATTTCTGTGTGTGTGTGTGTGTGTGTGTGTGTGTGTGTCACATTTAAAGTTTATCTGTCTGTCAGCTGTTCGTCCATCTATCTTTTTTATGAGAGAATCCATTACAAGACAAAGTGTTGTAGAAAAACACACATTTCTCAGATTGAACACATTTCTTATTTTTTTTTTATCTCTGAGCGTCTATAAAAACTCTTGAGTCGATAGATACAATCCCTTTCAGTTCAGTCCTAGCATAGATCTGTCTCTGCATCTGCTGATATAAACCTCTCTTAACGGTTGGAGCGAAAATGAGCCAGAATGGGGAGTCAGAATTCTGAGGCCGACGGCAGCATCTGACGGCTTTGCATTTTCAGGAATTTTCGTGTCCTCCCCCACAAATGAAAGAAGGAAACTTCTTCAGATGCATGTCTCTTTTGTTGCACGCCTACAGATGCAAAAATGTTTGCACACTGTGCAGAAGCGGGCCGATCCGGCAGAGCGTGCCGGGACCGCAGAATGCCCATTGGCAGCTGGGATCTGGCTGTCCCTGCTGGGAATGATGGACTCAGTGTAATGAACACCCACACGTGACAGCCACTGAATTCAAGAGCTTTCTTTCTTGCATGTGTTCGGGGTCTCCCGGGTCAAACCAACCCTGCACATTCAGGACACATAGATGGACATATTTCTACATCAGCTCTTGATTTGTTTAATGTGTGCTTTGCTGATCTGAGGTGCTATCAACAACTCGATGAGGCACTAGGCACAACTACAAACACCCAAATTAATCGGGTTCACACTCGACAGATGACTGTCTGTCTGGATATCTGAGTGATCAGTCATTTTTCTATTTTTAATAGATGGTCGATCTAAGAAACATTAAGTTGTTCAAAAAGTTTTTCACTTGAAAATGTGACAGGGAAAATTGAAGTGATTTTGAAGGAAAAACTGAAGTGCCAAAAAATGTGCTCTATGATATAAGTCTTTGAAAACGGGTCAGGCATATGACAAAATCCCACAAAACACGCTGTCAAAGGACACCCACGAGATTCAGATGAGGATTGTGAAAGAGGTGAATGGACAGAAACCTGCTCCAATCCAGATCTGAAGACAAACCGTGGGAGCTTTCACACAACACGAATTCTTCTCTTCACTCAGTGGGAGGTTGTTTTTATTTTATTTGTGTAGGTGTTTCTTTTCTATGGATTCTCACCTTCAAAGCCTTTTATTGTTTGTGCTAGCGTGAAGCTACGGTCATTGTTGTAATGGTATTTTTAGTAAAATTACGGTAATCTGTTTGCATTTCCTATTTATGAACAAAAGCTTGACTGAGGATTAATACGATGACTCTGCACTGCTGTTATGGTTCTTTTGTTTGTAATTTAACAATATGCGTGGACAGTGAGGATGAAAATCCTCTTTATTATTGCAAATCATTTCACACAGAACATGAAAAACAACTCACTGTAATCCACAGGAATTTAAAGTTTTGAATCAACTTAAAAAAAAATCTGCCATTCTGTCTGTCTCTGTCTGTCTGTCTTTTTACTTGTTTGTCAGATTGTCTGTCTGTCTCTGTTCTATCCTACCGTTACTAACAATTTCCTACTAAAATTGTTTCCTAATTTCATCAAGACGACGACAACAACAAAAATGTTTTCCATAAAGTTTACTCCTCACGAGGCAAAAAATCTATAACTGATATGAACCCTACCTGTAAATGTCAAACTCACAAACTACTTTTCTTTCTTGCCACCATCAGCACGAAAAAATCTTTTGACAGTAAAAAAAACAACTTTTTTTTTGGTTAGGAATATGCGGCATTTTGATGTCCCATTATCCTCATTATCCAAATGAAGGTCCTTGCTCAGTACACCCACAGTTTAACATCACACGGCATTAAAGCGCTCACACAGAGTCAAAGACACGAAGAAACAGCGGTGATGGTGAATGCTGTACTCACATCATCAGTGAAGTTTGTAGAGGGGCTTTTTGTGACTTCCCATCATGTGTGTGTGGGTTCCTCCAAGAGCTTTACGGCGCTCCAAACGCTCTCCACACACTGCTCCTCGTGCAAACTGATCATCTATATTCTACTGTGCAGCTATATGAGCTGCTGTTTCAGGGGGTGTAACAATGTGAAGACCAAAACTGAAGGCAACGGTTGGACTTTTTGTGTATCCTGCATCTTTGACATTGAAATTGTCATGGTAATAGTGAGTCGGAGCTGACAAGCTTGATGGACGGGGTAGTGGGATCCTCTGAAATTGTGGAGGCAGCACCAACAATGAGCATCTTCCCAATTTTGGTTTGAAACACTGCTGTAGCTAAAGAACGTGCTTTGCACCACCAAAGTTGTGGGTTCATATCATGGAGAAAAACACCCTTGTTATAGTCTGGAACTGTTATGTAATGTGCAATGTGTAAAGTGTCATTTTATTATAGACAATTGATAGAAATGGCAGTTGTGGCATTTTAAAATTAAGGAGAATATTGGAAATTGTGATGCATACACACGCACGCATGCACGCACATACATACACACGCACACACGCACACACACACACACACACACACACACACACACACACACACACACACACGTCAATCAGGTTTGGTCTGAGGTTTAGGGAATCTCAGTTGTGTTACATGTTGGTCCGAGATTTGATCCTACAGTCATAAATCACAAATCTCCAATCATTAGGCACATCATAAAGACAAGAATACAACTTCCATATAGCTCCTGTCAGCAACGCCAACATTAGTGGTTTTGATTTTTTAAGTTATTCTTCATATGGCTACGTCAATAAGCAATGTCAATCACTTTTGATCAAACATCTGCTGAATCGAAAAGAAAGTACTGCGAGGACAGATATGCTTGAGTTTAAAAAACACCAACTGGTAAAATGAAAACAAATCTTTAGGTATAGATTTAATAAGGGTCTTTGGCTTGAAAAAGTGTAATGTCGTAAATATAAAAAAAATGACATTTTCTGACATGGGATCTGTTTCGATCCCAACTGACGGCAGCTTTCTACTAGGGCGGAGGGTCTCGACCCGACAAAGGCTTCATTACTGCTGATTACACACGCTCCATCATTGACTTCTGGCTTGTCTATTAGCGAGATCAGCCATTAACACTAATGTTTTGTTTAAGGCTGAAGACGTGGAGTGTTCTTGCGCTCTGGGACGAGGGACGTCTCAAGATGGGTTATTACGTTCTCAGAAAGCTAAAATTCATGTACTAAATATTAAAACAAGTGTAAAGGAGCAAAGCAGAATGATTGATTGTCACTAAATTAATCAATCAGTCCATCAATCAATTAATCAGAAAATACATTTCAATACATATATTACATTCAAAATAAATAATTTGTTTTGTAAAGGTAAACTTTTAAAATGTACAAACATTATTAAATATGAAAAGAAATAAAATTCTGAAGACTTTATTTTAACCCTTATGTTAATTGCTTTTACAATCAGTTCAGTAAAGGCTTCTGAACAAGATGTGATGATGATGATGATGATGATGATGATGATAAAGTCACTCTGTGTGGTGATAACACGTGCTTAGAAAATGTTTTGCTAATGGCAAGTCTTTTTTTGGGTCTTGGCCTTCTGTTGTTTCAGTCAAAGTTTACATATTATCTACGAGATCCATCATTTTTAGATGTGGTCAGTAATGAATACTCTGCAACAGCATCATTAGAGGTTTATGAACTGAAGGCTTCCACCTATTAAACGAAGTGATTAAAGTGCCTCCTAATGTTCGGCCTGTTCAATGTGAGAAATGGCCTAAAGCAGCCACAGGGTTTTGATTCATTAGATGTATGTTGTGTGATTACTTTCTAATATCACAATAAAAATACAAAGACCCTAATGCCATTATTGGAAAAATCAACACATTAATAATACAAACTTTGAGAATTTTCATGACGACAAATCTCTTGTTTTTGATCGGATTGATTTCACTCACTGTGTGTGTCTGTGTGTGTGTGTGTGTGTGTGTGTGTGAGAGAGTGAGAGAGAGAGAGAGAGAGAACGAAAGAGCATGAGATAGAACGCTTGTGTTAAAGTTTTCTGTCCGGAATGTTAATGTCTCACATTAAAGGTTTCAAATTCAGCCAAAACTTTTTTGTAAGAACTTGGTGAACTTCTTGAAACTGTAATTATGCATAGTTGTTTGTTACTAAAGATTTGAGGAATGCATGAATGTATAGAATGAAGAAAAAACACTGTGGTGCAACGTAATAATGTTAATAATTAAAAAAAATGTCTTTTCTTCAATAGATTGTTGCATTTACAATTACATCAACTTTTTTTTTAAAGCATTTGACTTCACATTATACAATAAATTTACATTTGCCAATATGATATTTTCCTTGGAGTTTACAAACCTAATATTTGCAAAAAAAAAAATATGTGAAATGTCATTATCTCCATCTTTTAAATTGAACTTCGAAATGACTGAAAAGAAACGATCACCTACATCCACCAGCGTGTCTCTGGCTCTGCCTTCAGGGATTAAGGTAAAGTCCAGAGGAGACAACACAAAGGCCCAGTGGCAGGTCCTTTCTCCCCCAAACTCAATACCACCTGCAGGGGGACTCAAGAAATGATGATTAATCACGGGGGGCCGAGGGGGCTCGTCCCTGACACAGCCATAATGCCACTCAGCAACGTCTGGATTGGCCAGCAGCGATCAGTGGGCGGATGTCCATGGAAGATGGACGACCTCTGCGAGGGCCCGGACTCCTGTCATTAACAAGAAAATAAAAAGAAAGAGGGCTGGTGTGAAGGGCAGCGGGATCGAAGAGTTTCCAAACAAGCGCTTAAGAGCAAGGCACAAGTTAGTCTGAGGCCTGACTCCACACACTGCCAATGAACTCCAGGAAGTTAGAAATCATTTGTGCTCATCAGCGGAAAGAAGAGCCGAGGTTTTCTCTGACAGTTACAAATGAAGCAGCGATTTATTATTTTCAAGGGAATTTCATCTTCTGCAGACGAAGATGGAGATGGAGTCACTGCCCATCGGAATGGAGATGAATCATGGCGCTTTAGCTCAGACGCAGCGCTGACAATCACATCAGTGAGGCTATCGGACTCCATGCTACTCCTGGTGGACGGATCCGATGTGTAATGAAGGCTCCTGCCGAAAGCCCATTAAGCCTGGTCTCCACAGACCGCCTCATTAGCATAGAGGAATATTCCTTGTGTAATTCCATCAACTCTTATTGCTTCCATTTTCCTGTGCTTAAATGACGCTAATAACAGCGAGAGTTTGTGTGTTTTTGCAGCTCGTGTTGGTTTTAATCCAGGGTCTGGTTACCTCATTCACAAGCCCCCTGATGACCCATCTCTGTTAATTAAGCAGACAAGGGCAGGGGGAGGGGCTGTTCACACCAGAGCAGCGACAGATTAAGACGAGGAGCTGCATGTATGTATGGAGTCTAGCATTACTGATGATTGTTCTGCCATGATGTTGTGTTTAAAGCTCCTCACAACAATTCTTAAGATAAACAGTTGATGAGATTGAAATAGTTTTTTCTCATTTAAAAGTAAGCAAGTAAGGTTTGTAAAGTGAGTGAGTACGGCCACTAGGGACTATATCAAAATTGCGCTCTGCATTTAACCATTCAGTGAAGTCACACACACACACACACATGTTGAACATACAAACCCGGAGCAGTGGGCAGTCTTAAGCTGTCAGTGGGTCAGTGTTTTGTGTCACTAAATTTTGAAACCCACCAGACCGGGACTCGATTCTCAAAATCCACTTACCGGTTGGAAATTGATTTTTTACACGAGTAAATACGTAATTGTCTTATTATTGTGACCTGTAGAAATGAAGCAAATAATGACAAATTTAAACAAATGTGACAGTTTTGAAAATTGTAAGATTCTTCAGAGTCTCAAAAGACGAGATTAAATGAATTATGATAAAATATTACTTTTATATACTATAATTATTATTATTATTATTATTATTATTATTATCTTTGAAAAGATTGTAATGTAATATAAAATATGATCTTTAAAAATTGGAGTTACAAAATTACACATTTGCAATTTTTAATGTTTATTATTTAACAAATATTTAGTTTGTTTTTTGGCTTGTTTGGTTGCATTCTAATAGTTTTTTGTACTTTTTCAGAAAAGTACAAAATCTGATTACCGGGAAAAAAACCAATAAGTTAGAATTGAGTGATTATTTCATCTAAATCTTTATATTAAAAACAATCATATTATTAAAACATTCCAGCATACCAAAACATGCGTGAGAATTGTAGTTGTAACAGTTCATTTAGGTATGAAACCTCTTGTTTTGTGTGTATTTGATGGTTTTGAGACAGAAGCATCTCCAGCAGCTTTCACTTGTTAATTTCTGATTGTGTCAGCAGGAGCTTCAAACTTTTTCTTGCACTGTGGATTTTTCTTTTCTCACACAATATCCTGTCTCTTCCTGTCAGTCCCTCGTTTTCTCAGTGCACGAGAGAGTCTCTCTCATACAGTAAAAGTACAGACGGGGCAATTTTCGCTGACATGCGCCACCATCTTGTTTTACTCTGGCAGACAAAGAAGCCTGGATTGATGGCTTTGTTTAGCTGGACAAGCCCTTGACAAGCAAGGTCCATATTCAAAGCACCTTCTTCCTGTTGCAGGCCAGCTCTCTGCATGGCTCAGGATACGGGTGAGCAGCCCTGCTTTAGCCACACGGTTAATGTTCAACCAGGTACAGGAAGCGACGTTGTGCTTACGTAGCTCAAGATAATTAGTCTCGCCTGACAGCTCGCTCCACTTAGCTTGTTCTCAGCTTGTAATGCGCCATGTCCAATTAGCTCTGGGGTGCTCCATCTTCATCCCTGCAGACTGGAGGTAGCTCAGGCTGGACCATGATGGAAAAGGCCTTGATTGAGCAACGAGATGTCCTGCAGTCACAGACCAGACCGAGTCAGCTAATCATCAACTTAGTCTCCACAACTCAAAGTGAAAGTCTGTGGTCCGGACAGGAAGTGTCAAACTGGGCCCTCAGTGCCAGGCCGGAGGTGAGAGACAGTGCTATTGTCTGCAGAGGTTCTGCTGATGAAGACTTTGACTCTGCTGTAGCAGGAAGTGATAAGAAATTGGTCTGTTCCACCAGGTGGTCAGGCCTTGTCTGCTGAAACATACTTATATTATCTGCCTTCGTATTTACTGCCATCTTTTTACTGTTTTTCATCTTTTTTATCTGTTTATAATAATGACTTTCCCTAAAAATCACACTTGGGCAAAAATGGATACTGATGCTTAGCTGTATAAGTGTTGCAACCACACATATTTAGGTAAAATTGGAGAAGTACAAAGTATTTAATTTTTAAAACAGTTCTTGAAAGAAACTTATACGCGTTTGTGAAAAATATAACATTTTTGTGGATTCCAAAACTTGTAAGACTGTTACAAATCTGCGGATCTCAAAAAAATGGAAGTAGGTGAGACTAGAAGAGGAGAGAGAGTTCAGTCTCAATCTGACTGTGTAGGCTAAATAAAAATCCCACAACAAACAAGAACGGCCTCTGAATTTGTGTCAAATATGTTACTAACCACCGAAAGTCCCTGTAATGCAGCATGCTTTAAACAATGTTGTCTTTTCTCTCCACTGTGACTTAAAAAACCCAGAAATCCCAAAAAACTTTTTATCAATATATTTAATGATACATTTTGTTAAATACGTATATCAAACGTTTGCAGGAAATGAACACTTTTACATCCTTAACACAGGGTTCTGTTTAAGTTTCAAAAATAAATAATTGTGTACATCATTTACTTTAATAAAACCTGATAGACATTGAACAAAAGAACAATGTTTGCTTTTTAGACGCGGTTAAGCTTAATTAAAATTGAAAAAGTAAAAGTAAAAATTAAAAGGTTTTTACATCAAAGCATACTTCACTCTTTCTTTGGGATTCAAACCCATTGAGGTGAACGTTGGGCTTTTGTACACGGACAGTAGAATCATGCAACTGATGTTTACTCCTAGATTTTGGTTGAAATAATGAATATATGAAAGCATACGAAATGCTGTTTTGTTATGACAATTTCCAAAAAAAGAAAGTGAAAAAATGAACTGAGTTCGTTTGTAAAATTGGCCACTAGGAGTCATAATTGAAATTGTGCTGTGCACACACACACACACACACACACACACACACGCACGCACGCACGCACACACACACACACACACACACACACACACACAGTGAAGTAAGCACACACACCCGGAGCAGTGGGCAGCCTTAAGTCGTGGTGATGGGGGAGCATGTGGGGGTCTGTGTTTTGCTCACGGACACTTTTCCTCTGGCCCGGGAACCAGCAACGCTTGGGTGGCAAGTCCATCTTCCTACCGCTGAACCACAACTGGAACCAGTTGTAAATACAAAGTTTAAAATAATGATGAATAATAAAAATGAAACATTATAAAGTTGCTCAGTTTTTCGGCCTATATTTACAGTCTTATTGCCATTTTAGGTTTTCAATAATGCATGTTATATTTACAACTATTTTCTTTCTCTAGCAAAAGTCTCTGTAGTTGAGTGTTGCTGATTTTGTCTGTGTTGCAGCTTCTCTTGAGATGTCAGTGATTTGTCTAGTTTACGGTAAAATCTTCTGCGCTGAAGTTTCACTGCAGAACGCAACACAATCTCAGACAGCAATAGTGAAAACAAAAGAATAAATCTGACACCAGCTCTGCAGAAATACAATACATCTACGACTACTGAGCTATTTGAGAAAGGAACAGATTAACGTTCAGAAGTGATTATTGAATTGAGTGCAAATAGAATTACTGCTTTTGTCAGTATTGCAACATCTATAAAGATGTCAGTGATTTGGAAAGATCATTACGAGCTTAAATTGTCTGGCTGGGATATGAGAATATGCTCAAGCTCATATATTACCCACAGTCCTCCTGAGGAGTGATGGAGCTCGCCAGCATTAATCCTGCTCAAGATAGGCCCAAATTCTTTTTGTTTGCTAAGTGGATGGAAGCATTCTGATCAACGCCTATAATGAAAACCAAATGTGACATGTGTGAAGAAGCCTTGGATAAAACTGTTTTCCAAAACAATTTTTTTCCTGGAACGATTTTATTGTTTGAGATGACAAACGTTAATTTTATTGTCTTGACTTTTCTGTGTTTTCTATTTTATTCTGAATTCACCTCATTGTCTTTCTCTTTGTTAAACGTAGTTGAGATTGTCTTTTGTTTTGAAGGAAAGTGCAAAAACCGTCAAATTCTTCTCACAAGTAAAACAAGGCAATAAAAAGGTAATACAATCAGTAATGCCCTGATGTGGAAACGTAGCCTGTAATGATGTTTTTGTCCCTCAATCTTCCATTTCTCACCAATTAAAACAGTTGAAATGAGCTCACCCAGCTGCATCATATTTCTCCATGCAAATGATGGGAATTTAGTTTGTTCCCCAGTGGCAGCAAATCTAATAAATACCACAATTTTCTCTTTTTTTTCTAAATGATGAAATGCAGGTGCAGAGTAATTGTATATGTGTATTTCACCATAAGGAAGAAATTTGTCTCAAGTGGAGACGGTAGTTTCAGGCGGCTGAATGAACAATGTCTCTCTCCTGAGTGGTCCAGAAGCGACCCACCTCCCCCCAGACCACTTCCAAAGTAGCACTGTCCCTCCTTAGAGATTAACTGTAGACCCCGTACTGTAAAACCCCACTACTGAATCAATTCAATTAAAAAAGGTGAATATGCTGCCGATCGTGAGTTTGGACTGAATTATAAACATGTGATTGTGTCACATGAGAGTCTAGACTTACAAAATTGATTTACTATGTCTGAATCTTAAGGCAGAAATATAACATGAGTATTCGGGCAAAATTTGAAAAGAATCTTCCGCTTCTCTACATTTTGATGTTTTAGATCTACATAATAGAGTCTTTGAATTGGGATTGAAAAAAATGATATTAGTAAAATTGTGGCAACAATCTTCAGTTTAGTGAGAAAACGAGTTGTGCGAGTTAAGACACAATGACCTGCTTTGTGTCACAAATTCACAATGACACAATTTCTGCTCTAAGCAGGTAAACAAACTAAATTACACCACTAAATGGCAGAACACACTAGTAACTAGTGCGACAATGATGGCATGTTAGACCTTTAAGTGTATTTTGAATTTAATACAGCATTTAACAGGTAAAAAGTGTGCGAACATCTACATTGGACTGTTACAATTATTCTGTTTTGTTCTGTATTGCAAACTATCTGGGGCTTATCCATCAGCCAAGCTGGAGAACATTCTAGAAGGCCAATACAGTAATCTGAACTTGAGGTCCTAAAAGCCTGAATTGGTCAAGATATATTTCTGGAGTTAACAATTGTATCTCTCCATACAAGAATAACATATAAGGAAAACTGTCAACATTAACACCAATAAAATCATTATTTTCGAGGTCTGAAGTGTCAAATGCCGTGTGAGGGAAGCAATGTAGCATTTGACCCAAGTCTCATAGAGGAGACACAGTGCACAAAGAAAGACACACCAACATAGAGCATTAGAAGACCTCAAGGACACTTCAGTTCCAAAACCTACTGGTATTTGAACCTGTGGCGCTTGGTGGCAAGTCCAACTTCCTACCAACAAGCCACAACTGGTCTGAAGAGCTAATAAAGAAATGTTCCTGTCATCAGAGGCCTTATACACATAATTGTGGCTTTTAGATAAGTGACTTTACGATGCTAGTTTAAACTTATATTAGGTGTGACCAAAAGATATTAAATTATCTTTACTTACTTACATTTTAGGTCAGTTCAGTAACCAAAGCTCAAGATTTCTTTGATATCATCAGATTTAACTGTAAACTTGGTGATCTTATCAGAGCCTGTTTGAGTGATAAGTAATATTAGTGATCTGTAACAGTATTTCATAATAGTATGACATTTGCTTAGAAGGTACACAGAGGACATCCCTTCTATTAATCCATAAAAAAGCCAGAAAATAGTTTGAGAGTATATTAGTTGCAATTTGTGCGACAACATGGTATGGCACATTACAAATATTTTCGGGTTTTGGCATTGTTTTAATTCCCTCAGACACTTTCACTGACTTGTAAAAGTCACAGATGGTTCAGTCATCTCATTGGGCAGCAGGTGCACCACTTCAAATCTAGGACCAATAATAATGCTGTTATTAATAAAGCTTGTCTCAGGGGGTAAGCCCAAATAACCCTGCCCCCTCCCTAACCCCCGTGGCAGCCCAGCGTGCCAGAATTTTCAAAAATCGTTTTAAGACAGTCCAAGACATCTCCAAACACAGAGGAAAGACTTTCTTTTTTAACCAAACCACCAAATCGGCATTCAATTTAACCATTATTAGCAGCCTGGGAACTGAGTTGACTAATTTACTCCTACACTGATGTCCAAACATTAGCAACTCTTGGCTTTTTTTAGATTGAACCTGGTAATGTCTTCACCTCCCACTCCTGTACAGCTAAATGAAAGACTTCTGTGGCTAAATTTCCCCCTCGTTCCACCCACTCAACCCTAATATCATTAGATGTACTTTAGGGTAGATATAGTTTCCTATCAATTCTATTCAAACGAAACCCAAGCGCACAAGCATCGTTATGAGGTGGTTAATAAAATCTTACAAGGTGTTTATGTATGCAGGAGTCTGAAAGGCTAATCGCGCAGCTTATTAAAAGTAAACTTGCCTGCAGCAGGAAAGACACTCTCGGAATCACATGACAACACGGCTTTGCTGGTGGAAATGCTAATGCATCAGGCAGAAGTCCGGTGAGGCTTTCAGACTTGAGCTCAGTGTGATTGAAGTGGTACAGTGTTTTCATTTCAGTTCTGAAATGGTCAAGAAAGCAATGGTCAATTGTGTTCCTTGTTCTTAAAAAATGTCCATATATTTTCTCCAGTACCACCAGCCGGGTCACTGAGGCAGCAGAGTAGTGATGCCCTCAACAATTTCTCCAGCTTGTATGGGAACAGCAAGCTGTAGTGCTTAATGCTTGAGTGTTGGCAAGGCAGAGTTGATTTCACATTGCCGTTTTTGGTGAGGTTGAATGGCACCAGAGTTCATATTTTCAGAGTTTTTATTGCATCAAAACAATTGATCTGTTCTATGTATTGATATATGCCAACATTATAGCACACAAGGACCTGTGGACTGCAAAAGTTGTTTGCTTTTCCTTAAAACTTGACTTCCTTTACAATATCCAAATTTACAGCGCTTAATTTTTGGCCAATCAAAATATCTCTCTTTGTCTCTCTATCTGTCTGTATGGTTGAGATCTGATAGACAGACAGACAGACAGACAAATTGATAAACATCCAGAATACAGTACAGTATTACACAAATCTTGCAGTTGTGTGTATACTTTGAACATTTAGAAACGTGCGCTTGGTTTTTTTTTTTTTTTAAGCACAAAGACCTTTGAAGAGTGAAAGTGATACTTGACTTCACTCCATGTTTAGCTCAAACTAAACAACATCCATCTCTTCTTCATCTATTTCAGATCATGAGGAAACGGCTCATATTCACTATGGTACAATCATCAGTAGAGTTATGACTGCAATAACATCAACAGCTCAAGCTATTCATCTTTTTCAAGTGCAATTTTATAAAGCTGATTAAGAAGATGTTCAAATTCCATCACATTAAAAGCGATAAATAGCAAACACATTTAAATATGACCTCATTCATAAAATGCGAAAATCTCAGTCTGTATGATTTCAGGCTCTGGAACCTAGAGAAGAACTAGATGATCCATCTGAGATGATTGTCACATTATACCAGATATAGCTCACACCAGCCCCAACACCCATTTTACTCTACAGGGCCGTTCATTCTTCAAAAACCCTAAAACGCTCTAGTGGCAATAGGGGGGGGGGGCTATATGAAAAATACATACTCTGAAGAATGTACATAAATGATGTACCTTAACTTGAATTAATGACATAAATAAAGAACCTTAAATTGCTAAAATTGCTAATTCCTAAACTCAAACTATTTGAAATTTGAATTTTCAAAACTAATTCGAAACTGTTATGATCCTCACAGAGCAGAATGCAGAGAAGCAGAGCCAAAGACCATAGTGACACAAAACGTACATTTAATGACCAAAGGAGGAAGAGAACTTACAGACAAACTGGTGCAACTACAATGACTGATAGAGAACCATGGGACAGGTAAGACTTCAATAGTAATACAAACGAGGAACAGGTGAAACCAATGAACCACATGACTACAGACAGAAACACAACCTGAGAAACACTGGACTGAACTAAACCTAAGAACTGTAGTCCTCTGTAGGGAAATATTTGTCTTTTTTTCATGAAAAAAGTCAGGCAAAAGGGTGCTTTTCCTAGTTATTGCATAATCCGTAAATACAGGCTTTTATAATTGGAAACATGCTTGTGTGACTATTCGTATGACTTTTAGAGCTAGAAAATATTCCTCATTAATCTGAGTATTATTGAATGCGCTGTTATTTTAAGAAAGCTTGTTGACTTGGTTTCTTTGATGATTTAGAAAATACAGTACAATTAAAGAAATTGCAAAGTTGAGTTTTTAAATGTGGTCACATAAATCTGCATTGTCATTTTATTTATATAAAAAATACGGTTATTCTTTAGTGATGGAAGCACTTTTAGCATTTTACACTTTGAGGGAATTTTGTGAATCAATAAAAGCAGCATTTCAATTAGATTTTTAAGTAATTTTGTAACTATAAATGATTTAGCAAAACTAGTAGAATAGTATTGTAATAGACAATGACAAAACTATCCAGCAAAGACATAGTGGTCTGGTCTGGTCATTCATAACTGTCCATCAAAACTCAGAAAATCCCAATTTGGCGGTGACCTCTGACTCCACCGGTCCGGCACACGCGTGTCCTGTGTCTGAGCATTACAAATAAAGTCTAACAGCCTTGCAATTTTCAACAGTTTTAAAATTAGGATTAAGCACTACCTTTTCTGACAGTCTGCGGAGCGTAAATGAGCAAGTCATCACATCATGGCCTCCTGAAAGCCGAGCACCTGACAGCGGTGAGAGCCACTAGTTTAACATGTGTAAGAATATTTGTCAGGCACATTAGCTCACGGTGGGGTTCCCATTGTGTTTTTGGGGGTGGCCATCAAAACCCCCAACACATTCCCTTTTTCTCTTTTAGCATCCCGTGTGTAGGAGGCTATGTGGGCTTCCCCATACAACAGGGTCCTGCCTCAGCTCCTCGACAGAAGACCTGCTCTAAGCAGAATCTCTCGGTGACAGAACTAAAGACAAAGAGTGGGTCTGAGGATCAAATCCTTGTGAGAGCGTGGGCTGCCTCTTTCGGCCTCCTGAGTTGCCCGGGGTCTTCTGAAGTTTGGCCGCCTCATCGGTGCTTTTCAGGTGCAAGAGGTGACAAGCTGTCCACCTACATGCAGATTCCAGCGGACGTCGGCCACACTTTCTCACAGCTGTCAGCTCCAGGACATGCTGACAGAACAACAACAGTGGTTCCGAAACAGAGCTGTGTGCTGACAGAAGTGCTCACGTCACACGCTGATGTCACTGCTGTGAAACTGATGTTGTCAAGCTTGATATGTACTGATCATAAAGGATATTTTTATCTATTTTAATGAATGATTTAATAATATGCTATTAAAAATGCACAAATAAAAAGTATATAGAAGATAATGATTCCAGTTGTGTTTCTAAATGAGTTAAAAAGAAACAAATGTAAAATTACACTTTTTAAAAGTAATAATAAAGGAAGCGTAAGAAAATGGATGTGTGTATACTGTATGTATATGTACACACACACACGCACACACACACACAC
>CM051500.1:12109837-12146125 GCA_028031935.1 Paedocypris micromegethes
CACACACACACACACACACACACACACACACACACACACACACACACACACACACACACACACACACACAGCTACACACATATACCTACGTAAATGCTGTATTTTTCTAATTATACTTCAGTAGATTTCCAACTACTACTACTACTACTACTACTACTACAAAACAGACATACAATATTATTTGCTGCATTTTATAACAGAGAATCAGAGTTTTATTATATTGGTCGGCAAGATAAAAAGGGACCATAAATTATGATTCACGTTCCTTGAAATAGAAAGGTTGTGAGCATTGCATTCTGGGAGAAGTATGTGAAGTGTACATAATTTCCAGCCATAGAGGAAGTAGAGAGACAGTACAGGCTGTGTGTTATCACACACATTACTTCAAAACATCACACACATAAAAATACGGGTTGTCACACAGATTTCTGCTCTTTTCTGTGTGTGAATCAGGTTCACAGTGAAGCCCACACATGCAGGCCCAGTCCGAGCTTTGAAGCAGGAAAACCTTACACGTTCCACCTCAGAAGTGAGAAGAATGAGATCTCTGTTCCACTGCTCTGCTGTACATGAACCACATTTTGTTTCAATGAATTATAGCCGGATTGGCATTTGTTCGTTGTCTGGACAGACACCCACAATGTTCCAACTGGCCTTTGATACCAACCACAGTGAGAGCTCTGCATTCAGCCGGCTAAACTCAGACTGTTGAGACCCTTAGTCAGCAGATCAAAAGCCTTCCATTTGCGATGAACATGCCTGGTATTCTTTACAACAACCACAGTTTTACAATCAGATCTTTATTGGGCCTAAATAATATCATTGCTGGTTTCTGAGCATTGTAAATATCAAAATTATTTCTGACAAATTCAGAAACTCTTTTGTGTTTAGATTGGGATTTTGGCTGTTACTGATCCAGATTTGCATTTTTTATTAGTAGCAAGTAGCAAGTGGCACTTGATAACAACAACAAAGCACTTGTGCCGTGGGTGAATGGACCGTGACGCTCGGCCGGGAATTTCCACCCTGTAGCGCTGGTTCATTGTGATGATGTATGTCTGTGTGCCATATCAGGGCCAATCATTTTCACCGTTTGTTCTGCCTGCATTTATGGATGCAATAATTGACATTTGTATCTGGTAAAATGAAAAAATGTAAACATTTTAAAGAAGTAAAGATTGTCAAAACATAAAGCTGTGTATGCTGCCACAACCTTTGAATATATAATATTTCGTTTTGTTTCCTTAATTTATGGAATAAAAGCGCCATCTTGTGGCCAACAAATACTATGCCACCCTGTGCATTTTCCCTGGCGGTAGTCGTTCGAGTGGAATTAATATCAAATTAATATCAATTCGTCAGTTCCTAAAATAAATTTGGGTGCTTAAATAATAATTTTATACAGAAAGTCTTTGTTGCGGTTTTAGCGTTTTGCGTCATTAGGAGGAAGTGACGTCACGGAAGTTGTTGTTGTTTTCCCCCGTCTGCTTAAGCTGAGGGTCAGTTCCCGGTAAAACCGGAATCTCTAATTCCCGAATAGAAACATTAACGTGCCAATGAGTGTTTCGTGCAGCTGAGAGTTACATCGTCGATGGAATGGAGGTGCCGGACAGTCCTCTTAATCTCGTGAGTTAAGATTTAAAAGACTATCTAGTTTGCTACCAACGTTAGCTTGGGCGTTCAATAGCTGTAACACAGTTAAAACAAAGCGGCGGCGCTGATGCACCTGAGGGAAAGATGGGCATCTGACGGCCGCTTCAGCTCCTCCGCACGCAGGGAAAACGGTTCTTTCTAAATGTGTTGGGTATTGTAAGTATTACTACGTATTAAGTTAATAAGTGTTAGGTCTATTATTCAAGTCCACACAGACATAATGACCTGAGTCTAAAAACTAGCTAGCTCTAAATAATCGTCACTGACATATATTCTGTTGTTCATAAAGATGAATAAACTAAGATATTTTTAGGTTAGGTAAGGTACGTTTTTTTTTTTATTGCTAATGCGTCCGTTGTTGGGATGCAACTGCCAAATCTCGTACGTACACATGTAAATAAAAGTACATATGTCATTATTACAGAAAATAATTACAAACAACAGTAAAATTCACTTTAAAAACAAGACGTGATGAAACTTTCTGTCAGTGTGTTTTGATTCTGCTCTGCTGCTGACATGATAGATGCACAAACACGAATAATGATCGCAATCATTATGAACAAAAAGCTAAATTTGCTTCTCATTTTGGTAAGAACAATTATTTGCTTCAATCAATATGTATATAAAAATAACATTCCAACCAGAAGATGGATAAAAATAATATTGACTAGACCATGTCTAAAACACATGGAGTGTTATAATAGTTTTTATTTAAAAGTGACCAGTACCTGATACCAAGATCACATGATACTTTTAGATCACACGACTGGATTTGTGAGTTCTTATTGGATGTTGCCTTTGTCAGTCTAGAAAAAACAATGCCCCGCCTTTGTTTCTACCTTTGTTTCTGTTCAAGCTCCATGGCAGCATGTTTCCGTAAAAAGAAGGACGCTATCTCTACCAAGAACTGATAACAATACTGACCACAATTTAAAAATTCACTTTGGGGTTGCGCTGATTTTATGTACAATTTCAGTGACCAACAACATGTTGGATTATCAGTGCCAATGTTTATTGCTTTTTGTTCTGTTTCAGGCCCATCAGCAGTGTCGCAAAGCAGAGCGCTTGCTGTCCACGGGCAGATTTGAGGAGGCCATCGCATGCCACAGCAAAGCCGCCGGTGTGTGTGTGTGAGACAGACAGACAGACAGACAGACAGACAGACTCAATAAGTGTATGAGCTGTCTACACTAACATCTGTATTGTGTGTGTGCAGGTCTTCTGGAGGAGGCTTTGAAACTGACGGAGTGTGAACAGGTATGAGCATAACTGTGTGTGTTGACAGAATCTGACCTGGAGATAATGGCAGGTGATCTGTCCGCAGGCTCGCTTGTCTCTCCAGCTTCAGCGAGACTGTCACATCAAGCAGCAGAAGCTGATCGAGGAGCGGTGGAAGCGAGCCAGATCAGAGGACCGGCCACAAACCCTCCACCACATCACTTCTTCTGAGACCTCGCCTCGTCTGCCGACCAGCTCCATCCCCGGCACCTCTCAACTCCCAGAGCGCGAGTACGACACCTGGCTGTATCTTCTGAAGAACAAAGGTGCTGTGCCAGAGCCTCGTGTTTCCAGCCGAACCCAAAAAGACGACAAAACCCGTCTGGAAGAGCAGCAGACAACCATCCAAGATCTGCGGAAGCTGGTGGACCATCTGGTGTCAGAGAACGAGCGGTTGAAGCAGGAGAACGAGAGTTTGAGGGCTGAGAACACACAACTGAAGATGGAACCTCACGTCAGCGGCGACTTCGTGGAGCCTTCAGAACTGTGGCTCCTTCCTCAAACTTCTGAGGAGCGAAAGGCCAAGGACATTACCATCCCCCAGCTGCCCCCACTAGAGATGCCTACTCAGGAGATCCGGCTGGAGGACCTGCCTGGCCTGGAGCTGCCAGAGGACATTCAGCAAGAGCTGCAGGAGCTGCTGGACATGGACAAGCTGTAGCACACCAAAGGGAAGCGTCATGGTTTCATAGTGAAAGGGAAGCGAATGGACGCACGTTGGCTTGCTTCACGTCTCAACACCGTCAGCGACGGACGGGAAGGAGACGCACTTTCAGTCGATGTCAGTGCCTTCTGGAATCTTTCTATCTTTGCTATGATGAATGAGTGAAATGTGATGTTTGACTGGCTCCTGAAGGCCTGAGCTCCTACACATCGGGCACTGTGAAACTTCATCCGTTCCGCGTGAGCGCCTTTGTCTGAATCTTCGCCACAGGAGGGGAATCTAGAGGAGATACTTTATGCTAAGACTGAAAGACTTTATGACTGAAGGAACCAGTCAAGAATCTTGAGCAATAATGAGTTCCTCTCTCATCTCCATCGGCTTCTCTGGGTCAGAGAAGTCTTGTTCGGGCTGACCAGAGACTCTGGGTCTTCTGACTGATCAGCTATCCACTCTCCAGTAAATGGGAGGAACCAAATTAAAGTCTTTTTTTTTCTCTTCAGAGAAAAGATTTTTTGTAAGTGTTCAATTACTGGTTCACCACAGAATTCAGGGTGCATATATTCTGTCTTTCATTTATGCCTTTTATTTGATGAACCATCTACAAAAGCAAATGCTGCACCAATTGCAGTTGTAGCTGTAAGTCTGTTTTAATTCTTGCGTTAAAAGACTGATCACTTCTGTTCTAACAGAAAATAAAGATGTAAACAGCAGGCAGTGGGAGTCAGTGGAGTTTCTTACAAGTTGGACTCAGATGTTGAGCTTCAGATATCAACAGATGTATTGTTCTCATTTTTGCAATATTTACATGTTCTGTTAATTTGAAAAGCACAAATGATGCAGTAGGTAGCGACCCGTTTGAGACTCAATGTGTGAGTGAGGCTGGTCTATTTTCGCTTTAATATCCTTTCGCGACCAGCAGGACATAAGTTTGTTTGGGGAATGACATAATTCTTGCAGTGGTCCGACACATTTGAAAAGATTTTCATAGGCCAGGTCAATAAAAAACTGATTTCTAACTGTAACCGTGACAGGGAAGACAACATATGTCTAGGATTTTCACTAATTGAATACTATATATTTTTCTTCTGTTTTCGGTTTTTGTCTGTTGTGTATTACCAGTCTGTGCTAATATACATTTAAATCTAAACAGATAATGGACCCTATGGATCTATATATAGCAGTAAAACTAAACAGTGTTTATGTAATTTATATACTGAATGAACATATTGTCTGTCTGTGTCTGATCGGATCACTACATTTCCCCACCGTGGGTTTAGCCCCCCTCATTATCCACTTCCTCCCGCTTCAGTTGCTGTCTGAACACAATAGTGTTTTTGACGAAGTTTTCTCATTTTCAGAGCCTTGTCTCTTCTGCGTGATGGCAGTAGTGTTAATAAACAATGTCCTAGGTGAGAGGAACTCGAGGAACTTTAGTCTTTGCTAAGTTCCTTTTCTTGCTTTTATATGAACCCTGTGTGGAATTGGGATTATTTTGGAACTGAATTCATGTATATCCTGCCTCCAGGATTGACTCCAGCACCCCATGAAATGGTACAAGTTGTAGAAAGCTGGATACTCCAGACCAGCAATGAAGGCACAACTTTGTTGATGTTCATGTTTGTGGCTGCGTTCTATATAAAATCACACTGTGTAGCAGTTTGTTTCACCGAGAAGCGCTTAATCAATGAACGAAACTTGAACATCAGCATTCAATGTTCAGGAGTTTGGATCAATCATTAAGATAAGTCTAATATTAAATGCTGCATCTACTGCTGCACCAATTTCTTCCACACCATTGTCTTCATCATCAGAATAATCTGAGAAGGTTCCAGAGTCAATAGAAACTGTGTCAAATTGCCGAGCAACATGAACCACAGGTTCTATTTGTTCATCTTCTCTCAACCCAACCGTAATCATATATATGGAAAAAGAATTGTTCACAAATGGCTCGATAATGAGATTCTGTTCATTATTATCTTGAAGTTGCATCTCATCAACAACTTCTTCTGGATGATCTTCTAGGGCTTCAAGCTGAAGAACCTCAGATTCTACGCTTGGCTGAACTTCAACTGGAACTACTTCAGCTTCAGGTTCAGAGGTCAAAGGACTCTCTGTGCTCCTTCTGAATCGGTTTAAACGTGATTGATACTCACTATGTCTTTGAAATGTTTTTCTCACTTTGGGCATATTCAATATGTTAACACAAAAAAAAACGATGCTACAGAAAAAAAAATACCAAATATGAGGTGAAGAGCTTCTACTTAAAGATTTGGCTGAATATGTTGACCAGCATCACGGGTGTTTCCGTTTGCATCATCAGCCAGAAACTGCAGCTTGAAATGTCTGGTGGTTCAAGATGACAACCCAACAGACAGTTAAAACAGTGCCCTCTGTGGTTTATTGGTGTAAAGTACAAATGCACACATTTCTATATTAGCCAATCATATGGCCACTGGTGTAAACTTTACTGTGGTGTACACTGTAAAGTACTTGAGTACATTGACTTCATTACTTTACTTGTACTGAATATCAAAAATATAAGCAAAAATTGAATGCACACTTACTCGTTACATTGTGATTGTCCGCAATAAGTTGACATATTTTTCTACCACGGTTACCGTGGGCAATATGTATGTGAGATTGTGAGGTTTAATTTGCAGTGTGCTGACACCTATAAATCCAAAATGTCCTAAAAGTCTAAGCTTAATTTAAATTCACTTTTTGACATAAAAAGCAACATTACAATCATGCCAAAATCAAACTGTTGTCTAGTTAATCATTTTATTTTATCTAAATGGAAGAATCAAAACATTAGTTTTACCAGTAGAAATCTGTATGCTGTTTTTTGCAAATTTTATGTACAAGTTTAACTTTTTATAGTAGTTTAATCACTTTAACACTTTTGATTTTTGTACTTATTGACTTATTGCATGATGAGTTTAGTCAGGTCTGTACTGGAAACCCTATTGACTTAACTACACATTTTGCTCAAATGGGAAAAACGTAATTCACACCTTTGTAATAACAATGTTTTTTTTTTCCAGGACTGGTTTGATAGATCAAGTGTTTTAGTATATAATCTTCAGAGGCTCTTCAGTGTAGTACAGAATTTGAATTAAAAAAATGGACCTGAAAGATATAAAATTCAATTCTGAATACAGAAAAATTGGATTTTTAATAGACCATAAAAACAATAATAAAGTGTAGGATTAAATTTTAATTAAAAATTAAATGTGTTTTGGCAACCGAGTAATATTAAACTCTCCTGTGCCATATTGTTAACACTGTTGAAAAAGTGTTTGTCCATGTTATTCTTCCATGTTGATATCCTATAGGTTTGTACACTTTTTGTGAGGCAGTCTATGACTGTATAAAGTGCCTAATAAAATTAATCTCGAAATTCACCGCGGGTTTCAGCAATTCTCAATTTAAGTGTGAAGTATTCTGTCGCGTCTTCGTCATTTTCCTCATTATCAGAATAGTCTGAGAAGGTTCCAGAGTCTATAGAAATGGTGTCAAACTGTCGAGCAATATGCACTTGTGGTTCTGTCTGTTCATCTTGTGTGAACCCAATCCTAATGGTATAGATTGAAAAAGGACTGTTCACGATTGGGTTTACGTTGACATTCTGGTCAATATGGTTCAGTTCATCACTTTCTTCATCTGTCGGTTCTGACTGAGGGATTGCAGCAATTCTACTAGTTCTTTTAAATCGAGCAAGAAACCATCTTTTTGTTTTGGATTTTCTGAATTGTGCTGAGGTACAGTTTAAATTGTTCACACTTTCACTATCTGCTTTCCTCAAAGTGATTTTCTGACCCATGTCCGGTTCCCAGGCTTAATATAATTCAGGGAGAGTAAATATTCAGGTGACTGAGCTTCTATTTAAAGATTCAACTGAAATTGCCAACACGTGTCATGGGCGTTTCCATGTGCGTCCGGTGCAACAGCGTGTTAGTCATGTGATCAGGTGTTTTTGCTCTGGGTCCAATAACCAATAATTGCCCATAAAATGCATGGGTATAACACCCAATACACGGATTTAACCTGGGGTAAAAGTTATTCAATGTTTTAAGTTGAAGTTTTGAGTTTTTGTCACATTTACACAATATAAAATTGTATACATGAAGCAAATATTTAAAACATTTTACAGTCAGTGTACATATTGTATTGTGTGGAGTTACATTTTGACTCTCATTGTGAATTTTTTACAAGCATCTTGTTTTGGAAAATTGGTAATTATGGTGCTGTGAGAAGGCCTTCCATTAAGAAGAGGAAAGGACCCACAGACAGTGTTAGTATTAGTCTATATTAATCTATTAATCAGCTATCAATGACTGAAAGATTTTAATCTTTCTTGGAGGCTTAATAATAATTATAAATCAGTCAGGCATTCCATCATGGCCGAGATTGCAGGTCTCTGTCGAAGGGAGTTGTCCGGAAGCTGGATCCAGGGAGCAATGATTGAGCCGACACCGCGTTAGAGGTTTAACACGTGTTTATTGTGCCGTTCAATGCATTACTCAATCACAGTCAGGAAATGCGGATCCTTTATACCCTAAATGACGTCAGATATCTCGCGACAAACGAGATTTGTCAGAGGACTGACTTACACACGTGGTCTCTATTCAATAACAAAAGATAGGCGTTGCTATGGTAATATGTAATCAGGTCTCTATTCGACCTTCAGAGGTCTCCGAACGAGGAGAGTAAGAAGAGCAGTCTAAAACACTAACTTTGAATGTTGGAACCTAAGTATTATCTTAAAATATATAATAAAATATTATCTATGGTCAATCATAAATTAATATAAGTTCCGAGTTTGAGTTCTGAGTTATTTTAAGAAGCTTCTCACAGTTTTAACTGTCTCAAAGCACACTAAGTAAATCTTTAAATTAGTTATCACTTTTATTCATGTGATTGTCTGGTTATTGGTGTTAATTAAATCACTTTGATAATTACAAGAAAGTATTAATATAAGTATTACAAATAGTCAAGTAAATGTGAGGATTTCTTAGTTTAAACGTTTCTTAACCTTTCACAAAGATTTTAGCTCCAGTGTCCTTGCTTTTGATAAGACTTAGACAGAGACTGAAGACATAGCAGTTTACCGGAATTTGGTTTTACGTCAACATCAAATTATCTTGCCTTATAATATTCCCCCACAGATCCATAGGGAACAATAAGTCAAAACAACTTTTAGATTATTATTATTATCTAGATTTTAGTTACTAATCTATATCTCTTGGAGACACAAGTATAAAACAATTCAACAGCCTTCAGCCTTGGCCTGGCTGTGGTGACGCAGGCTAAAATATAACAAGATCTTAATATTAATATTGGAAATAAGATTTAAGTTATTAAATATTAAAAATATTCTAACAATGACCCATGCAACAGGTGTAACGCCGAGACTCATGCTTTAGAATCAGTTAGACTCAGTTTACCTGATGTTCTGCAGGGCCACTGTCTTCATCTCAGTCCAAAAAGATGTGTTCAGGAGTCTAAACTCATAGGTTTGAGTGTAAATTTCAGGCCCTGACACTGGACAATGTTTAGAATTTGAGAACAATGTTAAATGGAAAAAAATGTGCTTCTTTCTTTTCTTTGATTATCAATAATTAAATCATAATCTGATAAACATTTTTCCAAGGAGATAATTACACTACTTGTAATGTAGTGACATGACATGCTGTTGCACCACCCAGCCATTTAAATACAAAGTAACAGCAGCAGAAACATCTTTGTGACTTTCTGCTCACATTCTACAATATTTATGATTACGTAATTGATTAAATCTCCAAACAGCATATTTTTCAGTTAAACACCCATTTATTAGAAGCAAGCCTTACAATGGACAAGAAACATTTGTCAACAACTTTTTGTTGTTGTCCCGCAATCTCTGAATGCAAAATCTAAAAAAAGAAAAGCTCTCAGTTGAAGGTTTGAAGGAGCAGAAATGTGCATATTAAACTAATCAAAATATAATTCTAACTTGGTTTCCATAGAAACCATGTCTTGTCCTCTAGGTGGCGTGTATCACCGTAATGCCGTTTATGGCGCACTCGGAATTTTATCGGAGTGTAAATATGAAAGATTCCTCGTCTCGAGCTTCAAACGGAAGACCCCAATCTCCAAGTTTGGGTAAAGTTGATCCTTAGAATCGTTGACTTGAGTGAATCACAAGATCGAATGAATCACAATCTTAGCTTCGTAGTCTCGGTAAATATGGAGATGATCCTTGTTTTTCTTACATTTTTTAAAAAGTGGTTCAAACCACTTTCTCTTTTTCTTAGACTTTTTATATTGTGACTTTTTATAATAAGTAAAATTCATATTGAGCAAACATTTCAGCTTCTGTTTTCTTTCTTGAAATGGTAGAGACCACGAACCGACGTCGCTCGACATTCTCGCAGCAGAATGAGATGAGGAGCTTCTACTTGAAGACTCAGCTGATGTCAATGAAATGCGTCATGGACGTTTCCGTGCGTAGCGCTCGCGCTCACAGCAGCTTGGCACGTGATTATTGTCGTGTTATGCAAGTAAACCCCGAGTGTGACTCGTTACGAATAAAACATTCGCAAAATGTACAAAGTCAAACGACAACAAACTATGGCTGTTGAAATGCTTCTCTAGGTGGCGGTAGTGGACATATTCTACACAGAAAACGTAATGCTTTCCATGGGAATCAACTGGGGGAACCACAGAATAATTTCTTATATGTTGTGAAATTGTTAATGACAATGGGCTTTCTGTAAAGATAAAAATCTTAGACAATCAGTAAAATTAAGTCTCGTCCTTGCCCTTGATATCTCCATCACTTTGAAAGTCAGTGGTTTCTCTGTCCTGCTCAAATCCACTTGATCTGAGAACAAAAACAAACCAGCTTGTACGACTCAACAATGAAGTGATGAAAATTGCTCGATTTTCTTGATTTCGCCCAGTCGGCACCAGGTTTGTTTTTAAAGCTTGGTCTAAATAGTTAATTATTCTGAAATTATTTGCCATGAAATGTTCAGAATCCCACACCCATTTATTGCATCTTTTCTGTTTTAAATAGTCCTCAATGTTTATGTAAACTTTGCAATCCCTAGTCTATTTTGGAAGCTTCCATTCAGTCTGCCGTTGTGGACTTCATGCCATCATGTCCTCACTGACAGCTGTGCTGTGTTTGTGCCAGAAACTTTTGAAAGAATAAAAACGCAAACGCTACAAGATCAGAATTACAACATTCGAGATTTACTTTTTGCATTGATTTGACTCACTCTGATATACAACACAAAATATCTGCAGCAGCACAAACATGAGCAGTCATTTTGTTACAGACACTAACACTCTCAGAAACACACATTAACACACACACGCACGCACGCACGCACGCACGCACGCACGCACGCACGCACACACACACACACACACACTAAGTGCTTTCACACATAGCTCGTTTAGCTTCTCAATTCATAAAAAAACATTCAAATAAAAATTGTTTTTATTCTTAATGAATCAAAGTCTTTTAATCTATTATTAACCAAACCAATGCCACGTTAACATAATAAAAAAAAATGTACAAGAAAGCGGCAAAGTACATTGCAGAAGAGAAGGTGCGGAATGAACAGATTCATGTGTGAACAAGAAAGGGTCCGGGCTCTCTTCACTGCTGAAAAGAACCGAAAAAGGTTGTCCACTAGGTTGTGAACAGCAAAAGAACTGAGCTCATTTTCGCTGGTTCCCTTTCTGCCCCTTTCGAACTGAGTTTGGTTTGTTTAAAACAAACTATATGTGAAAGCACCTTTAGGCGCACGCACGCACACACACAAACACACACACACACGCATACAATTCCTTACTCTTACACGCCGAGACACTAAAACGGACACTCACTCATGTTCCGTGGAGTGTTTGAGAGTAATTTAGGCCTTAAATGACAATATTGTGGGTGTTTCTCCCAAATAAAAGCAACATTCTGCGTGTGACCAGCAGACTCGAATCAAAAACCTAAAGAATGTGCAAAAGGGTTTTCATTTAAACCAGTTTTTGACAAGACTGTCTGAAGCATTAAAACATTATCACCACACTCCCGTCTGTTCTCTTTGGTGTTTTCTCCATTACTGAGAAGAGACAATTTTGGTCTGTTGTCTACAAATCCTGTTCGAGCCCTTCAGAGGCAGAACCCTTAAAACAGCCGTACGTGTGTACACACAGTTCATGTCCAAGGCAGCACGAGATCGATGGAGACGGAAAAAGACCCATATCCAAAGAGGAAAACAAAACCACACTAAAACACTACAAATGGACAAAGTAAAAGACATCTGAATGTCAAATCCAGACGAATAAAGTCATGCGAAACAAAGGCCAAGATGTGTCCAACACCCCGATGCTGCGTGTCCACACTAGAGGAGGTAAAAAAAAAAGCATGTGCTGGCCCTTCTTAGTAGATCAGTTGTCCGTGCTGGAAAATGTCATGGTGTTGAGCGCTGCTCTCTTCCTCCCTTTAATCTTCAGAGACCCATAACGTGCCTGTGAGAAAGACACAAGTCTTTATTCCCGTGTTATACATGACAGAAATGCTATAAACGACCTGCTTTAGAGCGCAAATAAAGCCTGTGAGGTTTGTGCGTAGTTAACCACGAGGTGGGTACTTGTGATTGATTGCTCTGAATCAAACCTATGACCAGCCAAGCTTTCCCGGAGAACACTTGACGGGCTGAAAATCACTTACATCTCTGCGCACTTTTGAGCGTGTCATTTTGACACTTTGAGATCGTCGGACCCCATGATGAGACAGAGCTTCATCTTCAGAGAAGACTGGCTTTGACTCCTCATCACTCCTGTCATCTTCATCACACTGATAATATTCTGGAAGTAAAACACAAAATGAAGCACAATGAGAACCAGATCTCAGTTACAGATGGTCCTGATCAGTAACAACGTGTTCTTCACTACCCAGTCTTAACACTAGATGGTAGTGGCGAACTAACCTTCAGCATGAGACTCTTCGGTAGTGAAGACAAAAGTGATTTTACAAATGTTCCAGGTCAAAAATATTTAGATAATTTCCTCAAAACCTACTCTAAAGCAACCAATACAACACAAATCATAAATGTACTCAGAATAAATTAATAATCCATAAAACTCAGTTGAACTTATTTTATTCTCACATTTGTATTTTTGTTTTTCTTCTTAGCTTAACTTTATTTCATATCTTAGCTGAAACTATATTTCATCATTAGTAGTAGTAAAAACAATGGGTGGGGCGGGCAGGTGAGCGAGTGAGCGAGCGAGAGAGAGAGAGAGTTAAGATGCAGTGTGTGTTCTGCACCCCCGCTCCTGGCACCATCACCCCAGTCTGGCTGGCACAGTTGCAGCCCGTGTCAGGACAGAGCAGCTCTATAGCAGGCACATGTCTTCTCAGCACCAGTAGGGGGCAGAAGAAATACACCTTTTCCAAGCTGAAAGACTTTCCTTTGTTTCTACACCCACTGCTGTTTTCAATTACTGTAACATAACTTTCTTGGGATTTACAAAAGTATGCGATTCATTTTCCGAGACCATGAAGTCATGTTCAGCTCTGGTGCAAACTCAGCAGAAGAAACGACTAATTCATACAACGGTTTGCAAATTAAAAACAAAGAAGCTAACAGCTCTTTGTTATTTTGCTGCCAGTTAATGTCTTTTAAACAGGAGCGATGTTTAAATATATTGTTTTATGCTATTGGCCAGTAATTTTTATGAGGAGAAAGAAAAAATAATAAAATGATTATGACAAAAATACATGTGTACTGTATGTGTATACCATACACTTGTATATATACACATACATTTATATATTCTAAAAACATTTAACTTTTTATTTCCATAGTGATGCCAGAAAGAATAAAATACATTGTTTGCAAACGTTCGACTACATAATAAAAACATAGTTTAATTCGAAGTAAGTGTTACATCCATGTGTAAAAAGGTAAATGTGCATTAAGTCAAAAGGCACTGTTTTAATATATTCTCTTTTCAGTTATAAATCAAATACACTGAACAAATTAAATATGTATCAAAGCGGAGTAATTCTAAAAATGTTTTCTTGTTCATCCCTTAATATAATTAATAATCACACAAAACAACCAAAATTCTGCTGAGCAGCATAAACGCTGCAATGAAAAATCAGAACAATGACAAAGCCGCAGAGGATTTATAGTGAACGCTGGAATAAAATGAGCGGCGGATTCACCGCTTTAATCAGTACGCTTTCTATGAATCACACATAATAACACAAAAAGAAATGGCTACACACGGCAGGAGCGAATGTTGACCTGAGCCCCTAGACGGAAGCACAATAAACAAAATGCTTCTCTTCCCTCCCGCTTCTTCATTCAAACTGCAATTAGCAACTGGTTTGATCAGTCGGGATCTTTCACCTCGGCTGGGAGCCTCTGAAAACTGGCTTTCTGATGGCTTCATTGCAGACGAGATGAAAATGACCTGAACGCGGGCGGAATTTCAAACGCGGCGGTGAGTGCATTAGCATACAGAGATAGAGGCGCATTAGGTATTCTGCTCAGAGGCTCCGCAAGCTGCTTTTTCTTCTTCTTCATCTTCTCACAAAGCGCCACTAGACCTTTCATGCTATGAACGTGGCGCTATTACTTATTACTCTTCTGTGCTTGAGACAAAAAAACACCAAATCCATTCCTCTTGCTCTGAAACCAGTTAACATCCCGTGATTTCCACGAGCAGGACAGATCTGGCTGAGACGCTATTATAAAGCTCTTTTGCTCTAAGGGACCGCTAGTCATCTGTAGATTCTCGGCCTCATGTGATCAGCAACATTACATCCAAATTCTTCTATTACAGCTCAGTAGTTTGTAAGTTCTGTAGAGTTAAAAACTAGAGTTTAATTACAGCGCATTTAAGATAGCACCATCATACTTGTACCTGTAAAGTGCTATTTACCGTAAGTGCTGTAAAATATCAACGAAGTACCGGGATTCATGCAAACGTTCTTTCGTCAGCTTGATATTCTATAACAAAAATGTACTTTTTAAACTAATAATTAAAACACTGATCATTATTACTAAGCCATTTTGCAATAAAACTAAAATTGCATACTTATACTCAAGGAAAAAAAGAAAATGATGTTTGTTTCAATAAGATAAGAATAGAACAGCATACAGTTGAAAAAGGAAAGAAAGGCAGGCAGGCGTGTGTTTTAATCAGGCTAAAAGCAGAGACGTACCAGCTCCATCGGGCTGGTCCATGATGGCTCTTCTGGCTGGGTTGGCACTGTATGGCTGATACATGTCATCTTGAGAAATCTGAGTAAGGTCGTGCATACTGAAGCTACGGAGCTTCTCCGTGATGGCACCTTGACCCTGCGGACAAAACCCACTTTAGTTAGCATCCACACACCAGCGCTGATGACACAACGGAGCAAGACGGATGACGTCAGCACTTCATGCATGTGAAGGTGATTTAAGCACTGGACCGAGCAAGCTTCCTCTCCGCCTGCGGTGATAGCAATGCAGTTGCAAAAAAAAGGAGCGTTTGAATGAATGAATAAATGAGAGCAGGGTGCACACCTCACACAACAAAGGATCCGTATTGTGATGATGCTGTTAGCATGTGGCTAAGCTAATATATTTAAATCAGATGAATCACACGTTTTCCCAGGAAATAAAAAAAAAAACTCAAATGCTAACTGTTTCGAATTGCTTCATGGACTTGTTTCCACATCCCCAAAACATGAATAGTGCAAGGGTACAATTGCTGAATTGTGCTCAATATGAGACAAGATAAGGTTCTTTAGCCTCAAACCAGATTTTTAGAATAATCGTTTATTGATTACTATTGGGAATTGCGTTTTCTTTTTTTCCCCATTCACCTTGTCTGGCTGAAAAGGATTAAACTGTTGTCGGGTGCTAAAACTCAATTTTTTCTTTACATGATTTCAGACATAGTCACTGTCACGCAATCTGCAACATATGTTGCTTTTGAATAGAGGTTTGAATAGAGGTTTTCTCCATGAGAAAAAGCTTGAAGTAGATTGGTAATGATGTTAGCATTACCAGCAATGTGTGAATCGACAAAGGAGAGAAGCGCGAGTGAAAGAGGTGCTGTAGTGTCGCTGTGACATTACCTGCACTGGAAAGAGCAGGAGTGTAGGAATCCTATAGAGCAGGATGTGTCAGTACAAGGCAACAAGAAACAGATTATCATCATAGAGTAATGCATAAGCACACCAGAGAAAGACAAAACCCGAGGAAGAGTGGAAATAATGGAAGGAAAACTTAAGCAGCACTGCAGAGCTATAAATAAAGCTGTGACGGTTAGATTCAATCTGCACAACATGCACAGAAACCTTCACTGGTTACGGACACTAGCCACTTTTGTGATGTGCCAGTGCTAACAGCGCTAACCGCTAACGATGTGGAACTTCACGCCTCAACATTTTTAAACATCCTTGAGGCTCTGCCCAGTGTCTCGATGGATAGTAATCAATGTTTTAAATTATCCTCAACTTTACATTTTCCATTTTCAACTATTCTTTCCACAGTTGCCTACTTGTGTTTAAACTGATAGCGATAGCATTCAGCTCGACGTGTTTTGCTCTATGCTAATCGGATTTAGAAAACAACCGAAATAAAAATGTCCTGTCAAAATTATACAAGCAAAGAATAATCGTAAAGTAAATAAAACATACTTTTAAGTAAATGTTTCTGATTTAATTACACAAATGTAAATTATTCACAGTAAAGCAGCGTATTATAGGATTTGCAGTTTGTGCATTAAAGCTCCATAAAAAAGGATCTCGCAGGCGGGGGATAATCGTACGGCAAGTCTTTCTCAAAAATCCGGGTGAATTTTCAACCTTCGTCTCATTGTGGAGTGAATACAAAATGTTGCAAACATAGAAACCTGAGTGACATTAACGTCTCTGGTAAAAATGGCACAACCAGTTCATTTGGCGATTCAGTAATGAGATCTGTGTGTTGGCATTTATGCTGACGGAACTTTCTAGACACTTGCCTTGACTGCAGCGGTGACGGCAGCAGTAGCAGCGATGCTCAGGCCTTGCTTTCCGAAGTTCACCATGGTCTCGTAGCTTCTCTCCTTCGCCTGGACTATATAGTCGTCAATTTCCTTCACAGAAAAACAACCCACCATTATTTTTAATCGGCAGGAAAAAGGAACCGCTTTTTGAGATTAAAAAAATTAAACAAACCCATTTGTTTGTTTTTTGAACTTTATGTCTATTCCTTTTGAAGTTTGATTCATATTTTAAGTACTTTCAGATTAATCAGTGCGTAAAAAGACGAGTTCTACACTCTTAGCTGGTGAGCACAAGGTGTAATAAATACATTTACACACAGAGGAAGTCATATCTTTTCAACACCACCCCATCCACCACAATAATTGTTCTTTGGTATTGTAAGCATGTAGACGTTTTTAATATATTAAAGAAATGATTACTCTCTTTAATCATTGTTCATGATTTCTAAAGCCAGCACTTTATGCTAATTCCACTAGTGTCGTTTTTCCCACTTCCAAATTAGAGCAGAAAATAGAAAAGCAGACTCACCCTTTCTTTGGAGGAAAGCATTGGATGAAGAACTTTTCTGTAGATGAGACTGGCTCCTCGTGTGTAGGGTGACAGCAGCCATATCACAAAGGCAATCTTGATCTCATAATAGAGAGGAAACCTTCAGATCAGAGGAGAAAAAACAGCCGTGTTAAGAGTATTAATCAGCCGACATAATTACTCTCATTAAAGTCAGATTTCAACTAATGAATTTGTAATGTGTATTTGTTCAAATATAATGTGCGTTTGGAGGTAAACATGACGCTGCTGAGAAAATACTGTGGGTCTCACCAGGACACGGTCAGATCCGCCACTGTCTCCACCACTGTGTACAGTGCGAAGACTATCCAGTACATCATCCACCGCACCTGACAAACGCACACAAAACACATTACTGTATACAAAAACATACAGATGGATGAATGGTAGGATGAAGAGAGAAACGACAGTTAAATCATTTGTATCCCCTATCATATACATGTTTTAAATGCATTGTGGTGCACTTTGGTTCCAAAAGTCATGCCCCATGCAGATTATTCAAGATGAAATGCACCAAAGAGGCACGAGGAAATGAGGCCAGATGATAGCACATACACTCCAACATACACTCCAAACAGAAAAGCACCTGGTACCGTGCTAAAGGACGTTCAAATAAAATCCATGCTTTTTCCCGTTCAGCAGGCCGTATGCTAATCTTTCCACGCGGCGCGACGCACTAACATAAATCCATGTGCACCTCATTTCCTAGGAAGAGACGGAAACACAGTGAAGTGTAACAAAAAATCATTGCGGCCGTGACATTAATTTTCATGGCGGGTCTGTCTGCAGCAGTAGCTGTTTGGTATGCGCTGCCTCTCCTCGCCTCGCCACCACAGCCAGCTTTCCGCCGGCTTCTTAGCATTTCAATTTCAAACACTCGTGCAGACGGTCATGTGATCCCCAGCCTTGAGCTGCAGCTCTCCGAGGTATTAGGTGATATTTTCAGCCCCGCTGAACAAAGTCAAATGAATCCATGCAGAGGCAGCATTACCAGCCTGACAGGAGGCGTCAGATTTAATTGGTGTCCTCCCAATGAACCTACAGCGGCCTGAGAGGGATCAATGCATTGCATCAGCTACGGGAAGCTGCCGCTCGCTGACAAAACCTCGATCGAAATCCACCGGCCGTGATCTTTTCTGCCAGCTGGAGCCCTTTGGATGCTGACCGCATCGATAGACGAAATCTAATCAGATCTCGAAGTCCTCTGCTCGTAATCCTCCAGACAGTCAGTATTTATTATGCCGCTTCAATTAGACAAGTAGGTGAGACACAAGCAGGAACGCTCTGCTTCTTGGTCCCGCGCTGCAGTGGATGGAAAACAGCTGCACAGCCCGAATTTCTAATGGCAAACTGCATTTGAAGTGTCTTAATAGTGAAGGGACTTGGTGTGTAGCGTAGAAAAGCGTCAGTCTTTAATATTTATCCAGACACAAGCGCTGCCCTGCTCTGTTTGTCTCACAAACAGACGTTGAAGGCACCGCAGAGATCAATTTCCAGTGTAGAAACCACACATTGGCTTTTAAGGGCATCTTGACTGCACTAGTAAACACAGGCTTTGTCGAGCTGCCTTTAAATGTTATTTTCAGTCCAACATAAAGCAGCAATGCTAGTCCTGTAAAAGAGGCTTGTGTTTTTCCAGCTCTATTTTGGTAATGAATTGAAAGGAGGTTTCTCAATTACCCGTCTCACTCAAAGGCTAAGGCAGAGACGCTCAGGACAGTTTTTTCAAAAGCTGCTTTTGTGGTCAACTACGCTGACTTTTTTCGTTCCAAGGCTTTGCTATTAAAGTCTACGTGTACAGAAATCGACTTTCCACTCAAGTGTTCAACACGGCAGAGCGCATAAGCATCTGTTTTCTTATGCTGGCGGCGTCAGTGCCACCGGGTCGCTGTGATCCAGCTACTGCTGTTTACACTAGCATGTCCTTACTCTGTCTAAACAGGTGCTATTGAGGCTTAAATATGGGATTTCTGTCACCTCGCGGCTGCCAGCGGCTAGCGGGAGAGCAAATCTGGCCTCTTGACAGGCGAGTTTGCTGGCTTGGTCAAGCTTGTGTTGAGTTTACACCATCAATCCTGACCTACCAGTCCCGCAGGCAAACATGAAAATGGCAGGAATATCCATCAGAAACACACATTGCATTATGTTAATTATGAATTGACCAAATGCTTTTAGTTTTAAGCATTCCACACATTTGGATCGTGCATACGTATGTTCGGAATTTGCTTTCCAACACTCCACAACCTTTGCTTATTTTTAGTATTTTGGTGAAACACATCCATCAAATTGAGAATCTTTAGGCAGCCTTAAGCCGTGATGCCAGGGGGCATGTGGGGGTCAGTGTCTTGCGCAACGACACTATCAGACCAGGTTTGGAAACTGCAGCGCCTGGGAGAGTTTTACACTTGCATCATATTTTTTGGCAAACTTACATTTTTCAGTTTTTATTTTTCCTGCAGGAATTCTGCTAACGGGAGTGGTGATGATGATGGAACTCAACAGAAGTGTGTGTGTGTGTGTGTGTGTATATGTAAAGCTTCTTTGCTTGTTTCCTGTGACTCGTAATTCATCAAAAGATCTAATAGGGTGCCGAGATTCCCAAGAGGCACATGCTCAGGTAAAACATTGGATACTTACTAAATGTTTTACTGCACCATGGCGTCCAGTCAATAATTACCTCAACTGATTTTAAGGCTAAGTGATGGCCGTGCTGCACTTATAGAATGTTTCACAGCGGGGCTCCTTTAAAACAAGTAAGTGAGAAGGCGTCACCTGATCCACACACATTTCTGTGTAACAAGTCTCGACACGCAGAGAAATAATAACACAGAGAGCTCTAAACTTACCGTTTTAAACAATTGAATGCTAAGCAACAGAAACCAATTAGGTTCCAACATCAATTTGTCTGACGTTAAAAAAAAATCTAACACCACATGCTCGATCATTTCAGAACAAAGTGTGCATGCCAAGTGTTGGTTTAGAAGTTAAAACAAATCAAAACTTGTCCTGTTACTTACATATTCCTTAACATTTTTGGTTTTGACTGCTTTGTATGAGTAGTATGCTGGGTAGAGGTTCCCAAAAACCAACCTGTGTAAAAAAAAAAAGAGGACAAACAAGTCAAACTATTACAAAAGAGACACAGTTTTTCCTTTCTTTCTTGAAAAAGAAAACAGTATTTGAAAAAAGGATAGATTTTTTCAAATGTAAAATCTAATCTTAGACCAATGAATGGGCCACAAAGAAGGATTCAAATCAGTAGAATTTACTAGGCAGCAAGCGACTAACCAACGCAGCAACCAAACCACGCAAGCTTTACATTGATGGCAAACACAAAATGGCCAAAACCCCCAAACTTTTCACACGCACAAGAACAAACTCTTCAGAAAATGTTCAACATCTAATACTTTCAAGTATGTAATATAAGCCTAAAAATTTAATAAATAAAAATAAAATTCACCTAAATCCGAATCTTACAAACTTTTTACTCAGTAACCAATATTTAAAATAAGCATCATACAAGATCATAGAAAACTACTGTTCAAGAAGCCATGATTCTAACAGGCAGTCGAGACTTGAAACGACAAGACAACTCGATCAACAGCTCACATAGACACTTGCCACCAAACACAATTGTCTTGTTTAGTCCAATTGACAATTCCTATAAAAATCTAAAAAAAATCTATGTGCTTATATGTGTATATATCTTTATTCTTTTTTTATGCTTTTTGCTCATCTATTGCATTGCATATGGACGTGCCATAACAAAACCTTATACCGTTCTGCAAATTTAATAGTAACATTTTGCAATTCCTGAAGAAATCGCATGGAAGAGATGAAAGCATTTTCTGACAAATCCCACTGCAATCCTGCAGAGGCTTCATGATGAGACTTAGGACTCATCACTTTGTTGCCATGGTTACAAAAATGTTTCCTTCTACTGGTTTCCATCTGATGTCATAGTCGACCATTCAAACGGAAAAAAAAATTAGGAAAAAAAATAAAAAAAATCGCATATTAAATGCCATTTCTACAAAATGGAAAATTATTTTAAAATAATCTCTAAAAACAAGAACAAATATTTGTGGAATATTTTTCAATATTTTTCAGGTCTCCCATAACAATAACCAGAAATAACAAGATATAACATTTTTTTAAATATTGTTTAGTTTATATTAGGTTTGCTCATTTGTTGTTGAATACATTCTTGAAACAAGTGATTGAAAGTGATGAAATCAAGTGATGAAATCACATGATGCATTTATCAACAGGCTATTACCCTAATGAAATGGTTAAAAATGTAAATAAAAACGTTAATTTTAAATACGCTCACAATACTGGCTTTTAAGGTTGTGTTTGTGCATATTTTATTGAATTGTATCGGCAAATCCTGAAGCACTGAATTAATAAAGCAGGAGAACAAACACACATCGTATGACACTCGACTAAGACATATCAAGTGCACATTTTTATAACCACGCTCGCTCTAGCACATCACCCACCTGCAACATATAAATACATATGTTTCACACCGCCACGCAATCACGACACATAAAACTCGTGAAAAATCCTGTACTCTCTGACTAAATATCACTACTGTGATTAAAATACGAATTACGCATAACTGTAAATGTCCATCTTTTCTTGACACGTGCCAGAGAAATCAGATACTCCCTGAACAAAGACAAGCAATGTCTGATTGGTTTGGTTGTGTGTACCCGTATGTATGTGCTAAGAAAATCTTTTATGGACACAAGAGAGTAAATAACAAAACTGAGTAAATAACTTTTGTGTTGTGAAGAAAGACTTTGTTTCTCCCGTCTTGTGCAGGATCTCTATACCCAGGTTTATTTTCCTGTTGCCATGGAAACGGCACAGACGGTGGCCTTACAATGGTGTTTGGCTGCATGTTTTTCCTCAGCCGCGTCATTTACCAACAGTTCTTACTGCCATTCAGGTTTCTGCCTCACGTCAGTCCAGCCTCAAGGCAGCTAATGTTGGACTAAACGCTGCTCACAAAATCTATTGCGGACATCAGATCTGATTTACAAATGCTTTCAGAAACCATTATTGCAAGTAGTCAAAAAGTAATAACGTATATTGAGCTCATTTGGAAAATTGTTAATATTCTGATATTGATCACACTTGTGACTATCCAATCCATTCTGGCTTTCACTTATGGAACTTCACATTATCTCATCCATTGCAAGCTATCATTTTCTATTGTTCAGTCTTATCTCCAAAACACACGCATCACTGCTAATTCTGTGATATCAACCACACACTTCTCAGTTCTCACACAACACCTTTCTCAGACATATTGCAACAGGAGGTGAAACCGTTTTTTTGGCATAAAAAATACATTGGTGATATTATTAATGCCAGATTATAACAACACGCATTTATAAAACATCCTTCATTTTCTGAAACCAATCAAAATGCTGCATTAAGTATTTACAAGCACACTGCGTCCAGAGTATTATTGAGCTTCAGAAGTTTAACAAGGTAAAGACAGAACTCTTAATAAAAGCTTTTGGAAAAAAACTTGACAACTCTTTACGATTGAGTGTTAAAACCTGCACATTGAGAAGAAACCCCTTTTTTCATCTTCAAACTGTTTAGACGTAAATATTAGGAGTTGAGACAAGCTGCTTGCGGCGCCTGCAGCACAGTGAAATTAAAACGCACAGAGAAAAGACCAACCACTTGAGGAATTATAGCAACAAAGGCACCGAATGATGTAAAATTATTCTAAATATGCTATATCATTGTGCAGAAAGAGATTTATTATAAAGAGTTCAAATAACAATCAACCATAAATTAATGATATGGATGAAAATATTGACAGTATACGTATATACAGACTAGGGTTGCAACTAACAATTATTTTCTTATCGATAAATCGATCGATTATTTTTTCGATTAGTCGACTAATCTATTGACTAATTTTTCGTTTATTCTAACGATTATATTTTGCCCAAACGATTATTTGTTCATAAAAATGTAATAAACATGCTATTTGGTTTTTAATTAACACTGTCTTTTTTAAACACAAAGGCCATATGAAACATGGGGACAAAAACACACACCTAAACAGATTAAAGATAACCCAGCCCATTTAAATTGCATTTAAATTTAAAGTGCATTTAAATTCAGTCAAATTCAGACAACAGTGACTTAAAAACTAAAGCTTATCTTGTACAAAACCACATACCGTATTTACGCGAATATAAGCACCCCGCGAATATAAGCACCCCCCTGATTTTTCAATAAATTACAAAAAATTACAAAATTAATTTTCTTTTTTAAAATATTATTACGGGACTTTTAACTCAAACGAGAGGCGATGTATTGCTGCGAAGGTCAGTCAGTGGCAGTGACAACAAGGGGAGAACACGTCTGAGTTGTGGGAAGCTTCAAAAAGACCGGCATTTCCAACGCGCTGGACGGAACTGAAAAGAAATGAGAGAAGCTGAAGCGTGATGCTCAGCCGATGACGTCAGCGTTGCGTCTTGTTCCTCTGAGAGCAGCAGAGTAAAACAGGTACGAAAATAATTTCTTATAAATCGGATATTAATAGTCAGTTGTTGCAGCGGTTAAAAAAAACAAAACCCTAGCTTCTTATTGTTTCTAGACTACCGCTCTCGGTAAATAAAACTCGTTTT
Organism: Paedocypris micromegethes; assembly: GCA_028031935.1. Classification (NCBI taxonomy): domain Eukaryota; kingdom Metazoa; phylum Chordata; class Actinopteri; order Cypriniformes; genus Paedocypris; species Paedocypris micromegethes. Next base: position 12,133,707 of record CM051500.1, read on the forward strand.
CATTTCTTTTATTCGCAGGTGTCAAGACAAGTTTAAAACACGCCACCTGAAGCATCTATGCATGATCCTCGTTCGCACCGTTCAGTTAGTGCTGTTGTGCTTGAAAAAATGGATAAAATGTATTAGGAAGGACGAATGTTTTAATTCGCCGGTGTCAAGATAAAACGTAATTAGACTACATGGACTACAAAGACTACATGTTTCTATTTATTTGTGATTGCTCCTTGTAAGAACGTCAAGCCTGCCGTGGCTGAGCCCGCTGCACTTGCGCCGTCATTACACTCCGGACTTGAAATATCGAAAAATGAGCGTCTAAACATGTGCCAGTAACTTTTGAAGTTCACTGGCCCGACTATCAAAACCACTGGCCCAGGTTGACGCGTTGTGTATTGATCCCAATAATCACAAAAGAAATAAATAACTGTTTGCTTGAACAACATGAAAATCAATTGTTTAATGTAGGTTTAGTGCAAAGTGCAGAAAAACTAAACAAAAACAGAACAAGTGCAAATCTCTGTCTATTCTTTTCGTATTTTGTTTTGCTTTTCCTCTATTCCTCTCATGATTTTTTTTCTTCTTTCCTGAAACATGTCACCTAGCGTAGTGGCGCCCATTAGAAAACATTTCTGTGTCTTGGGCCCAATACCGCACTTTTTTGTTTTGTTTTTTACTTCATACGGTCAGTTAGATGCTTCTATCCAAAGCAACTTTCATGTCATTAAAAATTTGTAATAATTGTACAGTTTTTACTGGAAATCAAACCCATGATCTGGTGTTTCCAACTGCAGCTCTACTGACCGAGCTGCTGCTGCACAAATTATTCTGCAACCAATCTTAAAAAATTTGCAATTTTTAAGTGTTTTGGGCGGTTTTGTCATATAGTTCCCCTGCAGTGTCTTGTTTGCTCTGTTCAGAATTATTCAGTATCAGTTGAAAAACATCAGTAATAAAAGAACATTTATTGTCCATGTGCAAATGTTGTAACATGTTACATAAAAAAAGAGAAGCATCACAGCAGAGACTAATCAAAGTGTCATAGTAAACATAAGTGGTGTTTTTAAATAACTGGAAATACAAATATATATTTCAATTTATCATTTAATTTAAACTAACTCCCAAAATGTCTGGATATTTTTATTAAAGATCATCAAACAAATTATTTCAAACATGTGTTTAGACGTTTGAAATCTTGGACAAATGGATCACTTCCTGTGACGAGGCTGCGTCTGAATGTGATGGACATCACGCGTCAGATACTCTGTTCTCCGTGTAATATTCATGATAGCAGTTTGGCCATTATATTATGGTTTAATAATAAAGTGTGTCGTTATTGCACAGTCGTGAAAAGCGTAAAGAAAGCCGCGTTAGCGTTTCGTGATTTAACAAACTTATCTTTTAACAAAGTTTTGCTAAGCGGTTGCCGCCTTTTTTCACCCGCGCTGCTTTATTTAATCTCGTTTTTCATTCTTGATGCCAAGATTAAACGAGATTATTCGCGAGGAACTTGGTACTTGTGTATACTATATAAGCCGCTGCGGCGCGCGCGCACATCCGCGGGACTCTGCACTTTGGAGGCGGAGCACCAAAAACTCGGTGCACTGCATATTAGTCTAAGACTGTCGGGATCACATAATGTTATACACAATTTGCGGTAGTTAGCGAGCGAAACGATTAAACAGAAATGCAAATAAATAATGAGAAATTTGATTTTTTTAAGAGTCATTTTTACTGGCCCACCAGGCCAGCAGTTGGACCCATCTGGTGGCCCGGTTAGTTTTAAAAGTGCGTCCGGGCCACCGGGCCATTTATATTGTCGACCCCAGACACCCTACACATACACTTTCCTTTTTCTTATATTTCCCATCCTTGAAGGTCTAGTGCAGGGGTGGGCAAACTTTTTGACTCTGGGTTCTAACATTTGACAAAGGGGCCGGACTGGGCTCGGGGAAAAAATACACATTTTAGGATATAAAATTTTTTGTATTTAATTTAGTATTTAACTTTAAATAGTGTTTATTTGTATTTTAAAATGCATTCAAGAAAAAAACAAAACAAAAAAAAACAAACAAAAAAACAGATCTAATACTAAAATACAAATAAAGTGATTTAGCATTTTAACTCACCAGGGAAGGTCCCATTATGATATTAGAATTTTCTTTTAATATCCAAATATTCAATTACACATTATCAATTTGTTTTTTTAAATCCTTTTTAAACAACTTTTTAAAATGACAAAATTAATAGTTCCTCGTTTATAAGAATAAAGTTCTACTGCGTAGAAGACGAAAAAGGCATGATTATTTCAATAATCATTTTTAAACTCTGAACCATCTCTTCTTCAGTTCTTCAGCATCACAAGAAACATTAACAGTAAAATCTGCTGAATAGCAGCGCGTGCGTAAAAGAGACACGTTTTTGTTGCGCTTTAGTCATGTTATTACGGCACTCAATGTACCAGCAATAATGCGCTGAGCCACTTCACTCTTTCAAAGATAAGTCCGATTTGGAACGAAAAGGCGCCTTTAACCTGCTCGCAAACGATAATGTGAAGATTGCGAACGAAAACAATAATTAAAAAGCAAAACGAAAACCTAAATAATTTCCGTATCGTTTTTTAAAATACATTTGTTTGCGCTTGACATTTTTGGCACTAATCTGATTTGTTTTACTAAACTTGTGCGGCCCAGTAACGTTTAATTCACTGAGCAGCGCTGGTCACCGGGGATTGGGAACAATGGGACTGTCCTGCGATTCGAGACTTTCAATGATCGTTTCCCCCAAAATCAAGCCGTTTCAGCGATTACATACCGTAAAGCAGATTGCGCGAAAACGAATGCAATGAATGAAACGTGCAGAAATAATAAACGCGAGAGCAAGGATTTACAATAAAATTACCATTGAGCTAATGAAAAAAAAACTATTGTAATATTGTGGCCTCCTACTGATCTCAGCGAATGCGCCGGTGGGTGGAGGGAGCGGGACAGAGCCCTGCCGGAGGCGAGCGCGCATAAACGTATACGCAAACCTATTGTTTTGTGACTGACAGTGTAAAAATAAATGTTATAAATATGCTAGTATATTTAATTAAAGTACATTTGTGTATATGGTTCTGCTTTTTGAAATGTGTTCATAAAGAAAGAAAAAAAAACCTTCGTTATGGAATATTGAAAAAAATATGATTTTAATTTAGTTTTTTTACAAGCTCCGCGGGCCGGATTAAAACGTTTCACGGGCCGCATGTGGCCCGCGGGCCGTAGTTTGCCCATGCCTGGTCTAGTGGAAGGGAAGATTCTGTAACCTTACCAGCGGAATATTTTGTAACCATGGCAGCTCAAACATTGACTCAGACTCATGTCAAAATCTGCCTTCAGATCTCCCATACCATTTATTCAGGAATTGCATTGTCTGGTTATTATTCATACTTCTTCCTCAACATCAGTCTTTTTAGCTTTTCACCTCTTGTTATTTTGAATTTTCCTATGAGAACGGAAAATTCTGCGTCATCAAATAAGAATAGAGTCAGAAGAGTTCTAGAATTTAAATGTCTAATTATAATCTATACTTTCTTATACGTTTCACCAGGTCCAAAACATTACCCTTTCTTCTTGCCAGCGGAGACACATTTGTTTATCGGAGACTACAAACTAAATAAAAAAAAAAAGAAAACAACAAACTAAATTTTTGAACAGTGCCAAATTGTGTCTTGTTTTTATTAGTACTCGACTTCACTACATATCTAATTATAATTGGTTAATCTCCAAAGCAAAAACAATGTTTAATCACTGACAAAAACATGCTAAGCGTTATTCCAATGCTGTAAATGTTCTAGTCGCTGATTGGCTGAAATGCACCCGTCTGCTCGAAGCAAGAGTAAAAAACAAAACTTAAGTTTTGTGTTATGCCTAGACACAAGTCGGATAATCATAACAAGTTATTCCTCAACACTAGTTCGAGACTAGACCCACTTAACCGGTTAAGACATTTCTACCCCTGCATTATTCACCCAGCCCATTCATTGTGAAATAAAGCCATAAAATCCACCCAACTAGTTGTTTTACATATCTCGTAAGCTTAACAAAGGCTTTGCCTGGCCCCTCCTTTCCACAACAGAATCCTGAAACATAAATAAATGTGCTGCACACCATCCCTCCATTGTTTTCTCTAAAAGGTATTGGCCTTTCTCCAGCCGGCCCCTGGAGGAAACGTGACCTGCGGCAAGTGGTCATGAAAGTATTTTTGTGAAGCGGGAGTGCAGCTGAAAAAATAAAACCTTCAGACAGGTCTTGACATGGCAGTTCAGGTCAGCTTTCAACTTCCTGCTAAGAAACGCCATGGCATGATTGGCCAATACTTGAAGCCAGATGTTGAGTCTCTAAAACCACATCTGGTTCAGTTTTCTGGTCTGAAAAACTGGTATGTTTTTACCAAACGGAAAATGTCTGAATATAATGAAATTGCATAAAAATTCATTAAATGCTTGATTTTTTTATGGATGTTTACATTTTTTACAGCAGAGACCTGACAAATCTCACAAACAATTTGGGCTATTAAACACAAAAAGTACAGTCCTGTAGCGGTCATGAAAGGTACAAATGCAGACAAACCTGTTCTGTGTGTGTGTGTTCTCAGGCATTCTACTAGACTACAAACTTTAAAGTCTAGCCTTATGGTAAATGACACATAGTCAAGACCACTTGTGCTATTACACTGCTTTAAAGTGTAAATGCTGAAAATACAAATTTACTGCAAGACAAAAAAAAACCTTTTCCGCCTTTTGACCAAAATCATTGCTGTTTTAAAATGGTTCCATCAATTCTCTATAATGTTCTACACCAAAACAGAACGAAAGACTCTTCTTTCGAAGACCTATACATCTACAACTGAAAACTACAATAAATTCATACACAAAGTATGTTATAACGCAAAGTAAAGTGACCATGTTATATTTATATTCCGTGGGTGGCAGGTGGAAGAACAAATTGAACAGTACAACAACTATATCATTTCTGGGCTGACAAATCATCTAGTTGATCGACCGACAGCTGGAAAATGGCTCCTGCGCTGAACCTAGTCATTGTTTGTCGTGGTTACAAAATGTTCCATCTGTCATGGGTCCTACTGGAAAGGTATTGAAAGAGAAATATAAAGTAAAAAAGGTAGAAATGAGAAAAGTAATAATTGCCTAAAAAGTTTAAATGACGTTTCTTGGACTAGATAACCAGTAATTAACAGAAACAGTAAAGATAACTAGACAATGCATATTGTTAGAATTTTGACTATGATCCTGCTGCAATTCAGTATCAAAGAGGCGTTAGATTCTGGGAACCGTCCAGTGACATTGTTTGAGCCATTAACATTACCAAGTTATTTAACATGATAGTTACAGATATTTCCAGTCCAAAAAAGCTTTTAACTCGGCGACAAATTGACATTTAAATGACTTTGGATTGATTAGAACAAAATATATAATTGTACTATGTATATTTTACATACTGAAATACAATTATTGGACAACTCAGATCTTTAGTTGAAGTTTTAAATTAAATTTTTAAAGTGTATAAAAATTTTTAAGCTTTATATTAAATGTAATTAGTCACACAAATATGATAAGCTTAATATTAAATTAAATTAGTAACACAAAAGCTGGCTTTAGCCTTCATCTTATGAAAAACACGGACATAACTAAAGTTCATCATTTATACGAACACTAGGTAAAGGTTCAAATATACTTTTAACTCGAGTCTAAGTGATGCGGTTTAGTGATGCTATGAAGTTGGCCTCAAATAAAGCCAAAATAAGCGTCCCAGATATAAAAAGGGCGAAAGCTGAGTGGCGGCGAGACTAATACTTACACGACCGATCTTGATATGATCCAGGACACCATTTTCTACCGGATCGAGTCCAAAACAGAGAGATGCTAGCTAAGCTAAGCTTGCTCACGCTTCGGTGTTAAACTTCAGACAGAGACAACAACATCCACAGCTTTGTGAAGCCTTCTGGTTGCTCAATACTCGCTAACCCGTGTAGACATAACTACCAATCCACACTAAACAAAACACAGCATTAAAAAATGGCTAAAACTACAATTCTCCCGTTGTTCGCATCTTTTCGTGTTCTCGGGCGAGCGGACGCCGTTACTGTAAGGTGCGCTCTCGCGTTGACGTCAGGAATAATTTGATTTTAAGGCCCTTCCCATTGAGATACACGATTGGCTAATACGTTTTGTTTACACAGAACTCACGCTCTTATTGGTTAAATTGACTGCCGTTTAAGTGACGTATTATTGGAACGCCATCGTCACTTCCAGCGCATTTGTCCGTGATTCGTCATATGGACAGTAAACACGCAATTGACCAATTAAATTGAGAAGCGCTGAATATATAAACGCTCACTCCGATGAGTTTTCAACACAATTACAAACATACATTATGTCACGCGCGCGCTTTACAAAAACAGTAAACAATAAATATTGGCTCAACACACACGCGCAGAAGGAGAGAGAAAGATAGAAAGAGATGGGATTTGGAGTACACTTGAGTACACTTCGAACGTAACGTTGGGATTCGAGCCTGCAACGTCTGGTCGCAAATTCTACTACTACTAGGGCACAACTACTAAGAGCAAAACGACGGACTGCAAATAAAAGAAGCAGAACATGCATCAGAGCTGAGTGCATCACTCCATTCTGTTTAGTCTCCAGTGTGGTTTCCATTATTGATGTTCAAGAGGCTGTAAATTGGAATCGTGCATTAGACATTTTGGCCACCAAAACAAAAATGTAAAGTGATTTAAATTTTGTAAGGAGCTGCCCATCAGTACACGATTATTCGTTACACCCCTTGAAAACACAAATTTTTACTTTATTTGTTACTTTTTTTTTTAACTATTGACTGTAGCTGGTCCGGGCCGTGGCACTCTATATGATTTGTGATTCTCTCGGTCTTCATCTTTTGGTTTGACCTAACGGTGAGAGTGAACTGATTATATACAACGGCCATTTTTCACCTACATCAGCGCCACCTATACAACTAATCAAAGAACAGACACAGGTCAGATACAACAACAGCCATACACCTGAACAAAACACAGTATTACAGTTTTTTTTATTAAATAAAATATACAAAAAGTGAGAACAAAAAAAGATGATTAAAAACTAAATTAATTAAAAATGTATATACATTAACATATTAATATGTAAAAAAGGTAAAAAAGACGCACAATTTTAAAACTTGTATTTTTTTAAATACAAATGTTATTAAAATATAAGAAAATAGCATCAGCATTTGTATTATTGCGATTCACACACACACGACAAAAACAACAACAACAATTGAGCACTATTTTCAGCTCACTGGCTTGTAGTCTCCCATTGAGAACCAATCTGCCTGGCGGACGTAGAAATCTCTCTGATGCGGTTTTACGCGGACTCGTGCCTTGTGTGCGGCGGAGGGACACAAGTTTTACGCTGGCAGAGAACAAGTCCAGTATTCAGTTTCGCGGAGCGGGTGGAGGCTGAAAGAAATTTAAATCCCCCGGGTTGCGGTCGACACGCAAAAAGGCGAAAAACAACCGGCGTTTCTCTCGCTTTTTTGGTACAGCACGCAGTTTGACGGTGTAAATGTGCGGTCGGTAGAGCGAGAGGGTTGAAGTTTTCGAGGGTCTTTTCGCCATGGTGGTCGGAAAGCGGTTCCTGTGCGTGAGCGGAGAAGAGCCGCTGGATCCCGCGCACATCGAGCGCTGGTCATGGCGAGCTGGAGTCGTCCGAGCCGTCACTCACCGCGACCACGACAACTCCGAACTCACGGTAAGACAACGGTAGTCACACCGTGAACGGTGCCCGCTTTGAGCTGGAGGTGTCAGTGCGCGTATGCCCGTTCCGACGGCGGATTGTTGTAAATCAGGCAATGGAGTCGTGTAGTAGAGCTCGGCTTGGGTCCGGAAAGTAAATGCTTTCTGGTTCGGGTGTTTTCGAATTCATTAGGTGGTTGTTTTATGTAAGGTTCTTGTATTCCCACAGACACACAATCTTTCATTCAAGCAGTCGATCGTCACTCGCTGTATCGGGGTGTTTAAAATAGAATAAAGCAATTCTGAAAATGTATTTTTATAATGTTATTTTTATAATCACAACTTCTGAAACCAGGACGAGTACATTATACATTTTAGAATTCAATTTTACCAACAGACTGAGTCGATATAAAACATCTGTAAAAAAATCCAGACACATTTTTCTTAGATTATTTCGTGTTTCGACAACCATTCTTAATGGTTATGCTCCATTTAAACTGTGCTGTTTCCATTATTTAAAAAAAACAAAAAAAAACAATTACCATCTCTGCAAAACATCTATAAAGCAATTTAAGCATTTATTATAATCTTGTAAATAGATTGCTGAATGAATGTGCTGTTTTCTTTTTTTTTTTTTTTTGCTTTGTGGAGATTTAGGTGCTTTATTGCCACGGCCAGCTTTCAAATGTAGGCTAGCCGTCTGTTTAATAATAATGATAATAAACAACAGTCTAAACTCTCTTTACTGTCATGTTCTAAGCTAAGTCTTGAATAGTAACGTGATCGCATTTACAATAGTGTTATAATCCTGCTGTGTAGCAGAAAAGCTATAAATTGAAAGCCATTCAGGCTGATTGTGCTTTGATGACGTTCTCATACGGAGATGAATGGTGTGGATCAGGCATTGTGTGTACAGTACGCTGGACGTTTGTTTTCAGGGCTGCGTCCTGAGGTCACCAACTGTACCACTGCTAATCAGCACACCGAACTTTCCACATTCATCTGCTGAAGCTTTCACTCACACACACTTTGTTTCTCGAATATAGGTAATTAAGTTAAACGCTATTATAATACAATTTTATTTAACTAAAATAATACAAACTGTTCCCTTTTTCCTCACATTGAAATCCTTTTGACTCAGCACACCTTTTGTATATTGTAAATCAATGTTGTAATTTTTGGATCATATTGCATACGTATCAGACAATTTCTTGATACAGTTTCAACTCTTATTTAACTCTTTATATGTTTGGTGTAAAGAATTTTTTTAGCATTATTTCACTAAAACACTAAAAATAGTGGAAGGATTAAGATACTTAATGATTGGTTTAGAATCATGGTTCTTCGAAATGGCCACACATGATCATTAATTCCCAAGAATCTGACATTGCCCTACTTTATCTAAATCAATTTGACTTTAACTCACTGTACCCTGAGTATGGAATCTGAATTCGAAGATGTTTTAAAAGAGGTATTACTCGAAACATATTACTTGAAACAACGAAACAAGAAAAACCTTGCGTATAAACTTGTTTATTATAGATTCACACACTAGAATATTTAAACCGTGGATGCATTTTAAAACTAAACGTTCATATTCAAGAGTGAGAATTGGTCATTACTAAATAATGCATGTAACATGGAAGTGGCAGTATGCATCATCTGAATTGTTATAACCATATTTTGTACACAGTACAGTATATGCATTTTGCAGGTACAATGTGATATTCAATATTGTACCCCAATTACTATAATGACAATAAACTACTACAACTACTACTACTACTACTACTACTACTACTACTACTACTACTACTACTACAATATACAACATTATAATGAACCATATTTCTATTGTTGTGCAATATATTTATTCAGAATTTGGCCTGTAAAATCATTTGGCTGTTATTTGTCAAAAGGTCAGATTTGGAAAATTGTCTGGTTGTAAAAATAGCAGAGCAGCTTTAGTTTACAGCCCTCAATGGCGCTGAGAACAACTGGCTGTAGAGAGCTGGAAGTAGCCATGTGATTTGTGGCTTAAGAAAACAGCTCGTAACATGAGAGCAGCGCTGGTTTTCCACCCTCCCCCACTGCAGCAAAGCATAAAGGCTGCAATGTTCCGACATTCCCCTGAACCAGAGTTCACCTACACAGAGATTGCTCTTTGTTCAGTCGGCCCCAGTCTGTTTTCCTCTGACAGACGCTTCCATATCTCCCTTCAAAAGGTTTACCGAGCACCATTACTCTGTGCGGAAATGCCAACAGTTGTGTCTCGGGCTGGGCGGTGACACGCTCCCTATCTTAATTGTCTGTGGATTAGTCTTACATAATACAAAGAACCCCGGTTGTAATCCTTTGCGATTGGGAAATGGTAGTTTGTTTAAAAAAAAAAAAAACAAGAGATATGACACTTGTGGTGCAAAGAGGCTGACAGCTCAGAAGTTTAAACATTAAAGGTGGAGCAGAGCGTTAACCTGGAGTGTGCTGGCCTGCGGATTGCGACAGGAGTGTTGAAAGACTGTGTGTAAGTGAATGCAATGAGCTGGAAAAACATTGAACTTTTGGACTCCTCGGTTTAGTCGCACACAACACTACAATGTCCCATTTGCTCCATCATTGCTGCTTTGCAAAGCCTGACACTGCTGGAACATTCGCGACTGATGGACTGATGCCTAAACATTGTCTATTTAAGCCATGACTGATGCTTGTGGTCATCTTTAATAACACATTCAACCCTATCAGATGTTTTCCAACGTGTCTTTGCTTCTATGCAGAGATTCAAAATCACAGTGTTCTTAATCACGCGCTCTTAAAAAGTTAAACTAGGTGCATGGCTCTGTGCATTTCACTGCTGCTTCTGTCAACTTGGCTGCGTGACAAAGATCTGTTAAGGACGGTGTATTTGGCCTGAGGTCTCTGACTGTTCTTCTCAGAATCTGTGCTGTGTAACATGGACTGACCTTTGCCCCGTTCCAGTCTGACCTCTGTGGAAAATACGATCTGCCCGGCCTCCTTCGTTATAAACACAGCCAGTCAGCCACATAATCTAGTCTTGAACGCTGTGCTCTCTGAAACCAAGATTGGGTTTGTTTTATGTGTGTGAGTCTCTCCCTCTTTATTTCTGTTCATACATGTACAAAAAAACAAGTATATATTGGTATATATGTATTATAAACCTCTGCTTTTGGATGATCTCATTTATTGATAATGTGACATCTTAGTCTAGCAATTGTGCTGTAACCCATGGCAACAACAGCCCAGCAGAGTGAATCATAGCGCCATTGTGCAGCCCAAAGTCTTTAAACGTTAAATAATTAAATAAAAATTAAATACAATCCATGGCCTAAAGGGACTACTTGTGATTGAAATGCATACGTGTATGTATTGTACATTTTATATGTGATGTGTAAGATTAGTCAAAAGGAGCCTTTTGATTTTCGAAGCCAACAATGGGTTGTGATGGAACATTGGAAGACTTATTTGTGCAAACGGGTTTTACTGAGGTAAACATAGTAGGGGTTGGACTCACCAGGCCATTCGTAAATAGCCAAATGCAAGTCACTTCAGTACGGGCAATCAATAACAGGGCCATTTCAACTGACCATTCTTAATAGTGATAGACGCCAGAATAGATCTTTGTGTGCTTGGATGCTGTGTATATCACATTATATCATTATGCCTCCCCATATATCACCTTCTTCTCCCTAGCCATGGTTTCTCTCTCAAACCCTGGTGCTTCCTGTAATTTTGGCGGCACTGAGAAGCGTAGATGTAAAGTGGATGGTGGACAGCATTGAAAGGCAAACAATGGTATCCAGGCTTTCTGTAGGCGTGCTCGGACAACTGAGCCTGTGCAGGCCTCCGTCTCTATCTCCCGTTCTGCTTTTGTTGAACTTACTCTTAAAGCGAAACCAGATGTCGGCAGTTTAAACTGTACTGTATATTCTTTTTTCAGCGCATTCTTTCACAAATCAAATAAATGGACTGTGCCACAGCCGGCTTGTCTTTTTTTTAGCCCTTTTATCTGAGATGGCAGTTTAGTGAGGTGCAGTTCGCCTACTGGGATTCAATGAATTTTTATCTGAAAATTTTTCGCCATGTTCAAGTAACATGAATTGGCAAAGATGATTGTCTAATTAAGTAAGTGATTTGCTTGAGTAGTCTCAGTCTTGCTTCCGGTTAGTTGTATTAGAGAGTGGCATCTCAAGTTCCCTCTTTGAACAGTGACATTATATTTCCCAATGAATAATGTGGAACTTGTGATCGGACATGGGAAAGCAGAAGAAAAGCAGAGAGGGTGTCGAAGTGCAACTTGACATCACATATTTGTTTTAAGACGAGGATCTGAATTCATGTTCGAATGGGAATGTCCGGACAGTACATCTGGATACAAATGAGTTTCAGGGGTTGTTTTGTCTGTCGTTGGCTGATTGTCACGGCTCTTGTGGCACGATCTTAAGGAGGTTGCTGAGAGACGCATTTATTTAGTTTGTTGTGCCTGGGGCTAAAAGAGCAACAGACACGAGCTGGAGGCGCCATTGTGAGACATGACACACCTTTAAAAAGGGCCAGTGGGAGGTGTGTACACGCCTGGAGCCACAGCGTACACACAAACACACACGCGCGCACAC
>CM051500.1:12146146-12292272 GCA_028031935.1 Paedocypris micromegethes
CACACACACACACACACACACACACACACACACACACTTACTTTTGACATGTAGGACAAAAGTGGCATGTGGCCTCTGCACTTTAGGTTTATCTCCAGGGAAATTTGAGTGCAATTATTACCAGCAAAGGATTGTCCAGAAACAAATCTGAAATCTGCTGTATTCATCAACTCTGAGCCTTTGTTAGAACAGGAAGGTTTAAAACCGAGTTTGTTCCAGTGGTGGTGAAGTCAGTATGAAGACAAAGTTGTGGAAGAGGGACGGTGTTTTCTTCACTGTGTAGTTTTTGTCTTTTTCATAATGTATATTTATCAGGTTGCTAAAATTGAATTCTAATATTTAGTTTGATCACTAAATTCAAATTATCCTGGTTGCTTTATTGTTGGGATGGCAATTGTTGTTCTGTATATGTCATGAATTTAATAATGAATTTCATATCCAACTGATGTTTTTTGCAGCTCTTTGAAACCTTAAGAAAGCACACATTTACATTATTGTAAACTGAAATCACAATTCAGTCGTATTACAATAAGAAGTACGAATTTACAGAATTGTAAATCTTACAATTTCACAAGTTTCACAAGCATGTGTTGCTGTATCATGCTATAATGAGGAAATTTGTGTACATTGTTCTTATTGAAGTTCTTATTGAACCTTTTCAATCCAACTATTTAAGCTGTTTTTAGCCAAGAAATAGTATAATGTACTGGTGAGATGGGTTTTCTGTCAGCCCTCCCCACTCTGTGCATAGCTGTTCAGCATCATCACTTACAGATTGCTTAATCATCGTTACAGGGATTCCAATAGGCTGAACAAAGGACAAACATTTTTAAAAAGTCGTGTTCTAGTTCTAGACAAATCTGTGTTTTCACAATTTTCCTTATATAGCAAATGCAAATTGAAACAACTTCAGTACGAACACACAAACATAGCGTCTTTCATAAAAAAACGAAAAAGTGAAAGCAATATCTTAAAATTGACCACAAAGCCGGACAGTTTGGTAAAAATCTTAGAGGTTTGAGATTCAGTTTTTTTCAGAATCTGGAATGACTCCTGGAATTTTTCCAGGCCAATTATCTTGATTATTTTCCCTTTGGGGAAACAACTTTCGGATGTGGAGGCACGTGACCTGAGTCACGTGACCTCCACACTGCTCATGGAGCAATTTCCCAACATGAGCAGCTTGACTTATACAAAAAAAAACACGGTCCTTGTCGTTTGGACACATTTTGGCTTCAAGAAAAATGACACAACAAAATGAAGTCACGTTTAGACGCTGCAGAAAAACTGTTGCGAAGCGCAAAGGTAAAAGGTTGCGAAATGACAAAGGTGTAGCAATAATATTAATTATTGAGAAAATAAGAGTCTTATTAAGAGTTATTTTATTAAGAAGACAACTGCTCATTTCCCTTGTAAATAAGAAAATATAATAAATAATATATTCTGCTCCTAAATGTGCTAGTTATTTATTTTTTCGACAAAATTTGTATTTCTCGACAAAATGATTGTGTGCTTTAATTTCAGTTGATGTTCTATAAATATATATATATATATATATATATATATATATATATATATATATATATATATATATATAATAAGGGCGATCTATGTGTGTTTCCTTCAATTGTTTTAAAATCAAACAATTCACACTATTGCAAAAGTCTCTCACAATATGCTCTAATGAGAGGTATAATTGTTATTGTACAATTATTGACCACGAGGGGAAAAAAGTTAAATAAATGAAATAATCATTCATTATTCGTAATCGTGTTAAAATGTGAGATTTTGATTTTTGGCATAATCGCCCAGCCCTATGTTTTACGGAACAATACCACACGGAACTCTTTTCTGTTATACTGTATTGTTAGGAATACTTTTCAAGGTGTGATCTATTAATTTCATCTGAACAGTTTGTCAAATTGAAAATTGATTGTGAGCGTGTAAATCCGTGTTTTAATGTTTTGTTGCTCGCCTGATGGATGGAGGGTTTTCTGGCCTGTAGAGACGACTGAATGTGTAAATCAATGTTCTTTAAATAAAGGGCAAAGTTTCCTCTCATGTTAGAAACACTCGTCTTTGTCTATAAGCTTCATTTACTGGTTCCATACAGTGTAAAACTGACCTTTAGCAGATGTTCGAGGTCTTGCCACAACATGGCGTGAGCAGAAGCCCAGACAGTTTTCTTCTGTGTCAACCAACGTTGCCTATCTCTGGCAAGATAAAGAACGCAATTAAACCATTGACGTGTTTAAATGAAGCTGCCATTCAATCATCGCAGAGTTCAGAGATCAGTAACAAACATTTCCTCAGAAACATTCTGCTCAGCTTGCTTTACATTATAAAGTAGCAATTAGAAATCCGTAGCAAGGATTCTTTCAGATTTTCTTTTTAAAGTGTTCAAAATGGACCAATGGATACATTTGAAATAATGTAGTCATTATTCAGTTCATCGTTGTGTTGAGGAAAGCGCCGAACGAGTGTTACACTTCCGCTTCATGTGGAATAATGTCTGTCGCACAAGGAAGTTTTAACCACATGCTAAAAGGAACACGCCCTGATAATGAACCATGATTTCTTCCCCTAATTCCCTTTTTGTTGGTGTTTTTTGGCAAATTAAACTGTTTTATTCAAGTTAAATCTTCTGGTAGTCTGAGCAAAATTGGCAGTTTTTTCACATGTACACGCGCGGAAATAAACACAAAGACTCTGTGTTAAGTCGGTTGTGGCTAAACTGTTAGTTCATCAATGAGGAAATCTCACGAGGGTTTCATATTCCTCTTTACATTCCCCTCTGATTTGAAATGGTGCTGATGTTTGTGTTTGACTTTGCAAAGCGGTTTGCCTGACCAATGAGTGTTTCACCAATGTGGCAAATTTCACAGATTTCAGAGGCTCCGCTGCCTCCATCAACGACCGCAAATGAGCCCGGAGTCAGTCAGACTCAGACCTGTGGATTTCATCCCTGTGACATTCTCTAAAAATAAACTAGAAACGTGATTTTTATACATTTCTGATGTAGACTTGTTCGATCTTTAACTAAAATGTGATACAAGTGGTTTCTTTCCTGCATTGAATGTAGAGGCTGTAATGTAAATTGTAAAAATGTAAATTGTTTAAAATGTTCTTATTTTGATTTTTAACTTTGGTTTAAAAAAAAAAAAATCTTTGTAGTCTTTTTAAATTAACACAGCAGCTTATCAGTTGGCTTTACAATCTCTGTAATATTTTTAGGCGGATTATACTGCTGTTTTTTGCCTGACTAAACTTACAGACTAAACACTGATAGTTGATCTGCTATTTAGATTTACTTCAGGAGTCTTTACTCAGGGTTTGACTTGTTGTGCCATCGCAGTAACATCTGGTGTCAGAATCTGGTTTGTATGTTTTTTCCGCATGCATTGATTAGAATCAGATCTATGAATTGGTCTTTTTTTTCTGAATTTTCCTCGGAGCATTAGAGATGAGATGCAGCCTAACAGCAAAACTAAGCAGAGAAGGTGTAGGAGAAGGGTTCGCAGAGCCCTTTGCTTCTCTGTTTCATAACCTGCTGTTCGTCAAGTTCATCGCTGCTCATCTACGTGTCAATCTTGTTTGCAGAGCAAAGCAGATAATCAAACAGACTTGCTTATGACGTGCCATTTGAAAGTCTGGCAGCCATGTGCCAGTGTGCAGGATGTTGTGAGTTTGGGAGAGCTTAATGGGATGGGAGCAGACACGGCTGCCCTGTGTAGGGATTTCGCCAGGAACAGTGTGCCCTCTGTTTTTCTCAAGCTTGCTTCAGCCCAGCTCAGCTGCACAACTGCAGGAAAGTACCAGGCCTTTGTGCTCGAGCGTGTGTGTTCGCAAGCGTGCGTGTGCATGCAAGGAAATGGTCTGGATGCGCTCACACACCCGCTGCTGGCATTTTCTCTCCTGCAGGTGGTTGTTGGCAGCAGCGCGGTACATGTTGAGCATGGAGGAAAAGAAAGGAATGCGCTGGAAATGCAACTTGAAAAAGGGCTTTGTTGTTGCATGGGTAATAATGCATGTTTTGTGCTCTGTAGTCAACCATCCACTAGCCGAGGCAGTGAGAATGGGAGAACTAATTTTATGACATTGTGCCTAAAAAGAGGCCAAATATTCACTTCAATTATCTCAATTCATTTCAATTTGCCTTCAGGAACAATTTTCTAATTATTGTGAGTGTGCGTGTGTGTTCATTTTACCTGACACAAAATTGCAATGATTTCATTTTCATACTTCCTCTTTGTCAAGACATAGCCATGTGTGCAAGACTTGCACAAGTTGTGTTTGCGGCAACTTCATCAACTACAGACACTTCAACTTTAACTACATTTTAACTAACATTAAGTAAACTTCTAAGTGCTTTTCACAGTGGTAAACCGTGTACCAGCAGCTGTGCAACATATTATTAATATTAATGCAATCAGAACAATGCAAATTGTTTTTAACACTCTCTGTGGCTATAGCAGGAGTGAGCAGGCAAATAGAGACAATGGCTATTAAAGCTCATTCTGGGCCTTATTGGTCCAGATACCCCATCTCTCACGAGTGACACATACAGAATGATGCAGAGCGAAGATCATTCAGAGGAGAGTAAAATTAGAAAAACTTCTTTAAGTTACAATTATTTTTATTTCTCTTCATTTTAAGTTCTTAAAATGATCTTAAACTATCTTAAGAGTAAAATCTCTTTAAAGTTTTCATGATTAATGTAATTGAAAAAGCTGAGCTCTAATGCGGATCATGAGTTCATAATACTGGTCTGCTTACTAGTTTAAGCAGTTTTTCTACATCTCTTCTTTTATTGAAGAGAATTGTTTTCACCTTGACTGAGTTGTGGCACTTCAATAATATTTCCGGTTGGTTTTAGTTCTAAATGTGGTTTTAAATCTAATGAGGCATTAAACTATGAAAATCACGCACAATAGTCAAAGCAGCGTGTCCCCGAGCGTTTCGACTGTATCTTAGGTTGCTTAATGATTCATCTGTTTTGTAAATGAATCTCATTGGAGGTTTTTAATAAAAGCCACATCAGGACTGTTTATATTCATTCGCAGATATGATTGGGACATTTCTCATTTCTGGGGCAGATACGTTTCTATGAGTGGATCAACACATGTGTCACATGCGTATTAATAGTATGTCAAAAGCTAAAAACTGTTTCAACTGACTGGTGTAACTCACACTACAGGTTTGCTCTGTTCACACAACGTCTCATGCCATAATCTACTTTCCCACAGTGGAATGAGCGTGACACGTCGAGCCCTGTCTGTCACCACAATCCCTGCGCTTTCTTTAAAACCATGCGCGCTTAATTGTTACATCAGTCACTGATTGCCAAACAACCATTGTTTCACACTTGTGTCATACAGAACCTCGCAGAGAAACGCTCGGCAAGTGGCTCCTACCTTATTACCGTTTTGACATTATCCTGGGCTGCATGTGGCTGCAGGAAGGGGGGATTTCTGCAGACCCCGTCTGACATCCTGTCCCAGCGCCTCATCTGGAACTTTGTTTGCTTTTGCAATACGCCGTTCTCTGCTCGCAGCTCCCCAGGGGGCCTGAAATCGGGGGCCTGTTCTGAGTATGTCAGACTGCGGTTTCATCCAAGCGTGGGCGACACGTTGAAAAGACCCGTTGTGCTTCGGCCCCGCAATGAAACATGGAGGCGCTTGAGTCCCGTGCTCTTGTCAAGATCTCGCGTCCTGGAGAAAATGGCTGCTTTTGTACTTCAGTTCTGTCAGTATTGTTTCCTTCTCCATACTTTTGCACGTTCATGTGTTTTGCTTTGTTTGGAGCGAGCAACGTCGTGGATGATGATTTTGGTTCTTCCTGTGAGGGTACATTTCCTGTAGATGCGTGGGATCGGTGGTAATTTAGGGCTGCTGTGGGGCGACTTCTCCAAGTTCACACGCAGGGAGTCATCCCACTTCAGCCTGAGCTCTGGACCCTCAATCGAACCCCTTGACTCCCACAGTCTTCCCACCTCTTGTTTGGTGCGTCTGGTCCTCAGGGGTCTTTATCTCTCTGGATTTATTTTTCTTTTACAAATATTTTTTAACAATTTCGTTGCCTCTATTTTGCTTTTATTTGAAGTCTTTCCTGTCAAATGGGCCTGTGGTTCGTAATCTCCTGAGGTTTGTAATCTTGTGCTGATAAAGTCTGGCTTTGCATTTAAAACGGTCCCGTGACATTTAATGGGTATGATCTCCGTAAGGAGTCTTGCTGCCGTCTGCGGTCTTCACCTGAGCTGAACTCCACATAATCTCTGTCCTGTGCTTCTCACGTCACACTGTCTGCACGCCGAGCTGGAAGGAACATTTAAAAAAAGTCCTTTCTCCAAGATTGCTTGACCACTATACATATTTGGCAGAGATTTTAATCTTCTGAGACAAGACTGCTCAGATTTGTCTTGATTTGGAGACAGGCAGTTCAGTGCTTTTTGTTTTCTGAAGTGGATTACATTTCTTGGTCAGAACACTGCAAAATGTACCTCTAGTCTATCCTTTCCCTACCTGTCCATCCCACGGATGATGGCAATCCCAGAGTGCATTTGGTAAAAAGAATGTGGTTTTTTTTTTTGCTTGACGGTTTAAATAACCATGTAAATTGAACTGTAGGTGCTTCTAAAATTGGCTCAGGTTCCATCTTCATGTTTAGTTGGTAGTTGTTGGAAAGTAATGGCGGAATTGAGAACCAGACTAAGCTTTTTTTGGCTGCACCAGACTGCCTCTCAACATGTTTTTAGCATCCAAAGACAATGGAAAGTCAGGGGCCGTTCATGGCGTGCTGGAGAAATGCATGAGTCTCCATTTGTGGTTTTGGCCGTGTCCTCAAAGGAATGTGATAAAAGAATGTGAGATTTTCTCAAACTGGAAAATCCCATCTGTGAGAACTAGGCCAGGCCTGAGATAATGCAGTGACAGAAGGCTTCTCAATACCAGGCAGATTCTGGATTTCTGCCACATGGGCTCCATATAGAAATAAGCCCATCTATTCGCCACTGCTTCGATGTGTAGATCTTCACAGAGACATCCAGGCTGTAGAGCGACTGTGATTACAGGTGTGTAGAAACAATGTGCCCATCATACATTGGTTTTCTATTGTCAGACTAGTGCAAGTCTTGTTTATTAAAGAGCAATGGATGCTAAGAAATGTGGAAATGGAAATGAACTTTCCATTCTGCGGTGCAGTTGTTTGCCTTTGCTATTTTTTGGCAGGAACCCTGCGGCCAAACGTCTGCCTTTCATTAGGATCCTTAAATTCCCTGCTGTCTTCTGCTCCTGGCATCAGGATGCACACCATCCTCATCCTCTTCAAAATGTTGGAAGTGGTTTGGCTGCTATTTACTTGAGCAACATGTCTGCAAGCTGAAGTTTTGCTTTGGCTCATGCACTTGCTTTTGGTTCTTCTCGGTAGTTTGCAATCGGCTGTTTATTTCTACCTGTGTGCATATCTGCTTATCTGTCATAAGCTCTGTCTACCTGTATGTTTTATTATGCGTGTTGTGTTTTACTGCTGCCCTAATACAGTCTATGTTTATTTTGAACTAATTGTTGAAGAGATACGAGAATAACTAGTATTCACGTTTATTGCCTATTGACTGTGCTGAGAAGACAAACTGACACACAACCGTACATGCCTTGTGAAATGTACGAAACATGATCTTGAGAATCGAATATTTTGAAAATAACATCTCTTCTCAGATTTTGTTCATTATGTGTCAAGTCATTCCTCAAGCCATGTTAAAATGCATACTATGTTGATTGTATTATTTACCTTTCTTATTTACTTGGCTTTTAATAGTCTAACACAAAACATGACACAATGCCATGCATGACATAGTCAGTATGTATGTTCAGACAGTCTGTATTCTGTCCAACAGTGTAGACTTAACACCAGAAGTCAGTCAAGTCAGTTTATCTTTTCACTTACACTCATTCAAGTGAATTAAGAGTTGTCTTCTATTCAAGGAAGCTTGACATCTACCTGTCCTCTTAAGACATTTTAGCTGAGTGAAGAACAACAGAATTGTGATCTGTTTTGGGTTTCTATTCCTGCCATGAGTTTGTATTTGCACTCACTCTTCAGACACAAATGAACACAAGGTTTAAACCCTAAATATGCAAATGTGCACAGCTCAGGGGTCTTAGCAGCTGAAATTCATTTGGCTTGATTTGCGCTCGCCCCCTCAGAATGTGAATGAGCCGTGGCTTGAGAAATGTAGTGGCCTCTCGACAGGAAACGCACACAATGCCAGTAATGATTGTGAAAAATGGAAAAGTGTTTTTTTTTTCCATTATGTCAGGCGGAGTTCTGAACTGAGCCAAAATAGTTTGGTGGGGTGTGTGCACATGCCGTCCCAGTAATCATGTTTCCCGTTTCAGGGTTGACCTGACCTGCTCGACGAGCACATTGAGCTGTCACAGAGTCGCTTTGGACGAAAGCGTATCAGTGCACGATTCGTCATTACGCCCTGTGCTATTGTGCCCTTGGAACATCTTCAGCTCCCAGCGAGAAATAAGGACGAGAATCAAAACGAGAGAATGGACCGAGCACGTAAAGTGGGTTTGCGGAGATTTACGTGATAAGTGCAGGACTCCAGCTCTCCGTGCACAGCTGAAAGACATTAAGGCCGTGCTGAGCCTGAGCCACCACCCCCCGAAGGAAGGTTACTGGACTGAACCACTCAATCACTTTCTTAAGTCCAATCTGAACAAATACATTTATATAGAGACACAGACATGCGTAATTTCCTAGTCTACTCAGACCTTTGGATAATCCAAGTCATGAGGCAGTTTCACTATAATAAAGATAATGTGAATTCTTTTAGTGCAGTTTGACGCTTAAGTGTTTTGTTTTGCATGTTCATGCAGTCGGCTGTGCATAGTTGTCGTTTTTACTTCTGACACTGAGGAGCGGCAAGACATCCATCAGACCATAAGCTTCATGTTATTGTTGTGACAAGTTTGTCATTTGCAGACTGTCTTGCTCAAACACATTTTTGGTCAGACTGAAATCTTGTCAGTTTAGTTACTCTGAGTTTTTTAAGTTCCGCATGTGCTGACAAGTTTAGCTTCTCGCAGCACTATTAATGCCCTTAAAATAACCTTGAAAAACTTCAGTTGGTGATCCCAAGTGCTTCTAGAAAGAAACTGAATGATGAATGAAGCAATGAAGAATTTTTTACTGGCTGATTCACTGATTTCAGCATTTATTTATTCTTTTAATATCTTTGCTGCTCCGTCTATTTCTGGGTAACGGGGGGTTGTAGTCAACCATTGCTGCTCTGGGTCAGAAGGAAACAATTTATAACATACATAATAAAAAATTTTGACTAGCATTTATAGTGTTTAAAATCTTTTTTTTTTTACTTTTTTTTTTTTTTAAATATTGAAAGTTTAGCAGAAAGTAATTCATAGTTTGCACACTACTCGCATCATCATCTTGATCAGTTATAGGTTGAAGAGGATGAGCATGCGCCGTGTTGGCGTTGGCGTTTTTCCAAAAAAGTTGCTGAGAAAAATACTCACGCCACTATTTACAGACTAACTTACTGAATAAAGCAGATTACAGATTTGACCTTCAGTGAAACTAGGAAAAAAACACACACACGTAGAAAGTGATTTAAGTGTGTTGTTGGTGTAGATAAAAGCTTGTGGTTGAGCAGGAAAGATCCTGTCACAAATCTCCATTCACCTCAGGAGACTGCAGAAGCGGCGAACCTTAATTCACATTAAGAGATTTGTGTTTGTTGTGTGTGCAGACAGGAAAAGGAAGGCGGTCTTTTAGAATGGGCCGAACACACGTGACACGTGACCAACGCTCAGCTAATCGCTGGACAGATGGCCTTCTCTTGTCTTTTCCATCCATCTCTGTGACTGGGGGACATCACTGATCGCCACAACGCCATTGTTGTGCGAAGCAGGACAGGCCTTCTAACAAGCCTAGTATTAGGTCAGCCTGCGCACTGGAGTGTGTTCATGCAGAACCCAGAGTTGTGCGGTTAGATAACTACTTGAATACCCAATTATGAAGGAATGCTGCTGACCTGCTTTCTCTGGTGTCGAGTAAGGACTGTGCTCTTGCAAAGAACTGGACTCTGTATAATCCGGGAGGATTTAGGCAAGCAGATTTCTATCAACATGAGCGTAAAAACGGTTTATCAAGCGGATGAGAGGGAGACTGTTGGAGAAATCAACAGATGTTCCATTCTCACGGCTTGTGTATTGGCGGTTGTGTGCTGGTTTGATCTGTACTTTGATTATTTTTTTTTTGTCATGTTTGAGTTAATATCATTGGCCAATACAAGTTGTACCGGTTTGAATCCACAAATTCACTTTTTTTTCTGAATATATAAGTACTGTACCATGTGTCAATAAAAATGAAAGCTACAGCGGCTGCTCTGAAAACAAGACCCGGTAAAGCTCAGCAGATTTGACTGAACTTCTGTAGTGTAAATCATTCTTTGGAAAAAACTGGTTTTCACTCCAGTTACAGTATAAACAGATCATCTATCTTCTGCTGCATTCATGGACTAATGACATGACATGAAAAATGCCAAATGCTGACAGAAGTTCAGTTATGTTTTATTCCGCTTTCTCACATTGTGAGCTAATTTAATAAAATAAAAAGATCATCTTTGAATTTCTATAGATTGTTTATATGACACTCTTTGCCAATCACAAGCGGATCTCATTTTGTCTTTTTGGATAACGGTGTATGCAGTGGCGGTTCTACATTGAATGGTGCCCTGGGAGATACTCTTTTTTGCCCCTGAAATGGGCATTTTTTTGCCCATGAATGCCGCCCTGGGAGGCTGCCCTTTTCGGCCATGCCTAAAACCGACACTGGGTGTAAAATTCAAATTTTATTTGTCACATACAAATTATACGTGGTCCAACATGTAGTGAAATGTGTTTTTTGGTCGTTCCAGCATTAAACCTAAGGATGGGGGGAGGTACAACAAAATGTGCAAGGTGCAATACAATAAAAAGATAAAGAATAGAAATACGATAAAACAGGGTATAAAGATAAGATTCAAAATGTGCTAAGGAATTACCAAAAAGGTTAGAAAAACAATAGCAATACAAAAAAACAAGATATGAAGATAAAATATGAAATGTGAATAAAAATACAAAATTTCCTTTTTGAAATAACGCAATTCTTTTTTTAAATAACCAAATAACGCCAAAGTGAGTCGAAGACAAATGTACAAAAGTGACTCGGTTTAAAGTCATATGCCAAATCACTGTATAGTAAAATAAAGATCACATATGTCATAAACTACAAGACTATATAAGGTCCATTTAATAGGATGTGGTGTACGTTTTGTTGCGATCCAGTCTTACAAAGGATCATGTTTGAAAACTAAAGCTTCCAATACAATTGAAGAACACTTTTCTTATTTTCATGCTGAATATTTTTCAATCAATGCGAGTAATGCGTCCGTTGTCATTGTTTTTATTTGATAGGTGCCCACCAAAGAGCCTAATATGGTGACAATATTCCATATGAGAGGTTATTTGAAATCTTGTGGACTCAATTCATATCTAATTCCTGCTGTTTTTTTTTTTTATTCATTAAGAAAATGCAACGAGCAAAGTCATGTTCTGATGTGACTTAAACTGAATATAAATATCTGAATAAACACATTCTGATTATATTAATTGTCATGAACAAGCACCAAATAAGACATGCCAGTGGAAACTGTCTCCGGCGCCTCTAAACTTTCCCACAGAATGCTAATGTTTGTTCAGGATTTCTGTGCAATTGACCCTGAAATGGAATGGGAACCTTATCACAAGATTAACCTGGAAGCAGATCTGCTTTTCACCTCTATAATCCAGCCATCCGCTGGCTTCAGTGCACTTCGGGAAACGTCCGGTTAATCAGGTAATCTGAAACAGCCGTGATCATACTTTTCTGTACTCTCCAATCTCTGAAGCCTCCGAGTAACCAAACAAAACCTGTGGCAAAATAACAAAGAACCGATTGAGCTCTGACGTTCAGAGGAACAAAACAGTCAGAGAATATGTTGGAGTTGTTGGTGAAGTGATCACACATTATTGGATAGCAGTATTTAGGCCTAACAGCTAGCCGAATGTTCTGTGGTGTGAACATTTGCATATTATTGGCAATATTGGCATATCTCCATTGGTCTTTGGATTTCTCCAGAATCTGTTTGTGAGTGGCTCAAATTGGCTCATGAGCTGTACTTGATTTTCTCTTCAGCTACGTAGTGATATGGATGTGTGTTAAGGCACTTGTTTGCCTGTCTTCAACAACTGTGAGCGCCAGCCTTGAGAGCCGATCCACATCTACTTCAACACTGTTGCGTTCATGAGCATTGTTCTCACACACACTCAGCGGTTGTTTTTGTTTCCAGTCATGAGGGCTGTGAATTATTGATCACAGGCTAGAAACCATATCTATAGACACATAGACTAACCTCGCTTGGCCAAAACGAGTCTGCGCTTGAGAATATTTTGGTCTTGTTCTCTGTTTAAATGGCTTTATCAAGGTGTTTCATAACTTTTTTGTGTGTTAAGGAAAAAAAATTATGCTTGGTTGTCTCCACCTTTACTTGATGTCACATTCCATTTTTTCACTCACGCTGAGTTTGAGAGCAGAGAGAAAGCAGGAGCTTTCAGAACCGGTTAAAATTGACAGAGATTGAGGGTATTTTTGACACGACTCGGGTTGTGCAATGTTTAAAAGCAGCGTTGAGGATTTGGAAAGCTCTGGAAGGACCAGCCGATTCTCACGGATGGCCTCAGGGCCACATTAGCACAGAACTCCGGCTTTACACTGGTGTTTCTCCTCCAAGCCTCTTTCTCTGATGGTTTATGAGAATGACATTTCAGAGAATAAAGGTTAAAAGGTGAAGATCGTGAAGCTGTCAATGTATTATAACTACTAGATTAGTCAATGCGTTACTCATTCACATAATCTATATCACTGCTCAAACATTAGCCACTTTGTCCGGTTTGACACGCTTAAATTAGTTTTTTCACTCCAAGTGATTACATTTTGGCAAATGTTGAGCAAAGTCTACACAGTGGTGTTACATTATAACAGCACAGTTGTTACTCCGTGGCAAGATAAAAAAAAAAAAATTCAGGAGTCTTTTTTTTTCATTGATTTAGGGAAAGAAATTGCTGACACTGTTCGTCGATGCAAATCCAGTTTAACTGATAGTCACATCTTGATCATACTTCACCCGTTCCACTAGCTCCATCATATTCAGATGCTGTGTGAAAAAAGGCTTATATGAATAAATCAACACCATTAGTCTGGCTGCTTTGTGTGCTGCTCACAGGGGCTGAGCGTGATCATCAGTCAATACGAGCCGGAGCTGGAAACCCACATAACCTACAAACAACAAAACGCCTCACGGGAGGGACGGCACGTTTACTCCTCGCTGTAGAAAAATCATTTTGCAAAAGAGTGTGTGCTGAAAACAAGATCAAGACCTCTGTGTGCTCTTTATTCCAGTCTATCACTTTTAACTTGCTAATTCATGCTTGCTCAATAAAGCATCTATTAGTTTTTGATTGTATTTTTAAAACAATTTTATTGAGTGTTTGTTAAAACAATTAAAAGTATATTTTGTTATGTGCTGAAGTGAAAAATACGTGAATGAATATTTAGAATGGATAAATGGATGGATAGTTGATGAAAAGATTAAGGAATCAGTTAATGGATTGTTGCTAACAATGCAAGCAAAGTGATCAATATTTGGATTAATGTGTGTAATGATAGATAGCTTACCAAAAAAATGATTGTGAGAGACGGATGGATGGATGATTGGTGGACAGACAGATGAGTGGTTAATTGATGGAAAAAGTTTTGTACCAATGGATGCTGGATGATTAGATGTTCGAATAGGTGGATGAACTGAAGGTTGTATGCAGACAGACAAGTAGATAGATGGATGGATGAACAAAAAGAGTAGACAGAAGGAGAAATAGATTGGTTGGTAGGCGAATAGATGATCTTTCTTACAGTGTGTAACATTGCAATCTCTCCAGTCTCTGCAGTCTTGCGCTAGGTCGGCGAACCAATGGAGTAATCCGATGCTAATGGATACTGCTAGCACAAGTCATGTCCACTGCCATTCACAGTGTGTGTGCAAGCTGTCTTTCAGCCTGATGAGCTGGAGGATGAACATCAAGCCATTTGCTATAATGAGATGAACCTTGAAGCTGGAGCGTAGTCCATTATTTATGAACACCTTCATCTGCAGAGGCACCGAGCTCCTGCGCTAAATCTGCGTGCTGGACGGTTTTCCTGCATCACGCACTACTAACATCTTCTGACTTCAAAGCACTAACTGCGCTAGAAGACGCTTTTATGTTTGGCTAGGTGTTTGTCAGCTTTCCTGCCCTCACTTGAACCGTGGGACGTTAATGCCTCCTCCAGCGTTGTAGTAACCCTACACCCTTCTCCATGTTCAGACTTGAGCTCGTGGCACTGGGTGTAATTAACATGACCTGTATGGGAACCCAGGAACCGGGTTGCTTTGGACGTCGTTCAGGTTTGGGTTTTGCAGGCTGAGTGTAGGAATCTGTTCTCCCCGGCTAGGAAGAGCTGTAAAGCGAGAGCCCAGCACGTTTGCTCCGAGCGAGCGGGAAAAACAGGCCGGCCACTCCTTCCACTTGTACCAGCCTGTTCTGTAATGAAGCGCCGCTGTCAGGGGATCATCTTTCTTCAGCCCCGGTTTGAAAGCCAAACACTGGAAGGCGCCTGAAAAATGTGGCGGGCGCTTAAAGAAACACAACCCTAATACGGCGCTCCGACGAGCACATGTGTAATGAGAAACAGAGACGCTCTTTGTTCCAGCGGCGTTTGGAAAATCATCGCCTTTCCTGTCTCCGCCGTGTCAGAAATTGCTTTGTTCTGTCGTTTTGACTGAAAAAGGTCATCCCTGAGAATGGAGAGAGCGTATTTTGCGTACGGGAATCGCATTTGATGTGAGAAGCACATGTTGCACGTGTTGATCTCACCGTTGATGAGCCAGGTCTCGTCCACAGGATGACAGCTACAGATGTTTATTCAAGACCTGCAGGAGGAGCTTAGTCACGCCACGTGTAACTCGGAGCTGTGACGAATGGATGTGCTTTAGCTGAGAGAAAGGCGATGTTGGTCATAAATGGACTCCTCTTTTAAAGCTCTTGTGCTAACTGTTGTGTCATCGTAGGTAACAGCTCCGATCGGTTTGTTTTTGATGTGTCACCAGGATGTATAGAAAGTTTGACTTTCTCCTCAACAAATGAATAAAAAACAAACCCCAAAAAGCCAGAATGAAAGCACTGTTGCTAGGTAGAAGACAGGTAGAAGATATCAAGTTCTAGGTCCTTTTTGTGCATGGTCTCCCCACGCTTGGGTGGGTTTCCTCCAGGTCTCAGAGTTTCTCCTCAGTCCAAAAACATCTGTTTCAGGTGACTTTGACTTATAATTGCCTATAGGCCTATTATACACACATTATCAAACTGTCATCCATTCAACAGGAATTTGTCTGTGATGACAAACTGAACGAAAGTTCTGGATCACTTTGAAGCTATAGCCGAAGCAGTTTTTGTGTTGATTAAAGGAAAATTTCAGTTTTTATTTTAGATTCTACTTTTGTTTTATATCCATTGAAGCTTGTTTTCTCTGAAAATCAAGCAGTTGGCAAAGCGGCCTATGAAAGCGAAATGGCGGTATGAACAGTGAGCGCAATGGCTGTGTCTGCAGCTGCGGGTGTTCTGTGCATCACTGATTAGTAAATAATGGTGTTCACGCAAGTTTTGTCTGGATTACTGCATTTCTGCAAACATGCTCTCTCCAGCTCCCTTTCAATTAGGAAAATACTGAGAAATTCCTGTGTCTCGAAGCAGTCACAGCAAGAGCGTGAACTCTATTATTAGCATTCACACACATGAACAGAGCTAGTTTGTTTGTTTAATACACACGTTTATTTTTGCCTTCGGCATGCTTTTTTTTTTTTTACTTTTTCTGTTTGTAAACCAGGTTGTTCATTAATGGAAATGTTTGTGACCCAAGGCATCAATGTAATATTCAAAACCCATGTCATGAAAATCACTTTTTTAGAGGTTTGGCCCAACTGTGGCTTTCAGTAATTTCAGACCAAACAGCAAGAAAAAATCTGCTGTTATAAATATAGAACCTTATCTCCTGGTTGTACAGTCGCAAAATTGGGTTCATGATTAAAACTAGATTTTAAAAAGATTTCTAGTTTTCATCACGTTATAAATATCTACGGTGTAAACTCATTATATGATTGCATAATATTTTTTTAAGTAATTATATGGTTTTAAATGAATATCTAATACTTTTTTTCAGATTTGTTTAACAATCTGTGAGATTACCAAACACAAAGTGAAGACAACCACACGTGGGTTTTTTCAGTTTTATATACATATGTTCATTTATTTTGTTAACAGCACTTGCTTTTTTAGTTATGCCATTATTTGCATGGTGTATTATCTCCTGCTTGGTCAAATGCCAATCAAAAATATGAATGTTGCCTTGCCATCTAACGCACACATTGTGTCAGGCATACTAAGAGTAAAATAATGGATATTTCAACAGCGACTTTGAAATGAATGTTTTCAATGTGCAACACGACTTTTGCTTTGCGTTGCTGTTGTAAGAACACAATATTGTCTGAGAGTTTATATTAGAATTTAAGTAACGAATCGAAATAAGCGTTGTCTTCCTGTGGAGAATAACTAACTTCCTCATCCTCAGGATGTCAGTTGTGCAACATACGCCGTCCGTGTGTAGAGGTTCCGTGTGTGCCATGTTTTTCCCATCTTGTGTTGTGTGGTTTGAATTTCAGCACGGTTTATGCCGTCTAAAGGCTCAGACGGAGCTTTCTTTTCATGGAGGGCTGTGAAAAGGTTCTCTGTAATTGGACATTTTTTCACCAACATTTTTCCACTTCACTACTAATGTCTGGGAATTTATTTTAAATCAAGACTAAAAGCTTCTTGAGGCAATATTGTACCATTTTAGCTTTTCAATCTATGAAAACTATTAGCCAAGCAGTTAACTGTGACCCAATTTAGATTATTTTTGACCCAGATGTGATTTGTTTCATGATCATGTAATGAAGCACATGCAATAATATATTTACATTGAGTTTTGCTGTGATTTCACATTTGATGTGATCTTCTTTTATCTTGTGCTGCTAGAAACAAGGAAAGTAGGAACATGAATGTAATGTAAAATATGTCACATCGGATAAAACCAAAAAACTGCACAGCAAATAAACGCAATGAAATATTTCAAAATTGCTTTCAGGCCTCATCTATATGTGGAAATAATTGGATTTTTGACAACGTGACTCATTCAAATAAGAAGATTGGATTTTCTGAGTCATCACGTTTTCTGTGACATTAAATTGGCAAAGAATTGTTTTTTCTCCCGTGATAAATTTTTTATATATAATACTTCTACAGACACGTTTTCCTATTGCTTAATGAACAATTACTGAACTACATCATTTGAACTATGGTGCCGAATAAAATGCACATGCATGTATCATATGTTTAAAATATTCATGTTTGTCATCCTGTATGTTTTGTGCTACAAGAAGAACTTCGAGTTATCTGATCTACTGTTGTGTTTCATTCACTAAAACTGAAAATTACGAAAGTTTCAAAGGTTTAGTCATGCTTGTAATTTTCGTTTGTAGTTATCTTGGTAATATAAGAATAACCTGCAAGTGCCAAAACAACGCAAATCTTAGAAGCAGATTAGGATTTTCTTTAGCTGTTGGGTTATTGTTCTGACCCCGTCCTCTGCCTTTCTGATTTCATTGGGCATATTATTCTCCATACGTGTTTGGATTTGGCTTTCGATTACTTGAGTCTGCATGAAAACAAAGGTGCAGAGTTGCGAGGAGTCGAGGCTTACACCAGTGGAATGAAGGGAATCAGGAGATTTGAGAATAACAGCTTCCCAGCTACACAATCCAGAGTGTTCCTTTGTAGATTTTCCCCAGAGGTTTTCAAAGCTGAACAACAGCATCTCGCTCTCCGAGCCTTCAGAGATGTGCTGACACGTCTGACCTTGATGCTAAATGGATGCTTCTTGAAGCTGTCGCTAAGCATTTTTTCAGTCTGGCTGCACTCGTGCCAAACGTGTCACACAGAAATCATTCCGCTACTCTTTCTCGGAATAAACGGAAGACTCCGCGAGAACGAATGTGTTTAATTTCCTTTGCATACATTCTACGTCTGTTGTTTCCGTAATGGCTTTTGTGTCCTTGAGCAGCTGGATTGAGATTCTTGCTCATTGTCGTATAAGAGCCTCATTTACTCTGAAGTGTTCGTGGGCTTTTGTGAAACTGTAATTAAAATGAAATTGTCTTTCGGTGAACCAAGAGGATATTGTTTCTCGCACACTCAGACGGCTTTGTGACGATTAGGAGGAGAATCGCACGAGGAAGAGATAAACGACAGCCACTATCATTTCTGTATATCGCTGTAGTTTGTGTTCTTTCAAGCTGTTTTGTAGATCTGATGTTCCTCAGATTTGTCATCTTGCGTCTTGCCGTTCCCACTCATCTCAGCCATTTTTCTGGATGGGATAAGCGGGAATGGAAGGATGGTCTGTGGAGTGTACATTTTATATTGGACTATATTCTTTTTGTGATCTTCCTGCTGGACAGCAGCGACTCTGCGTATGTCTTCTGCTGCTCTGTCCATCTGCTCCAAGGTTAAATGTGTTCTGTGTTCAGTGACGCTGTTTCTTCATACCTTGCTTGACACCAGTGCTTTTGTCTTTCTATCATCGCCAGAATGTCGGCCTTCATTGCATTCTGTGTAGTAATACACATACTTGAACACATACTTACATTTTCATGCTGTTTTGCTACTGAAGATTGCCTGGGGCTGTACCGTATATCTAACTGTACTTGTGCATGAGAAACACCTCACTGACACACTGGCCTAGTTTTAGAGCAGGAATTGATCACAGAGCGGCTTAAAATCACAATTTGATTAGGTGATTTTCTGGGAACAACAGCATGTGTTCTAAAAGTCTCTACAGCTTTGTATTTCCTTAACATGATGTGTATTTTTCCATGAAGCCTTTGCTGGGTGAACATTGAAATTGTGCTTTCAAATGGAATGTGCGTCTTGACTTGAACGGCGTGATCATTCAAGAAATGACTACACAGATGCTTGATAACTGCTAATGTTCAGAATCAGATCGACTTGCAGCTTTTTCAAGTGGAAACTTCTCAGACACAAAGGGTCCATACCAAAGCCCACCAGCGAACCACAGCAGTGGACTCGGACCAGCACCGACACATTTTATGTGTCTTCCTATCACAACCGAGAAGCTTTAATCCCCATCTCACTGCTTTGCATGTGGCATGACGGCGTCTCCATTTGTATTCAGCGCATCCCTACCAGAAGCCTTCATCCCGGCCTAGTTGCCATGCATCAGACATGCCGACACGTGGCAGCCATGATTGAGAGCAAACCTGACTGGCACACAGATGAAGGCTGAGCGTCTTAATAGTTCTGCTAAATTTACTTTTCTTTATACTTTCTCTGTCTGATTGAAATGTTTCAATGTTTTAAATGGTGTTCGCCGCACCAATGGCTCAGGGTTCGATTTCCATTAAAGCATAAGATTAAGACGCAACTTGAGTGTTAAATGTGTACATTTTGGTGAAATTGTCTATGTGAATAAGTGAGTGTGATGTAAATGCAAGAAGGAAATACCGTAGGACCCGTTTAATAAACATCCCCTATTCATTTCGTTAATAGTTCTGGTAAATGAGTGGCTGCATTGAGAGCCATGTGGTTTTGTTCTTTTATTCGCTCTTAATGACACGAGATGCTTCAGTCGCATTGAGACACAGAAGTGTGTGTGAGAGCGAGTTAATTGGTGTTTCTCATCGCCAGGCGAGAGGAGCAGAGCCTTTTGGGAATGACACGACTCCAGAGGTTCAGCAAAAAGTATTTAATTGGATTCGGCAGAATCTTTCTCGCTCTCTGATACTTGCATGGATTCCGAAAAACCCTATTAAGCTTTACTCATTAGTTACTCACTGGTAGCCTGCGATAGTCTTCTCAAACCAGGAGCGCTGGCTTTTAGCAAACAATCAAATCACATCATTAAAAGATGCCTTTGTTTGATTAAAGTCTTATTATTAAACCTGATTCTGACTGATCCAATTGCTCACAGGAACCACGTCTTGTTGTAGTCACTGCATCCACAAACCGGTCTGGCTTTTTCTTGGCACAGCGGGGTCAGCAACACCAGGCCATGGGTTCAATAAATGGCAAAAGTAGGAAGCTGTAGCTATAACATTTTTCAGTTAATTAGCCACATACCTGGCTTTAGTTTTTGCACTCTAAAGTGAATCAAACCATTTCATTCAATTGAAAATGTCCTGATTTTTTTTCTGGGTTTCTTTTCGGGACCATGAGCTAATGTTAACATTCATTATGACCAGCTCGGGATCCGCCAGCTCACGTTGTAGCATATTGGCATGACAATGGCGTGCTGTCTGCAACACCCAAAGCTATGGCTTCAATTTCCCCAATGGAATTAAACCAACAACTGGATTGTGACTCGATTGGTTTATTTAGATGAAAACAGTGGCTAATGCCTAAATGTGCCATATAGTAGGCATGGATTACATAAGAGATGTAAAACAAACATTTGTGTGCTGAGAATCTGCCTGGCAACAGAACGTACTGCTGCGTCTACCGCGCCATCGCATCAGCGCTTTGATTTCACTTCTTATATAATTCACAAAGATGAAAGATGCCGGTTTGTGTAAGTCGTGTGTTAATGACAAAAAGTGAATGGCTAATAGGATTTGTACTGAACTTTAGGTGTTTCACTTTCTGTTGTGAACTTCAACCTGAATTATTTTTCGACGTTGAAAATCCGTCAAATTCGTGATGTTTCCCCGTTGATGCACATGTTCCTGCTTTGAAAGCCTCCGACTGCCACCATTAATATTCGCCCTGGCTCCTTGTAGCACGACTCCATGACGCCAAGCAAGTCATTCCTCAATGCCATTCCAAAAACTTTGTGAGAAGATGAAGTGAGGGGTTTTTAGAACCTAGAGGAACATTCCAGCCTGAGATGACTTTAAACGATGTCTTTAACGCTTGTGAAAGTAGGATAGACCACAAGTTGTGTGGAGAAGCTCAATCCTGTTAGTGCGGCCTGAGTTTAGTGCCTCTGTCCGCTTGACACGAGTGTTTGAAGACACCACTGTTCAAGCCGTAATATCACAGACTATTAGGGGTCGTGATGTCAGATGTATGTCGGGACCCTTCTGACATGTTCTCAGAATTATGACACGCCGCTTTAATCGGATTTTAGTGTCAAATTAGCTGTCAGACGGTTTACTGTCACTCCTCTGGCAGCGGCGCTGGATGTGCTGATACATGTGCTCTTCCTTCTTTACTTCCTCTGCCTCTTTCTTTTCTCCCTTCTCCTCTACATCTTCCTCTCTTTATGAGTCTATGTATTTTTATCTTTCTATTCTGCTTCCTTCTAATTTTCCTTCTCTCCGTCTCTTTTTTCCACACACTTTTCCTCTTCTGACATAATTTGTTGATTTTGGAAGGTGTACAGGGTACTGACTTCCCCTTCCAATGGACACACACACACACACACACACACACACACTCACACTCACACACTTACTTTTCCCTTTTTCAGTCTCTCTCCTTCACAGCCAATCACACACAGTTGCTGTCTCCCTTTCTGTTACTCTAACATTTTTTTCTCCTCCTGTTTGCTGACCACCTACAAACCAGGCCACACACACACACACACACACACACACACACACGCAGCGCATTCCTAACAGCAGACACACTCTTTGAAATGACAATCATTTGTACGTTACCGGAGTTTTAATGTTGTAAGCGGATTATTCATCCAAACAATGGCTCTGGCTTTATTGTGACTCAAATAGAGAAGCAAACACTTGTGCTCTCTCTCTCTCTTTCTCTCTCTCTCTCTCTCTCTCTCTCTCTCTCTCTCTCTCTCTCTCTCTCTCTCTCACACACACACACACACACACACACACATAGACGTTTGGTAGCATTTTCAACCGCATCAAAAATCTTTAATTTAAAGTGAGCTTGAGCCCCTTGACAAGTTGATTGCTTGATTGATTGAGTGGTTACTACGGTGTCCAGGTATGAAAGGTGGACGTGTATCTGCTATACTGACTCAGTTGATATGTTTTAGGTTTGCTTTCTACTTTGTTCATTTGTGTTTTTTCTATATAAAACTGTTGTATCAAAGTGGTTGCTAAAGTGTTAAACTGGTTGTTAGGCGCCAGAGGAGATGTCCCTTGTTTTGGTAA
The DNA here is from genome assembly GCA_028031935.1 of Paedocypris micromegethes. Lineage (NCBI taxonomy): Eukaryota > Metazoa > Chordata > Actinopteri > Cypriniformes > Paedocypris > Paedocypris micromegethes. Next base: position 12,168,516 of record CM051500.1, read on the forward strand.
TGTTTTTAATTGCCTTTTCGTTTAAAACGTGGATGAGTCTTTTCAGAATTCGGTAGGTTTTGTCAAAAATAAATGTCAAACTGCTGCGGAAACTTTACACAACATCATGTCAAGATGAGATGTGCTTTAACTTTGTAAAGTGCTCAATCCGTTTATAGTTTTAGACATAAACCCCCTGTCTAAGTCTTTTTAATTTTCCTCGACTCTGCCAATCCTGTCGAGTTCTACAGTTCTCCTGTATTTTAGTTGAGGTTTGAAAGAATGAAGACTATTGATCTTCTCGGTCGGAGGTCGTGTGTGTGACTGCTTTAACCAGGGGCCGCATGGTGATTTTCATCAGTCTAGGAGGGAACGGCCAGTCGATTGTGCTGTTCCTCTTCTGTGAGCTGGTTTGCTGTTGATGGATCCAGTGTTACGTAACGACAGTGCTATCTGTGCAGGATCTGCCTCATGACTCTACAGCTGACAGATAAACCCAACAGACTTGACCTACTTTGCTTTGTTGACTTTGGGACGCTCCCTGTTTTCTCTGGTCAGTGTTTGTCTAAAGCCAGACACGTTGCTTTGGAGGACATGTGGGACAGTGTTTTGTGTGGTGTGTGTTTTCCTGTGACCTCTGTCCTCTAGATGAAAGGTCACTTTCCACAACTTCAGATTATGTGATGATCTTTTATGGCATACTGGCAAAAAAGCAGTGACAGTCGGTGTCATTGGGAAAGTTATTTTAAAATCAAGAATCTGGGAAGCAGTATGGAGAAGTACGCATTATATATTGTGCCCTCATGGGAAAACCGACACGATACCAATGATTACAATTGGTTGTTTTTTAAAGCTACGATTCTGTTTTTGGCATTTTTATTAACTCGTGGTTTTATTAGTATGTTTTTGGTTTTTACAGCAATGTTATGGTGATTTATAGCGTCTCACTGGTTTACGGATCCTTATTGACACCAATATCTCAAGAGAGTTCATCACTATTATTCTCAGTTCACTTTTCACACACAGCTTACTACACTGTATTTGTATTTCACGATACATGTACGTAACCAATCATACATTTAGTCGCGAACATTTTCATTGGTTAACAGCTACTTGGGCTGCACGGCTGTAAAATAATTTATTTTCACCTCAATAATAATGAACATGTTTATATTCACAAAAATTGACGAATCAGCAGTCAATCCACAGCAATAGTGTTCCATCTAGAAACCAAAAAAAATTGTTACTTGGCAGCAATTGCTCTTGAGATTTAGATAAAAAATTGTGTAGGTTTTGCAGTTGGTTTTATGTAAGATTGGAAAGGTTTGGGATCCAAGCTGCTTATAGAACATACATTATACTGTTGTCATATACTATTACATTTCATGACTATTGACAATTTCACAATTATCGCACACAATGACACCCTGGAGGCAAAAATAGAAAAAAAAACAACATAGACATGTTTGTAATGGTTAAAATATTTTTACGGAAAGTGATAATGCTAGTTAATGTGGTCGTAAGTGTAAGCAGTGTAATCACGAGTCGATATTGTTACATATGAATGCTAGGAGCCATTATAGCATTTGTGTTTTGCCTTTAACTCAGCCACTAACTGTACGCGTACAGCGCACACACACAGACTCACTTTTAGTGGGCAGTGATACCCTGCTCAAGGTCGTAATCTCTGTACTGATACACTCTACATGCTGTTTAGTCACTCTCACAACCTTCGTCGCTTGCCGGTTTCAGGAATCAACCTGCCACTAACTCGGTGGCACATTCAACTCTTTAACCATTCGACCTCACACTCTGTGAACTCTGCGTCATGTTAATAGCTAGAGAATCTAGAGGTCATTTAAATACTAACCTTGCTGCTATATTAGCTCTAAATAATTCATGTCTGAGTTGCCAGGCTTGTCGTCTGACAGCGGATCTCTGCATTGCTGAAGTGTCTCAGGGAGACGAGAAGAGAAGCCACAGAGAAACAAAGGCTCTGTTTTACCATGAATGTGACGCGAAAGATGAACTCTGGCTGCGTGTGTTGCCTCGGGTCACGACAGAGCTTGGTTCCACCACAGCCTCTTCCTGTCTTCACACTCCCTCTGCTATGTTTGTTGTTGGCTTTTGTTGTTTGAGTCTTTGTCAGCGGCTTTGCAGACAGGAAGTACGCCGACTTGAGATTGTTTGGATGAGGAGATCTGCAAGGATTGCTGTTTGATTGCGAATCTTTCGACTAGTGAATTTCCTTCAGATAAAAGATCTTCTCTGCCGTATGAAACCTTTCTTCACTCCAATTGAACATTTCATTAGACTAAGCCTTTCTGTGCTCAAAAATGGCTTCTTAATCTAATACAATTTGTGTCATTTGACATTTCAATTTTTTAGAAACGGCTGAGTTTTTTCCGGAACAATCATTGCAACACTCACTGATTAATCGGATTTGATTCGACAAGTATCAATTAGTCATTTTTAAAATTCAAAGATTTAAATGGGCATGACTTCATCACTTCTTCAATCACACATATTATTGATTCATTAAAAATAAATTACATAACCGTTATATTTTACCACACAGTACAAACCACAAAGAACAGTGTCTAGGAAATGCTAGTACCTTCAGTGCATTAAGTGTCATTCCACAGCAACATCTCGCTCTGGCTAGAAATGATTTGTGACTTCGATATTGGCTCACGATCTAAATTTAGTCAACAAATGCTGTCAATAATAAAGCTGAGTGGATGGGACACGGATGCGCCCGGGGGCAGAATGATGAAACGAGAGTGTAAAGAAGAATCCGTCCCGTCTCTGTCCCCCGGGCGCAGTGCGTGTGACAGATGTGGTGGGGACGTGACGGCCTGTGACAGGCAGGGGAAACGAGGACACTGTGATATCTGCAGCACTGCAGGTTTGTTTCTGTTTTTTTTCTGTGTCTTTTGTGTTTAAGGGGATCAGCGGCGCAGGAATACTCCCCACAGGCTGTAGCGTGAGTGACATTAACATCTCATTTCATCATCGTCCTGGCTTTGTGTTGTTCTCCTCTCGCCGCGTGAGGATGCTGGCATTACAGGGCTCCGTGCCGCAGAAGAAGCTTTTCTCCATGTTAATCTGATAAAAGAATATAAAAAAAGCCCTGGAAACACAGCTAAATCCCCCAGCTTCGAGTGATCTCGCTCTTCCTCTCTGCTCCAGTGATTTAAAAGGCAGATTTCTGGTTGTGCGCGGTTCTCGGTCGGTGCTAGCGGTGATTGGACTGTCGGCGTCTGGACGCAGCCAGTCAGGGAAGTCCTGCCGCTGTTAGTGAGGGGCAGATTTTCTTGCGGCGTAACACGGAGCATGATAATCGTGGCGAAGAGGATGTGCAGGCCTGCTTTTAGACGTCTGTTCTTGATAAATGTTCGCTCTGCCAGCGCTTTCAAATGTCACCGAGCTTGTTTTTTACTTCCCGTGTGCGCACTTATGTAATCTAGACTTTGGAACGTCTGCATCTGCTTTAAAATACAAGGGCGATTCACCGACTGAAAGTCTTTTAATGATTCTGCGGCGACAGTTCTGAAATTGGGAACGAATGCAGAAAATGTTCAGTCCTTTTAAAAGACCTAATTTTCATTAGTTTATTAATTCTAGAAATGTGGTTACTTCCCAAAGGAATGTTAGTCAAGGATTCTTGTTTCAAAAGATGTCATTTTGTCCATCTTGGACATGCGTATATAATAAAGATTTTTCTTGGCACAAAGCTAAAATATTTTGTAAAAAATGTGTTTTGCTCCATTGTATAAAATATCAGGTTTTAGAGAATTACGTGTACACACGCTGATCAATCTGTCAGCAACAATGAGCTCATAATGCTGGCAAAACACTTTTTGTGTGTAGGTTGACATTAGCTTTACAAGTTGACTGGCATTAACCAAAGTCGTTGGTTGTCATTAAATAATTGTTCTTTAGGAATTGTGTTTTTGGTCGCTTTTGTGCGCTGCTCCTTTAAACGTGTTGTACGTGTTCTATAATTCACAGTGAGGTGGGCTCGTGACTGTGGTGGCGGGCCGAGCGAGGGTTACTGGAGTTCAGTGTTTTTATAATCCACTTGGGCCGCTGTGCTTTTCGAGTCCAGTAAATTCACTGACCCGCAGCGAGTCCAGCCGCCTGCCACGTTCCCCAGGCCTTCCCAGCAGACATTGTCCTTTTGAAAAGAAGAGCGAATGAGAGAGAGATAAAGGCAGAGCGCTGTGGCCTGTTAGTCGCGTAGCAACCAGCTCTTACACATCATAATGTTCAGCACGTTTGTTGTTTGTCAGATGGAGTCTGAAGCATTTTTACTGGTCACCAACATTTCCTGGATGCTTTGTGAAGATCTTGGATCCAAAAGGCTCTCATCGTAATTATTTGTGCGTTTTACCAGTGCCATCCGTTCCCTGTCTGCTAGCTTTTGTTCAGCACTGAAGCTCTGCATGGATTTGTCCTGCGAAAGGGCCGAGTCGACCTGACGTGTGCTGCGGTTTTGTGCGCATCAACCTTCATGCACAAAATGTTCCGCTTCTCTCCAAAAAAAAAAGAGACACAACGGAATTGGGTGAATTGACATGGCAACAGCAACAAGTTTAAGACATCTCTGAAGTGTCAAGAGTGTCAAGTCCTTCAGATCTGCTCAACTCTTCACACACCCTGCAAGAGCACTGTCACTGGTATTGTTTTTCTCATTTGTCCTGTGACCCTGGTCGAGCCCATTATTGCGAAAATGGATGGGTGGCGTAATATTGGATTGTAATCATCAGGGATTATGCAAGACTTCGACAAAGCGAACTAAACAATGCCTCTTTGCTATTTGTTACCTTTAGTATTTTATTTTATTTGTTGCTAGTATATATTTTTCTCCTGCTGCTAGAGACATGGACCACCGCGCGCACGCACACACTGTTTCTACTTTCAAACATTTCCATGGTCTTACATAAAGCGGACGAAATCCTGTCCAAGCCTGGCTCGTCCAAGCCAAGACCAAACCCTAATCTTGTTGTCCAGGGTTCATCAAGCAGGCAGTGGCGTCTGAGTGAATGGCCTTATATAATACATGATTTCAGAGAGTACAAGCCTGGTCTCTCATGCATGGCCACACCAACTGCGTCTGACCCTCTTCCCATCAGAATCTTTCCCTCGTTCAGTCGTGTGAGTTTGAAACAAACCCACCGTTCTCTCCCGGTTCTTCAGTGTGCAGCTGCTAGTGGAGTCATAATCCCATTCAAGCTCCTGCTCTCAGATCCGCCAAGTCCTGCTTTTCTTCTTCTCCATCAGGCTGGGGTCACAGGTCACACTTGTGCTTTCAAACACCAGGGCTAATTCAGGTTGTGTCCGCCGTGTGTTGTTCGTGTTCCTGCTTGGTTATTAGGGCGTCTGTCTCTTTGTGACTTCATCAAGTCATTTTTTGCAGAGCGCGGTAATCTGCGTAAACCTGATCCCAGGTCAGACCTGATCCCTTATTTTCAGCACGACTGTAATTCCCCAGGGTTTCAGCTTCATGTTCGGCCTGTAGTTAAACAGATGGGCGGCTCAAAAATTCTGGTGTCTTACAGGAATCGCAAAGCAGTGATGAGAAGCTCATGTCAATTTCTCTTGGGTTATTACGCTTTTGGAGGGTTAAATAATTGTTTCCACTCATTTTGGTGGATTATTTTGGGAATTGATCACAAACACTGCAGATTGGAATTACGACATTGTGAATAATTGCAGACCTAAAAATACTATTTTTAGAATCCACAATCATGAGAATGAAAGGTAATAATTTTTTAAGTATATTTTATTGCAAATATTACTTTTATTTTTCTTATTTTTCCTTTTTATTTTCAACTATATATTTTTTTAATCAAATACTAAATCAGAAATCATGGACTGAAAATACCCACACTCATGTACTCGCACTCGCTATTTCTCTCACACGTTCTGTGTCTGGCTTTTAGTTTCATGATGGAACAATTTTCATCTCGGTAGCTGAGACTCAAACTGAATGGAAGGTTGTTACTTGTACATTACACTGCGGAGTTATTGTTTGTTTGTGAGAGCGAGTCAAAGGGCAAATGAGGAAATCCGTCCTCCGTGATCCCCACAATGATGGGGATTATGGGGGGATGGGAGAGAATGGGTCGTCAATCACGTGTCACTGCAGAACTCAAGCCTGGATTTCACCTACACACACACACACACACACACAGACTCAAATCATAGTAAGCCGAGTGCTTACCATGTTTGGTCAGAACAGCAGCTGTACTGACCCATTTACTGCCCCAAACACTTCTCCACTGTGAATTGCCCTGCAATGCAGTTCTACAGTGAACAGTTTTATATTTTCCCTGGGAATTGAACCAACGACCTTTGGTGTAGCAAACACCGTCATCTTCGGATTGAGCTGCAAAGAAGTGAATAATAACAGATGATTGTCTGTAGATTTGCATGCTGTTTGTACAGAGAGGTCAGAGGTCATGGTCTCTTTCAGTGAGATGAGAGACAAAGACGGACACAGATGTCATGTGGCGTATAAAGTATATGCTCCATGTTCAATTATAGTTCAATGGCATGACTCCTTCATATTTGAGACATGACATTTGTCTCATGTCGCGTCAAGTTGTGCTCGGAAAATTGGCGTTTCACTTCAATTTTTGCCAATTTGCATGTTACAGGAGAGTCCAGATGTGATTTCTGTCTCGACAGGTCTGATCATTTCCTTCCATTACTGCCGCTAGTCCTGCTCGGTGAGAGAAAAGAACGATAGGCTGAGCCAGTGACTCACTTCTATGAATCCACATTATGAAAGCTGCTCCTGTTACTGCACGTTGCTCGCCACTGGTTGTGCAAGTGGTTGCCCGCTTTCTCTCTCTCTTGCTCTCTCTCTCTCGCTCTCTCTCTCTCTCTCTCTCTCTCTCTTTCGTTTTCTCCTTCATTTTTTCTTTCTCATTCACTCTTTCTCTCCTTTTTTCCTCTCTTTACCTTCTCTCTCTCTCTCTTGTTTCTCCCTGTTTTTCGTTTTTTTATCTTCACTCTTTCTCATCCACTTTCCCTCAGTCTTTTTTGCCTTCTTTCCCTCTATTTCTCTCTCTCATTTACTCCTTTACAGTCGCTTGTTTTCTCATTTTTCCTCTCGTCCTCTCATTGCCTTCTGTTTTTCTCTCTCTTGTTCTCTCTTTCCTTCTCTCTCTGTACACTATAGTGGAGGATTGTATTAGTCAACAGATGGATGTCGTCCAGTGGAAGAACAGATTCCCAGTTGGATCACCGACACAGAAATGTGGCCAAATTTGTCCAGTTCTGCCTTTTTCAAGGGATTGTTTTTCAAACCCATCGTGCCTTCACCTCTATATGTAGACATGCTGAGGAAAAGCTTTCATTGTGAATACCTTTCAAACTCCAGCGTCCTTTTATTTGAGATGGAGGCCAAAACTCATTGTTGTAATCATTAGGGTCTTTATTTCTTTTTTGATATTATAATTATATATTTCTATATTAACCAGATTTTTTAAAGCCTTGTGTGTTCAAAAAATGTGTGTACATACATACAGGATTTTTGAGTCCTTTATGGGGTTTTGTGCTGTAAACAGGAAAAAAACATATTTGTATTGATCACGTGATCAGGGAACATGGACAGATTGAACTCACTGAGAGGTGATATGAAATCTTTCACAACATTAGAATAAAACCAATAGGAAATCTATATCGGACCAACATTTGTTTCATTGATCACAGTTGGTTTACTAGCAAAGTGCGAGTCATGACTGATCTTTGACCCCTTCACTCTCTCTGCAGGTATACGTGGAGTTCGATGACCTGGAGTGGGATAAGCGCGAGTGGGTCAAGGTGTACGAAGACTTCCAGGTCTTTCTGCTGGAACATCAGCTGGTTTGGGCCAAAAGGAAAGAGGGCATCCAGCTGCAGGGAACGAAAGCCAAGCAGATCCAGTGGCCTGCCCTGGTGAGTCTTTCCTCCACTCCTCCATTGTTGAAACAAGCGCTGAGGTGGGATCTTATGATTGTGGAAAGATTAGGGGTATGGTTGTCTCACAGCTTATTATTTGTGTAAAAGCCTGCAGAAAAGCAGGAGAATGGCGAGGCAGAGTCAGCGAGCAGGACACTGTAAATGTTTCACGGCTCACGCTGTTGGGGTTATGTAACCGTGAGGAGCAGCACCGCTCCATCTGGGCCAGGCACACACCAAGAACGTGTGGAAAGAGAAATCCTAACACGACTTGTCATGATGCTTATGTATGAACATGGCGACCACCCAGCCCCTCAGAACCGTCTTGATGTCTGGTTATTGAGCATTTTTTTCTAATCTTGTACGTTTTTATCAGCTGAATGGCGCTAAACATGAAATGATGTTTTATTCGTTCCACCAATTTTGACATTCCGATGCTACAGTGTTTAATCCAGTCAGCAGGGCAAAGTTGGACGTGCTTGTTTAAGTGTTGGACAAGCCTTGTTAATCGGACGCTGGGATTATAGATTATTTGGGGTTAAACATCCACTTCTTTGTGTAGTTTTTAAAGCAGAGTTAGTTGTTGTGGAGTGGGATCGGTTCACACTGCTCTGATGGGTTTTCACGCTTGTCAAACATCTTAATAACAGCCTCAATTACTTTGCTCAGTGCCTGACTAAACAGCAATTTACCCATAAAGCTCGTGTGACTGTTGTTTTCTGCTCTTTTTTCCAAGGCAGTCATTTAGGCGTTGTCTCTCTCTCCCTCTCTTTGTGTTTCCTGTCTCTGACTGGCACACAATCGTCTTCACAGTTCCATTATTTATGACTGCCATTGGATGAGAGTTTATGGCTACCAGATCCCTTACTCAGCACCCCCCCTCTCTCTCTCTTTCTCTCTCTCTCTCTCTCTCTCTCTCTTTCTCTCTCTCAGTTCCACCTGTCAGTAACACGAGCTCACAATGATTGGATCTCACTTGACCGCATTAAATAAATGCATTGTGAACTGTGTGCAGTGGATCAATGTGAACACAGTTGGAGGTGACCTGGGACAGATTTTGTTGCAGATCAAAGCTGCAAAATAGTCAGTACTGATCTATTAAACCTCTGTGATTGGGTTTCTTGGTCTATTTTGGTTGCAGCTTGCAGTAGGCATTTAACACAGTCATTTACATAGTATTAAGTAAAATTCCATAATTGTGACAAATGAGAACTAATACATACAATTTTATTAGCCAGGTTCGAAATACAATGCAATACAAAATAAAAATAGCAAAAGACATAATTGAATGTAAGAGTTGTATTATTAATATTGTTATTTGTATACAAAATTAAAGATGTAAAAAAACAATTGGCTGTAAGACTTTATTATTGTTGTTGTTGTTGTTATTAATAATAATGATATTTTATTATTGTTATTATTATTATTAATGTAACTAATGTATTTTCACTGCCATTATTACATGTTTTATTACTTACAACTTTATTCAATAGGCTTTATTTCATAAGATACATCTTTATCACATTCATATTAAATTGAATTTCACTATAGGTTATCATAATGGGTTTGTTTTTTTGTTTGTTTGTTTTGTAAAATAACCAATTATAATTTTTTCTTAAATACGTATATACTTTTGGGAAAGATTACCTTCACACACACACATTGTGCATGTATGCTGCGCTAATATAAAATGTAAAACTTGGTCTTAGTGGTAAAACTTACATAGTGATAGTAATACATATAGATAATACATATTAAATTATTTTTGAATCATGATTGTTTATATTGGATTAATGGACACCTCATTGTCTTCATGTCAAGAATGTTTTTCTGAGCAGAAATGTGGATGTCCTCTACGGTGGTGATGCCTGTGCAACCCCCTTTTCCACAAGGCCGCTCTGCCTTTACAGCCTTCCGTAAATCTGCCATGGGGCGGTGCTGTGTTTTACGCATCTGTGCCGAAGTGCTCTGCTAGGGCTTAATTGTGTTGGGTTCAGCAGGGTGATCAGTTCTTCTGATAAACCCAGACCTCTGACCTGCCCTCATGTTTAGTGTGAGCTGTCTGCGGACAGTCATCGTTTTCATCAGCACACATCACTGACTTTAACAGGCAGGTTAGGCAGGGCTGTTTAAGGTCCATTTTATGGATGAGCAAAGACTAAGGGAGTTTTTCGTTCAGCAAATCAATCAAACCGTCACATCTTGGTTGAGTTTTGCGCTCGTAGACAGGAACGAACATGCATCTTGTTATTTTTAGTCTTAATATTTTGCCTAACAACTGTTGTGCAGATAGTGCACAGTGATTGGTTCAGAGTTGTTCATGTGGCACGGCAACAGAACGGCGAGCGCGCGGACACTTCACTGCACAATCCCACGGGCTATTTTTAGTTCTGCTTTTTTAAAAATGAGATAATGTGGTAGTTTTGCTACTCTTTGGTTGGCTGGAGCGGTGGCGCACCGATTTACCACTACGCAACCGCTCTGCCAGCCAGTAAAGCAGCCTTTTATTTTTACTTGCCGTTTCGTTTTCTGCCAAAAAAGTGCTGTGGTGATTAATCTCATTCAGTGAAGCATCTACGTCTTCTAGTTTCTGCCCATGTTTATCTGCTGCCGCTTTAGGACGCTCCATTGCTTGCGACCTTTGCTCCTTGTCTCTTTGTGAGCTGAAGTAAAAGAAAGCCTGAGGGAAAAGCTCTTGTTTTGTTTTTATCTTCCATCTCTTCTTTTTGCCCAGCCTGTCAGATACTTGTTGGCATCATGGAGGTTGCAAACTGACCTGCATGTCTGTTGCGAGAGAGGAGCGTGAGCGCCGCACACATGCTCTGCCTCTTTAATAGCAGCGTTCATGGATGTCAGTGTACTCGGGGCCCGGGGCCCCGGCAGCGCTGTGAGTAATGAAGCTCGGCTGACGGGTGGGTGTGGGACATGACTTCACCGCAGACCCCTCTCTGCACATTTGGCTTTGATTTTCATCTGTGCTCAGCTCTGATTTAGATTTCTTTGCCTCCTCTGCCTTAAAATGGCAATTTCTTCCATCTCCAGAAGGGAATAATGTGTTATATATTTATTTTTTTTCACTTGGTGTATGGATGTAGAAGTGTGTTTTTCCCATCAGTTTCCAGGTGTTGATAAAAGGAGATGAACCTCTGTATTTAATGTGAACATAAGCGCCCTACTGATTTATCAGCCACAAAATAAGAATTCATAAAAAAAGCCCAAAGTTTCTGGCTAAATACTTCTCTTAAAATACGTGTTTTTCTGTTTTTAACAAACCTAGCTTGTGACTCGTATCAGTTTGATGTTGTTTTACTTGACTAATAGATTAATTAAATAACACTATTCTAGTGACTGTCTCCAAGAAACCCAAGCGGATCCCATGAGCCTTTGCACTTCAGTGAGCTCACCGCAGTGTCAGCCATTTATCAGGTCTTTATCAGGCGTTTCATTGATCATTGTTGCAAAGTATTGTTTTGCCATGTGCAGCAGATCGAGCATTTTGATTGTGTTTTTTTCCTGGTTTTGACTTCTTGCCTGTGTTTTTCGTTTTCGGCGTGTTCTGTTTCTGCTCTGACGCTTTTGCCTGTGTACGGATATGTTAATGTTTCTTTATATCTATTTATGAGCCAGTAAAATTATATAAGCATGTCTGCCCCCGGACCCATTTATTTAAAGAAAGAAAAAAGGAAACAACGCAAGCGCACCGCAGTGTAAAGTTGATATGTTTCCATTAATTTGTGATTGCTCCTGACTCACTTATATTTACATGCATATTTGAAATATGTGAATATAAACATCCCCAAGTTTTTTAGCGTCTAAAGTGAAAAAAAGAGGTGCTAAAATTTGCATAAATACAGTATTTTTGCTTGTTTAGATAATATATTATTACATTAAAATTTTGCTACAGATATTTACTTATAATTTTATTATATCGTAATGATACAAAAAGTGAATTTTTTATTAGAAAAATATCTGCTTAATAATTTATCACTGTCTAGGAATTTTTAAGGATAGTTCTGCTTTTATACGGAGCGCATAACTCTGCATTACAACGGCGTTACATCAGAGGCGTTTCTCTGGCGCAATCAGGAAACTCGACATTCAGCTTCTCTCAAACAAACACACACTTTTTTTTTATCACCACAGTTTTGTGATCTTATAATTAATTTCATTATTAGATAGAAACATGGATCTTAGTTTCATTGATTTTGTCACACACTCATACAATGCAAATGTAAAACAAATAAACAATACATGATAACATTAATAATCCAGCATTAACAGAACAATAATAATAATTTAAGTGTAATTTTCAATGCATTTTTAAACAACAATCCACTGGTATTGAAGGAAGTGAAACAAAGGATGAATCAAAGCCGTGCTACTTGTGGATCATCTCTACAGGAGACAAAACGGCCCCAGAGAGGCTAAAGTTTCAGTGAACTTTTAAAAGCTAATGTAAAAGTCAAACCGCTTTTTTATAACCTGGTTCAAATTGCTTTTCGTCTCCACTCGTCTCTCTCGTGATGCCAGAGGAAGTGGCTTCATCTCCACCGCAGACGTGTGGCAGGAAGTGGCAAAAACCTGTCTTATCTCTTCTGTGTGTGTGCCGTTTGAAGTGTCACACAGAGGCCGTGTTGCGTAACCCAGCATCTGTATCAGATCTGGGAGTGTATGATGATGGCATATTAATGGCTGCTCTCAGCGTGGGGGGCTTCACTTGGGGGAGGTGAAGCTTTACGGCAGGACCTTACACATCCTACTCCATTAGTATCTGTTTATTTATAGTGAAACTTTCACTCCTATAATCTTGTGTTTATTCAAGAAGCTGTTTGTATACAGATCATGCCACAGCTCGATTTTGCTTTTGAAACTATGCTTTATCGTGTAAAGATAACGTTTTTTTATTGTAAAAAATGTGAAAATGGCATAACGTCAAATCCTTGCTGCAGCAAGTCGCCAAACCCAAAAACACTTTAGCAACATGCCGGTGTTTAAGACTACTGAATGTGACTTTTAAATAAGCTGAGAATAACTCATCGATTTTACTCTAAAAAACGTTATTCCGAAACATTTGAGCTCAAAAGCCAAGTGATGTACTGTATGATGGCAATGAAAAAAAAAATCATATTTCTTTCTTTTTATGAAGCTACTCATATACAGACTGTGGATGCTCAAGTGTGGATGTATCAGGAAAAATTTTTACATTAATAACAAATGTAACCAGAAAATAACCAGTAAAACAGACGAATACAGGAGTACATCAGGTTTGTTCCAGTAAATCTGACAATTTGTGTTGTCATTTCTATTGGGAACATAATTTTTTATATTTTATGAAACACACATTTTTAGTTTAAGTGTTAAGTCCTATTATTGACCAGTTTAAATAAAATAATCTATTTTTATGTGACTCTCCATAATTTACTTGTGGACATTATTGTTTTCAGTCGGCCTGAGGAAGTGAATCTGCCGCTGTGGAATGATTGACAGAAGTGTGTTGTATGAGGAGTTGCAGTGTAAAGGTCACAGATAGTGATGTTTACTTTCAGCAGGTCCACAGCACGTTCACTCTCTTCCACAAGTATCACAGCTGCGAGTTTACCATGACACCATGATTTTTTCCTTGCTTGTGTAGCACACTCGTCAAAGTGCGTTATATAATGTTAAAGCATTTATCCCTAATCAATACAGTACTTCAAAGTAAAAAGTAGCACTCAGTACATTTTTTTGTGTTTTCAAATGACGCAGTGCGGAACTGAAGCGAAGAATACACAGTGAGTACTGAGACTAGCAAAGAAGGAGTTGGTCTACACTCAGATTTCTTTCTTGTTTTTCTTTTCGTTTTCACAGTAAACAGTGCGCTTTTTTCCTCTCATTTTATTCTGCCTGTTCTCAGCTGTTCTGGATGGCAATTTCCAGAAACACTAGTAGAAAAAAACGCAGGTCGTAATGAATCTGTACTGGATAATGCAAAAAGCAGTTTTCAGTCTCGGTCTGATTTTACGGGTGGACTTTGAAATATCCTTTGACCAAAGAACAGCATGTCATGTGTGATAATCATCAAATCTGGACGAGGACAGAGCGATCCTGAAAGTTAAGATGCGCTGAACACTATCTGACCTAAAAACAGTCCCGCCAGGAGCAGGAGAGGCGGCCGGAAGGGGATGTTTTCCGTGGCTGGCATCTTTATCCCGTCACTTCTGCTAATAGCACATAGCCTAATGCTGCCAGCATCTCAGCTTGAACAATTAAACACACAATTAATTATCAGCAGCACTAAATATGTGCTAATGAAAGATATGACAGACAAATCTGCATTGGTTTCAGGAATTTACTCCGTTTCCTGTAGTAACATGCAGATGTTTAGAGGCCTGAGCACAGCCGTCTGTCTGTCTGTCTGATGCTGCTTATTCCGTCTCTCGGTCACATGTGCAGTGCACACGCCGGAGCTAAACCCCATACCATCATCCCCGCTGGAGCTTTCAGAAAAAAAGAGACTTTATTATTAATGTCACACGCTTCAAATGCATCATGCACTCTTGGCACAGACGGAAGCGCAAGAGGAGATTATCCCGAAAGAAAGACGGCGACCGGAGGCGCACGATCAGGGAAATAAATATGCTCAGACACCTGCTCGCAAACCGCAGCTTCCCGGAAACTCTTGCACACGCATCCTCACGTGTCCCACGGCACCCTTCCAAACGTCTGTCATTGCTCTTCTGGTTTCAGGCTAAATGTCGGCGCTCTTGAAGAAGAAAACCTTCACACTGCACTATTCTGTGGAGAACGTCCTGTTGGGTTTTTGTTTTTTACCCAGATTTATCACTTTATATTGTTAGAGGAACCATTCCAGCTTTTGTGTGTTTTCCACCATTCAATTGAATCAGTTTCACCTTTAATTGAGTATTTATTATTCTCATTTCCATTTCCCGGAATGCTTCCCTTGATCCAGAAATGGATAAAGTAGCTTAGAATATGGATTACTGCACTTGCATTTGGTAGCATCACCACTCAGTGAAAACATTGGCTTTCTCGTAATTGAGAAGCAGAGAAGTGGCGAGCTAAATGATGAGGACATGTTGACAGGGCTGATCTCGGAGTGTTTTTTTTTGTCACATTCTACAGTGAAACAATAACTCTCTAGTCACTCATTCGTTCTTTGTGTTAGTGAAGTTAAAGTTCAGCCCATTAGAAGCTTATCAGCTAGTTCGGCGGCTGAGGTCATGTGATAAACACGCTCTTAAGTTAGTTCAGTGGTGCTGGCGTTTAGATTGCCGCTGGATCAAGGTCACTTAGCGTCGCCTTACTCTTTTGTAGCCGCCTATTATGCAAGTAGCAGTCAATGATGTAACCAGCATTATTACATCACGGCTTTCTTCCTCCTGCGTCTGATCCAGTGGGGACTTTGAGCCCGGAACACATGTCTGCAGGTTCCACCACATAGGTGACTTCAGACGTGCCCCGGGATCGGCTGGAGTAAGGAAGAGAAGACAGCACAGATTCTGCTGAAGCGGCGCCACGCGGTGAGTCAACTCACAGTTTGAGTTGCATCAGGACGCTGGTGTGAGTCTGCTCTCCGTCCACAATCAAATATTGCTGTAGAGCAGCATTTGTCTTACCTTGTGTATCGACCGACTTTGATGGATCTTGCACAATAACTCATTCATTGGGAAAGCCATCAGTGTTGATTTCGAAGAGTGTGAGTTTTCTGCTTTGACATTGATCCAGTAAGTGTAAATGAAGATTAAGGCGTGCAAATGCAGACAAAATAGCAGTTTGCACAGCTGCAGCGTGTTTTGAACGGCATCGTGTACAGTGGCGCTCGGCCAGATATTACATCAGACACCATGAAGTTGCTGGATCTTTGAAACGACTGACCCCTGTGAAGGTCAAGAACACCCCACTGCTAAGCCAGACCACTTCATTTGTGGGTGAGAGGGAGAGTTATAGGAGGTCACAGAGGGAATGAGGGAGGTAGAGAGAAAGAGTCGTAATACTTGAAGAAAGAGTGAGAGACTTATAGCTTTAGATTGTGTGTGTGTGGGGGGGTGTAAAATAACAAGAGAGGCTGTTATTGCCAAGAGTGTGTGCTATCAAGGGAGGAAGAGAGTGAGAAAGAAAGATAGTGTCTGTGCATGTGAAAGAAAAAGAAAGGAAATTAGTGGGTGTGTATTAAAGAGAGTAAGAGAAAGAATGTGTGTGTCTGTGTCCTTTTGGGAGAGTGAGAGTTAGAATAAAAAGAGAAAGTGCGCATGTGAGAGATCGATTGAGATTGAGAAAGAAAGAGACGTGCGCGCATGAGAGAGAGATGCAG
This sequence comes from Paedocypris micromegethes, assembly GCA_028031935.1. Lineage (NCBI taxonomy): Eukaryota > Metazoa > Chordata > Actinopteri > Cypriniformes > Paedocypris > Paedocypris micromegethes. The sequence continues at coordinate 12,184,759 of CM051500.1, forward strand.
AGACAGAAAGAAATATAGCGTGCACATGAGAAAAAGTTTCAGAGAGAGAAAGAGATTGTGCGCGTGAGAGAAAGATTGAGATATAGAGAGAGGGAATGTGTACGCATGAGAGAACGATTCAGAGAGAGAAAGGGAGATGGTGTGCACGTGAGAAAAAGATTGAGATAGAGAGAAAGAATGTGTGCACATGAAAAAGAGAGAGAGTGAGAGAGGGTTATGTTGCTAGCCCATGTGAGCAGAGAGAGAAAGAACAGAACAGAACAGAGTGCCCGTCTTATAATAAATGTAATGCACGCTCGCCCTTCCTCTTTCTTTACAGATTTCTTTTTGGCCGCTTGCCTCCAGCTTCAGAAAAATGTTATTTGGCAGACTGTTCTGTCCTCATTCAGAGCCTTTCATGTCAGAACCGAGCTGCTTTCAAAGAGAGAGAGAGGCTGAAATCAATGAGCGCTTCAAATTAAAGGCCTCATTTCAGTGGAAAATAGTGTTGTGATTATCTTGTGGCTTATTTCCTTTTACTACGTGTAATAAAGTGTTTTCTCCTCTGGCTTTGTCATCAGAACATTTACAGTCAACATCAAACCCATCGCTCCCGCTTTCTTCCTTCTTGCACATTTCGTTCAGCAAAGTGAATGATTCATCAATGGCCGTTATTCCCGAGAAAATGTTTGTCTTTGTAATCCCTGTTCAATATTTCATCCGTGTCTGAAAGTCACTCTTCATCTGGCATCACTGGACGTCTCTCTGTGGTTCAGGGCCGTTCATCTCCATCTCCAGACTTTTGCTCCACGATACTTTTTTTCTTTGTAATTGTCTGTATTTGTGATTTGCTGAGTGATTTTTCTGGGCATGTTGAATCACACTTTTTCCTGATTTCAATGGCGTTCTTGTGGTTGTGGGTTCGATTCCCACGGAATGCGTTTTGGTGTTGTACTGTAGTGCAAAGCTTCAGTCGCTTTAGACAGCATTCAAATGGTGAAAATTCTTGTGGGTTGAATAATGTTTCTAAATTTGGCCAGTATATTGTTGAAATACTTTCCATAGTTCAGTACTAACTTTAAGCTGTGGGGTTCAAACACACAACCATTGTTGTTGCAAACAGTTCTACCGACTGGGCTAAATGGAAGGAGTGATAATGGAATTATAATTTGAGTTTGAAAAAAGTTCAATTGATTTAGTTTGAACTTTTATTAATTGTTGTTGCACCATGCAACATGTGTTCGTAATTGGCTGGATAATCAAATGGAAGTGTGTAATAATAGTGTGTCTGTATCCTGCTCTGGGATTGGTCGATCACAATCCAACATGTTTATTCCGCCCTCAGGCTCAGAGTTGCTGGGATTGGCTGCAGCTTCCTGTGTTCCAGAAATGGAAAAATGTGTTTCATGTTTAGCAAATGTAGTGAATAAGATGCATTATTCCTGCTGGATCCTTTTTTTTAACGTAAACGTGTTTCTGATTTACTCTTCTGACTGTTGCAGGAGTTTTTTCTGCAGTGTTATGCAAGAGAAATATGGAAAGCTTTGAAAGCTCAGAGCCGATGTTTACATCTGCCTGAAGAATGTTATTTCTGTGCGGAGACGCTGCCCTGAAAAGATCCTGTTCTCTAAACGCACTCACTGCGGTAGCGGTGTATTATTTATAGCTTTACTTTTGGTTTTTTCCACGTGACCTCGTTTTTGTTGGGAGGAGGTTGAGGATGATGGGTCTGACAGCCACCGCTGCACATGAGCGCACAAACACAGCCTCTTCCCCAGCCAATGGGAGCAGAGCACAGACAAGCACAAGGCCTCGCTGCGTCACTCTCATAATGGTGTGTAATTCAGCAGAAACAGCAGGAAAATTATTTTGCTTGTGATTCTGTTGTGCTCTAGCTGTTTAGACCGGAAATGGAAGACCGACTGACATTTAAAGCAACTAAAAGCGCTTAGTTTAATTTAAAGTGCATTCCGGGATGGAATTATCCTTAATACATAGTTTAAAGTAATAGTCTGGCATTTTGAGATTTATTTTAAAATCTATTTCTTTTTTCTTTCTTCCTTTTTAGTGTTGTGTCTCTTTTTCTCATTCTCGTTCACGGTGCTATATATATATATATATATATATATATATATATATATATATAATATATATAATATATATATAGCATTTATATTATATTTATATTAGAGGTTGGCATAGCTTTGTTTTTTCTTTCTAGATGAATTAATCTAGATGTATCCATTTTAATTAAACACATTTTTAATGAAATAAAACCCAACTAAAACAGATTTGCTGTCTTGCAGTTTGAATGCATTGAATGACTTGAGAATTGAACCCACAACCTGTGTTTATAGCCTTTCTCTCTCCTGGTTCATTCAAGTTCAATGAGAGATCTTGTGAATCACAACCTAATTTGAATAAACTGTATTTTCATGATGTTTCCCATGGTGTTCATGGGTGACAGGCCACCCAGGCCGTTTGAATCCCAGTCCGAGTGTACTTGCCCTACGGGTTACACGGCTTAAGGCTGCCCACTGCTCCAAGTTTTTGTGTGTTCACTTCACTGGGTGATTAAATGCAGAGCAAATTTCCCCTAGTGGCCACGCACTAAACCGCTCCGCATCCTGCAGTGATGCTCTCCTGTGTGTTGGGCTGGTTTAGATTTGAGATTGCTGTTGCTTTCTCTTGGTTTTCCTGGAATCAAGTGTTACGACGTACGTTAACTGATTCACAAGCTTAATTGCTTTAAGGAACGTGGCTATCGACAAAACGAGTCATTAATGGTTTGATTATTTCCGGAGCAGTTTATCTCCAAGGGACGCTCTGACAATGCGTGATGATATAATTATCATCTCAGTTTGTGGAGAGATGGTCCATATCCAGCAGCCTCGGGAGAGATCATGCTGTGTTGGGATGGTTCTGCCCAAGACTCTCTCACAGCTTGTTTGATGTAGTTACAGCTTTGAACTGTTTTTTCCTTTGGTACAGTTTACATTTTAAAGCACGGCGAGTTCATCCCATCTTTGTGTTGCGCCTGTTCCCACATTTGAGGGATTTGTGACACCTCACCAGCTCTCACAGAAGTTTGCATATTTTTACACGCCTCGGAAGAACACACTCAAATTGATATCATGAGGCAAGGCGACCACAATCTCTCTTTATCTGTCTGATCCCTGAGAGGAACAAGTGGGTCTGTTGACAGCAAAACAAAGAGGCTGTTGTCCGGCCCTGGTGTCTTCCTCTGAGATTTGGAACAGAGGTGGCTCTGTAGTCGCTCCGCCATACAGCTCTCATGCATGATTTTTTTTTTCTTACTAATGTTACTTGACTGTTGGTCAAAATTTGACAAACGCTAGACGTTAAACAATCCTGAACACAATTAATAGTTGGCGTTTGTAGTAAAGCTGTTAAAAAGAACTTGATGGCATCAGTCTTTGTTGGTCTAGCTTTGTGATTGGCTTCCCACTATGGCTCAGACATGCTGTGATTGGTGCAGAAATATACGTTGGGAAAAAAATTAACGGATGTTAATGGTAATATTAAACTTACCATTACCATGCTGATATGAAAATAACAATGTGTCATATATTGAAATATCAAGTGTTGAAGGAGGCTGTTTTTTATGTTTAATCTTTATTTGTTGATTTTTACAGGTAACTTTAGAATAATAAATGCAGAAATAGAAGTAGATTTATTTTTTATCCGCTATAATCAATACTGAGAAATGCAGGATCTCTAAGCTGCAACATTGAGTGTGTAACTTTGTGTTTGGGTCTTTCCCAATGACGCCCAGGAAGATCATTGGCTAGTTGCCTGTTGTTCGCAACAATGTTTATCTTTTTCTGTTTAGTATCTCATGTTCTGATAACTCCACAACATTTGGTTACTAAGTGAAAAGTTCCCAAACTTAACAACGCAACAGTGTAGCCTGTAATTTCAAACTTTATCTGACGTGAGTCCGACAGAGCCCTCAGCCTGTGCAGCTCGGCTCAGACAGAATTCGCTTTCAGTTTGATTCGCGGCCAACTTAAATTCAGGAAGAATTAATTCAGATTCATTTAATTTTTGATTTTTCCATTCTGATTCTATGCGTATGAGCTTTTATGCCCAGTTTGCACAGAATGCACAGAGTTCTTTTACTTTACTTTACAGTCATTTGACAGACGCTTTTATCCAAAGCGACTTACAACAAGAGGAGCAAGTGAAGGAATTAGTCTAAAAAAGCTATATACAGATACAGTAATGGGTTTGAAAGTTGTACATATTATATTTAAATGCGAAATGTTTTTTTAATACAGTACATAGACATCTTCGTTTTCATGGTTCAGAGTTTTGGTACATGCTGGTTCGGAATTTGTTTGCTACTGTTTAAATGCAGGTTAAATGCTGACTAACTATCGTATATGAGAGAAATAAAAACGGGTAATGCATTGAAACTGAACGTGGACTAGCTGTTTTGTCTGGAGTTGGGTTACTGACAGTCTTTTGTGGTGAGAAGGATGTTCTAGCAGCATTAGCGCATCTATCTTCTTCTCAGGTGCACGTTCATCGATTAGGAATCAAAGATAGATCATGTTGAAATACTTGGCTTGAAACTCTCCCCTCTTGTCAAAGGGCAAGGTTTGGGATTGACTCATAATCTGCAACATCTTTTAATCTCCATGACCTTCCTTATATGCCAGTGATAAGGCGGCGTTGACTGAGGTTTACGCTGAAGCTGTAATTGTGAGAATACGCTTATGGCTGCCGAGCTTCCGTCCGACTCTATCACAGAAGAGCAATTTAACTGTGCTGTTGTTATGCAAAATGAGCTGAACAGAAGGAAAGTTTGATTAAATAAAATGTCACCGTGTCATCCATCTGCAAGGAGAAAATAGTTAAAATGTCACCGCAAACGCCGAGCTGCTCACTCCACCACATCTACTGATAGTAAAAGCTCTGACTTTAGTCTATTTTACAATTTTACAATTCAATTCCTTTATACCTATATACATGAAGCGGAAGCAGACTAGCTATTTAATATGTTTGTTTCGTCTATCAGTCATCAATCCTCTTAGAAGGGGGCAAGAAAATATGAAGCGGCATTTTAAGACCTAATCTCAAATCTAAACTACAATACTGAACACCTGCATGACGTTAATTTAGAAAAAGTGAATGTGGGAGTGTTTTCTGAATCATCAAAGAAAAACACAGCTAGTGTGAGTGGGTGAGTCTGTCAGTATGGCCACTAGGGGCCATATCAAACATTTGCTCTGCATTTAACCATGCAGGGAAGTCTATCACACCCACATACACACACACACACACACACACACACACACACACGCACACACACACACACAGTGAAGTGCTTGCGGGCTGAATAAGTGTTTGCATCTCTGTTCTAAAAGCAATAAATGTGACAGGTTCCCCCCAGTGCTCGTGTTTGGTGTTTCTTAGATGTTCTGATTGGTTTTGCAAGAAAACCTCATTTAGGCCTCTAGGAAATCTGGTTTCACCGGTCTTTGCGTCTTATCTCTGTAACCCGTTCAGTCAGTGTTGCGCTGGCAAGCAGATTTCCTCTTTGTCACCGCCAGCCCTAAACAAGCTGGTTTCTGCTGACACTCCTGTTCCTCCTCGCTGAACTACGCCAGCTTTGCTTCCACTGATCCTGATCATGATATCCGTTCAACCCAGTGTGAGCATGAGTTTAGAGCAGTGGTCCGCAACTCACCCCGACCATTCAGATTAAATCGAACAAATTGTGATGATTTTGTTGAGAATTGTGCGACCTTGCTGAAGCGGTTTGATTCTACACTTATTTTCAGGGTCTGTTTTATTTTTGAGCAGCCTAAACATCTTGCTAGCTTTTCTTTTTCACAGTAATTCTGTTTGAAACGTTTTTAGCGTTCTAAAATGTCCATAAAATCTCGTTATTACACTTTTGTTTTGATAATTTGAGTGTATTTCACTTTTTCCAAATATTCTGTCTGTGTGTGTATATATACATATATATTTACTCTATTATTTTATATATATATATATATACACATACTATATACTGCATATGTATTTACTCCTGCATATGCATTTGTATGCTGCATATGTATTTACAGTTATTTTCTCTATTTAGGCATAGTTTAACTGCTTATCGAAAATTTTAATCTGTCTACAAGTTTATTCAAAGGCATGGTTGCATCATGGTTTGCATAGCGGATGAAATGCAGACCAATACTATTCATGTCATTCATCTTTTCAGTCAGTTCCGTTCCTGTTTCCAGTGCTATAGACTAGAGTAGTTCTATCTAGCAGTGCTAGATAGTTCTTCCGTAAAAATGAAGGGTTAATAAAAGATAAGTCAATGCTTTTGATATTGAAAAGTGTGGGAATTCGCAGCCGCCATCTTTACTGCAGCCATGGAGGGATGGAGCACGTGCGTAAAGACGAACATGCTCGTGACGAAACCAAAGCCTTTGAGCATGACATCTCACTACCAGCAGCACAATGCACCAAAGCGGCTGTGAACTCGGGCAGGCTTTTATCTCCATGTCAGAGAGAGAGAGACGAACACACACATGCGCACACACACACACATCCACACTCATTTCCTGCCACTTCCTGCTCTTCACCACAGGCAGCTTCAGATGTGACAGTCTTCATTCATCGTGACTGTGTTGGTGTACATCTACCACATGTTTGTGGTGATCATGAAGTCGCTTTTGTTGGCAAATCCTCTTGTATGTCTGCTGTGAAGTACAGCTGGATCCGGGTCGTCTGCGTTCCAAATTGCTACTTTGTCAGTTCCATCAAAAATGTTTTTGGGCTAGGGGTGAAAACTGGAGACCCAAAGGAAACTCACGCAAGCTCCTTGACACACCTTGAGTGGCAAATATGGCCAAAATATTATTACATGTTGTAATAAATATTATATGAGAAATGGACATTAGAAAAAGATACACTTATTGTGTGTAGGATTATCCTGTTATTGTAATGTTTGATAGCATTTTTTAATGCTTTAGGAAATTGTGGTGCATGTCAAGTGTGTGAATATTGTGTTAGGAAGGAGGAATGAAGATCAGACATCATTGATCGCCTCTCCACTCGGCCTTCTGATGCCTCATGTGTTCCTGGATAGTGTGTCGCTGAGGAAGCCATTCTTCTCACAATCTGGTTAAAACTGCACTGTAGTGAAAAAACACTATTTAAAAGAGACAATGTGTCTTTCCGTAGGTCGCTTTAAGATAGACGAAGCTGAAGTTGTAATACTCTACTTCTTCAGTGTGATTTTGCCTCACACTTCATGTCTAGTTTTCAAGAGAATGAACATGTTGTCCTGCCCTTGAGGTGGGCATGACCAATGGAGTGTAAGAAACCCACCCTCACACACACACACACACACACACACTAATCCTCAACTGTATTACGCACCACGTCTCGGCCAAGGACATTCTATCTGTGTGCCAAACGCCTGTCCTTTCACTTTAATTTATGTGGATTATTGTGTCCTCTCTGCTGCCGCGTCCGGTGACTAATGGCTTTCAGCAGGCTTGTATTTCAGCTCGGCTGTTTCAGAAAGTCCACAGCACTGGTGCAGAGGCAGAAAGGAACGCGCTCGTCACTTGCAATTCTTATTTCTTTCTTTGAAAATTAGTTTTAAAAAATGTGTCTGAATTAAACTGAGGATGTTGTTAAAAATAAAATCCACAATCACATCTGTGTCCAAGAGAAGATTAAATATTCCTTTAGCAAAGGTAGAAATAGTTCTATTATGAAGGTCAGTTTAAATAGAAATACAATGGACAGTCACTATCTGTAAAAATAACCTGTGACATCACTTTCGTGACTTAAATATTTATGGTGTGTGGAAGCAGACTACAATTTTTTAGCTGCAATGTTTGTTTATTTCGAGGTGTAAAAAATGATTATTATTATTTTTTTAAAGTGCCATCCCGGTTGTAGAGTTTGACTCCCACCTAAGTGTCTTTCTCTGTTTACTTGCATCCTAAAGTTCTGTGTGTGTGTGTGTGTGTGTGTGTGTGTGCGTGTGCGTGCGTGCGTGTGCGTGTGTTTGTGAGTGAGATGCATGCTGTAGTGCGGCTCTGCCACCTGTGATGGTGGGAGATTAGTTACCCTGTACATAGCAACGCCCTTTTCATGCTTTACACTCGCCTCCATGACACCCCCGTCTCTTTCTCCCTCCCTCTCTTTCTCTCTTTTTCTCCCTCCCTCTCTTTCTCCCTCTCTCTTTCTCCCTCCCTCCCTCCCCCATCTCTCTCTCTCTTTCTCTCCCTCTCTGTTCCTCTCTCTTTCGCTCAGAAGCTTTCGTTTCACTCTCGGCAGTGCCACACCGATTTGCTCACCTCACAAACAGCCACTGAAAACCTGTCTGCGCAGCAGCAAACCAGACGGGGAATTTGCAGCTTGTGTGTGTGTCGATCCTGGCATCGAGAAAAGCGGCAAGCGTGTGAAACCGACAAGGCGGCTCAACCCGGTTTCAGGCTCGGAGAATTCGACATTCACTGCTCAGCAGAGGGACGGGACTGATCGTCTTCTCGGCTGACGGCGTGTGGAACAATCTGTCTCACCACTTTCCATCCTGTTTCTTTAAGCTCTGCGGCAGTGCAGCCTTTTCTCGCGCTCCTCGTTTCCTGTCAGCCACATTAAATGCCTGACATGTGGCCAGCGTCTGAGTTGGGAAGGTCTTTTTTTGAAACACGCCTCTTCTGTTAAACATCACAAGACTCCCGGGAGAGGATCATACACTTGTTTGTCTGGCCTTTCCTTCCTTCTGCGATGTTTCACGTATCAGCTCCAGGCTCGTGACGAGGTAAAGGCTCTCTGCTTTCATCCTGACCAATTGTTTTGCGTGTGTATGTCCTTCAAAGATGAAGACGTTGGAGTGGGTTATATCAGAGATGGGAGAAGCTGATGACGCGTCGCTTGTGTACTGCAGTCATCCGTGTTATTGTGTCTACGGTGGAGCTGAGGAACTGCAGGCTCTCCTGCTGGTCCTGCATGTCAAAGCCGTGTTGACACAGCAGAGCAGAAGTGTGGAAATCCTCGGCTTTATCAGAAGAAGGTCTTGTGTTGTCGGGGTCATCCGGTGTGGTCACTTGTGCTTTGACAGGCCGCTGTTAGTTTGCTAAGCTGATTATTATGTCCACCGTACTGTCTCTCTGTGGTGAGGCGTCTAATCTGCTCGATCAACAGAAGCACGCCGCCTGAAACCTGAAGGTAAGGAAGGCAGGGTTGCACTTTGACCCATTTACACAGCAACTCCTTCAATGCAGCACTGTGCCGAGCGCGGCTGTTTCTAATTACGTCTCTCAAATCCGAGAGAGAGAAACATTGTGTTCCGAGTTGTTTTAGCGCAACTTATTCCAGGAAAATCTTATAAAGGATCTTCCTCTTTTCTCTTACGTTTTCTCTCCGACAGATCTCAAAAACTGTTTCTAGGACTTGACCAGGGGAATTTGTCTCATAAGTGGGACAAGATAGCTGTTTATTATAGTTTGAAAAGCATGATGCTGGCATTTAAGCATCCCTCTCCCAGTGGACCCCTTTGTCGACGCCATTGTCTTTTAATTTAACCATGAGCGTCAGTTGGATCATTTGTCGCACTTAGAATTTGAAGACATGCTGGAAGTGAGACAGCTGCAATATTACCTGCAATTCTCAAGAGCGAGTTGAGTTCCTCATTTTTTAACAGTTCCATCCGTTTTCGAAGCCACTTCTTCTTACATTACTGGGCCACGGGAAACCAGAGCCAATCTCTGGGTCAAAGGTGGAAACACGGCTGAGATCGATGACAATCACAAGACATTGAACACACAATCTTAGTGACTGTAGTTGGTGCTGTAGTTTTACCAGCCTCAAGTTCATCTAAACTCCACACAGACACACAAACCGGCCTTCAAACTCAGTAAAGTGAGATTGTCAACTCCAGTGTCCTCGCTGGAAGGCGTCTGTATTACTGTGCTGTGGGAAATGTTGGCCAGCGCTCGCTGTAAAGCCTCGTTCTGTCTGCGTTCACGTGTTGACACGTCTGTGCGAGGCTTGTGGGGAAAAGTGGGAAAGTACCTGTTTCTCCAGCAGCATGTGTGGCAGATTCTCTGGCTCTGGCTTTTCTCAAGCCGCCTGAAGGAATGCAGATTTCTCTTTGCAACACACACACATGCACACACTGCCATCTTTGTGCCTGTAGTTGGAAAGCAAGCAGACAGGAAGTGTCTTCTGCGCCAAATCTAAAACTCTCAGTCTGGTGTTCTGTTTCAGCGTTTTATGGGATGCAATTCTGCGGTGAGGTTTTAAATCATGGTCATGCTGACATTGCTGGGAATGTTGGGTGCCGTTTGTCTCTGAACGTGTTCAGAGTTGCACAATGACGTAAGTCTCATGCCATCGCTACTGCAGAAACTTCTAGCACAGTATTCAGTAGCTGTGTGTGTAAAATTGTAAGAAACTAGCAGCATTTTCTTTCTGCTATACCACATATTCAGTTTCACTCGTGTGCTAAACCAAATAACTGCTTAGCGGTGTCCCATATTACCTAGCCAAGGTTTGGACTATTGGACCATTAATACAGTTACTCTATGTAAAGAGTACCTGAAACTATACTTGAGTAAAAGTACGGATACCTTACTGTAAAGATTACTCCATTACTTTACACCATTGTTCCATGGTGCGCATAATAGTTGTACAAAAGGCAGAATCAGTTTTTACAGAATATACAGAATGACTTACCCCCTTTCTTTTAAGTAAAGCATTGTTTAGTCCTTCTTTAAATGCTGTGAAAAATATTGAATTCTGATTTGAAGTCTCAGCTCATTCTGGAACTTTCCACAGATTTTGATGCGTTCACACTCTTCAGATGCATCAGACGTGGGTGATTGGGAACATAAGGATGGTGTGAAAGGAAGCGCTACATCTAAAGCTAAACCAAGCACATGACATTTCTGACCGAGACCTACTACCTCCTTAAACACTTCAGGCGTCAATGGTCCATCGGTTATGTAAAAAAACTGCCCTTGCTCTCGAAACAAGCGCAAATCAGTCACCCTTTTCAAATAAGTCTTCCTCTCACCCTTAGTGCTGCTTATAATAAACTTACCAGGGTCTTATAGAGTTCTCAGACTGACAGATAACCTCGTCTGGGATCTGGTTTCATTTAAATTAGCCTCATGTTTGGTTGCTACGCCAAGCACGCTTGTTGTGTATGCAAACCCAATGCTGCTGGCATGCAAAACCAGTGAGCGCTGTGCTGTTTGCGGTCATAACCCTGTTCTGAAAAATGAGCATGTGCATATGGCGGTCTCTCTGCACAGGACGCATGCAGGACTAGCCCGGCCTGTTAGTCTGCAGAACCGGCGCATGGCTGACCTTCAACTCGCTGTGTTGTCCAGGAGCAATTCAGCCCAGCCTCCATCACACTTTAATATGCAGGAGACACACACTTACACGTACACATTCCAGTGCACTCAGCCTTATCAAATATTTACAGCCGAATTACGGGCCTCAGTGCAGCAGTGCAGGTCTATGGCCGTGTTTTGGAGATGCTTCGTCTCCCAGTGTGATTTTTCCCGAAGCTCCTCCCTCATCTGGCCTCTTTTTTTTTTTTCGCAAGAATGCAGATGCACGCATGCGCCGTCGGAATTCACTCGGGTGCGTTCTGCAGACGCGCTGCAATTAATGCAGTGTCTGTGTGGCAGTGTGATTGTGACGAGAGGGAACTCCCAAATGACAAGTGACAGATGTGACCCAGTTGCAGCTGCGGAAGGAAGTGCGCGAGCGTGTGTGTATGTGCACGTGTCAAGTGATGTAAAATGCAACAATAGTCTTACTCCCTTCAGCAGAGGAGAATTTTTCTTTCTTTCATTCAGAAATCAGTGTTCTCTTCCTTCATTTGCTCTCTGTGTCATCGAAGTGTGTTTTTCTGAGATTATTTTTGTGCTTGTTTGTTTGGTACAACTGCGCCTAGTTTCTTTTAAGTGCTCTGGATGTGTGTTACTAAATTTATCTGTCCTAGAAACAGCTTATGTGATGGTAGCCTTGATTCAACTCCCTTCATGCTGGATAGAGTGGAGCAGGAATGACTTCTGAGTTCCATTTTTGTAATAATGATGTTACGCATCATTCATGTTCAGCTCACAGCTGCCTTCTGGATCAAGAACGCTTTATTAGTTTGGCCACTTTTTAGACACCATTCGCTTCTTGTTGGAAAAGAGCCTACTTGATAAGTAAACAAATAATACAAATACAAGGTTTATGGATTTTAAACAATATTTGCAAGCCACAGGAAGCAAGTGACACATTCGTTGCTTGACTTTACCTACGTCACACTTTTCAGTCATTGTTTGGATGACTTTGAAACAAAAAACTGCGTTTTTAATTAAAGTTCCATTAAAAAACACCATGTATGTACTAGAACTTCACAGATTAAGTTTAGGAGCATGTAAATGTGATTTAGAGACGTGTCAATGCTTTAAACCACAGTGACTCATGCTGCATTTCAGTCAAGGAACAAAAAGTGAAGTAGAAATCAATGTTTATGCTCAACTTGAACACATAACTTAGTGTTGCTAACAGCATGCCTAATATAATAATATTATTAAGGTAAATACGGCCATGTTCCGTACACCCTGCCTGGCGAGTTCAGTGAACATTAGTACCAGAGTGAAAAGCAGTGGCTCACTTGACCACTGAGTTTATTTTAGTGTGGTGTTAATCTTTCCCTTAAGGGAGAGAGGGAGCAAGAAACGGAGAGAGAGAGAGAGAGAGAGAGAGAGAGAGAGAGAGAGAGAGAGAGAGAGAGAGAGAGAGAGAGAGCGAGAGAGGCTGATGGAAATAGAAAGTTCTAGAGAACAAGAGTAAAAATGGGACGGAAGCATAATTGGAGGAAATAATGGGAAATTTAAAGGACAACAAAAATTAATGCAGGAAATGCATATTATATTTTGTATAAAAACTAAATAAAAAATTGTTTTTTTTTCTAATGGAGGAGGAGAACTAGAAAAATGAGGAGATTAAAACAATAGATACAAAAAGAACAAAAATAACTGAGAGATTTGCTAGATAAAGGATGAAATAAAATAAAAATCAAGACCGTGTGATATTCTTTGGCTAACGCTGAATTAGAAGACAGTGATCTAAAAATTCCACTCTCGAGTCAAGGTTCTGACCTCTGCGGACAGAAATAAACAAGGACGGTCTTGTGTAGGTAAAGGTCATGCCCGTTACTTACGTAAGACGTAATGCAGTGTTTTCTCTACTACACTGAATGAAAAATGCCTCCAGCCAATCACAAGGCTCTTACATGGCAAAGCACCTTTCCTTTTCAAAAGCATCACAGTTAAAGTGAAGTAAAGTTCTAAAATAAAATATAATAATAACTAAACCAGCCCACAGAAGGTCTGTGAAATATTCTTTGTATAGGCGTGATGCAGACGTGAAGGGGCGATTTGATGGCGGTCATGTGTCTCTGGTCCCATGACTGTGTGTCTGAAGGCCACCATCGAGAGAGAGACAGATGGCCGCTGCTTTCACTCGCTCAAACACAAACCTGCGTTTTGTACTGTTGAGGACTTTAATGAATCCAATTACTTTCCACTCAATCCATCTCTTGTTCAGTCATACTAGTGCCAATTTAGCCTTCCAGATCTATTAGTCTTAGAAAAGACCTGGTTCTGAGGTGAAGCCGCTCTCCGAGAACAACATCCGCCACACAAACAGAAACAAACGCTGAGACGTTCAGTCTCTCAAAATCTCACCACGGTTTTAAAAACCACAGACCAAATTAGAACAAAGTGCGTATGTGTGTTGCCGGTCATGCGTCTTCAATTATTGAGAATGAAACTGTCTGCAACTCTGCAAAGCTGGCGAACATTTTCTCGTGGTATGCTGATAAATGTTTTATTGTGATGTTCTTGCACTGGAAGTATTCGTACATTTAGGACTTAAGCAGGAGCCTTCCAGAAACGTTTTGGTGAAACGTTTTTTCTCTGCCGTTTCAGACGTTCAAGCCTCTGGTGGGAAGGACGGTTCTGGGCTCCATCACAGCCATTGAGTTCTTCTCCGACAGACAGCTGGACTTCTTGAGGGACGAGGGAGCCTGTCAGCCCTATCAGGTGAGATGATTCTGCTCTCATAATTCGGGGTGGGAGGTGTTTCAAGGTGACGACCATACGTGATTCCTAGTGCTTGATTACAAAAAGAGAGAAACGCTTTCCAAGATGCGTCTGCCAGTGTATGTTGATGTAATTACTCCTGGGTCGCCCTCCCTTCCCTCGTGTTCCTGGAAATCTGCCGGTAGAATTCCCCTGTCGTCTGAGGACGTTCCCTCCAGCTCACACTAATGGATCCTGCTGGAGAGGCAAGCTGGTCAGCTGCATGAGTTTGCTTCAGTGGGCCTTTACGCTCAGGGCGCTAATAAAGACAACAAACAGCCTCTGCCATTGTTCTGTCTGTGTTAAGTCACTCGCATAAACATCTTAATTAATCCAGTTGAAAGAAAACACACAGTTTCCAAGCGAGAGAGAGGCAGACTCATACTGAACAAACCACATTGACAGATGGAGAAGGTTCGTCTCTACTGCTGGATTCCGATTCACCACGTCTTTTATCCCCAGTGTTTTGGGCTCACCTCCATCTTGCACGATGGATGATGAAAAGCCATCTGCCAGCAAATAATACCACCCCCCCTCCTTTATCTCAACTCAGCTTAAACCTGGCGTCCGTGTGTGTGTGTGCGTGTGNGTGTGTGTGTGTGTGTGTGTGTGTAAAGGCATTTAGGTCAAAATGAGGCCCTAAAATTCTAGATTGTTTTACTAAAGTGGGCACCTATGGGCACTCCACAACTTTGATGGACCATTTGAGGTTCAAGATGGGATGTTAGGGCTGTCAATTAAATTTTAGATAAGATTCAAGAATTTTAGATAAGGTAAAAAGGGGAAGGAGACTATTTTGATATTTATGTTGTGTATATACGTAAATCAATAGTGGGAACTCGCTATTGTGTGTGTGTGTGTGTGTGTGTGTGTGTGTGTGTACCGTACCCTGCGTTCTTTGTGCCCGATGGGCTGGGATTGGCTCCAATTCAAAATGATTCAAAACAGTATTAAAATATTTAAATGCATTTAAAATTGGAAATACATTTCTGTTTAAGAGTTGATTCATTTTGCACCAGAGGTGGAAGTGCTGTTTGTTGAAGTGACTTCATCAGGACGATTAAAGTCGAGGAGGTTATGTCGGTCACTAATGGCAGGTTACTGCTCTACACTCTCAAATCTGGAGTTTGCAAACTGTAATTAGTTTGCCTTGCTGTGTTTTTAAGGGAAACTGAGGCATTCAACTTCCATGCCTGTAAACATTCTAGAGCTTATAATTTTACATCTAAGACTCTCTCAAAGTAGCAGAATAACTTGAGATGTTGGGAGTGTGAAGGAATTTGAAATTTGTTGCTGCAGATTTGACTCTTGGGATTCTCGGTTAGGAATTTGGCACAGATACTTTTTCTCTGTGTAACTGAGATTTGAAAAAAAAAAAAAAAAACGTTGGTTTTGCTTTGGTTTTAGGGGGCTTTTTTTTAACACGAGCCCTTATTTCTTGCTTGCTCACATCCTGTCCTTGCCTCCATTTCTCCTTCACAGACTTTTTTTTCCACTGTCTGCTCAACCCAGGGATGGATGGTTGGAGGATGGGTTGGGGTGTAGGAATCTGTTTGGCAGAAGCTCAACAATTGAGGCTCTGTGTGTGTGAGATGGACACAAGGCTGCTACATTAGTAGCAGGGACCTCTGCACACACTCTTCACTCTCCATGGCTCATAGTCTGGCTGCGGTCTTGCGTTCGTTTATATTTAAAAGTGGAATGGAAGATGAGGAATTTGACCTTTGACCCCACGTGGTGATACTAAGAACTTGAGAACTATGTGTAACAATGATACATGCTCTTGTTTACCGACATGACAGTAGAAGCGCACCTCATGTGATAGAGATGTGTGTGTGTGTCTCTCTCTCTCTCTCTCTCTCTCTCTCTCTCTCTCTCTCTCTCTCTCTCTTCCTCTCTCACTCACTTTCTCTTTCTCTCTACATTGATGTCTGTTCTAATTAATACCCTCAATTTGTCTTTCCCTTTATTCTTTTTCTTAGGGCAATTGTGGCCTGATTGTTCGGAAATTGGACTTGCATGATCTGTCAAGTTACTCGACTCCACGTTGTGTCGGGGAGAATGTCACTCGACTCTTGTTCAGTGCAAATAATTAGAACAATGTGTGATGTTTGATGAAATCATCGTGTTATTTTTGTGATGAACATTTGTGTCAGTGTTGAAAGGCTCTAAAGCCACTGTTTCACCGCTAAGACTTATCAAGAACATCTACGTTTCTCTCTCTCACACACACACACACACACACACACACACGCGCACACTCATACACGCAACACTGATACCACTTCCTGTAACAATTAGTTGGCCATACAGAATGACTGGCTACACTTAATGAAGAACCCCAGACGACACACACTTGCTTTTCATCACCCCAGCAACAAGCTCTTTTCGCACACGTCACGTATGTAGTATTGCCATAGCAACAGGAGCGCAAACGTCGACTGCAGCTCAACAAAAGCTTTTACATGGCGCTGTTTCTGCTCTTCGTTCTGCTCTTTCTTCTCTAGCACACTTAATTGTGCTGATATTTAGAGTGCGCCACCATTAAGGTTATGTTACGTTCGCTTTTGTGCGATCGGCTTGCCACACAATGATTCATACTTCTAATGCAAGTGCATCTCTGTGAAGCGCTCTAGAAGAGGAAGGAACATCCTGTGTCTGTGCTGTTGACACCTCAATGATGCAAGCATTGTGTCATGCGGCTGCCATGCCAACGCTCCCCAGCATCATCGTATCCTCCTGTGTGTGGCAGCATCTTTAGCATAAGGCAGGGTGAAGATGTTACTTCCTGTCCCGACCGATGATCAGTGGACAGCCATGTTTTGCTGGAAATTGTGTGCTCAAGCTTGAATTAGATATGTTTTTTTATTTTTTATTTGTACTTTTTACCAGTCAAACAACATCAGTCGGTCCGTTCAAGAGGAAGGTAGTTCAGATACACGTGATTGTATGTGGCTTGGTACGAAAACCTTCTTGTACATACACAGATTTTGCTCTATTCATAGCGAAAGTTTGTTCACAATATCTTCTCACTTTTTTGGAAGGACATTGCAGATTTAAAAAGTTCACCCTTAACAGCTTCAAACTTTTTTGTGACCTTTAGCTGCCTCAGATGGTCATTCTAATATTCTCAGAAAGGTATTATCTGACTATTGTCCTTCAAAATGGACTAAAACCACTGAATATGTTTGGGAATTATAAAAACAAAAGCACAGGCCACATGTAACACCATCACAAGCTGGATCTGACCCGTGGCAATCAGCAGTTTGGTATATTCATGATGGTTTGGTAATTTATAAACAAGAAAATGTTTTAGTTTTTCAGCGTTTTTGGAAACCTGTGTTAAGACTGGTCATTTCTCGCTCGTCATTTGTCTTGGGTGACACTTGTTGCCTAGCGTCCAAGGCTGCGATGTGAACCCTCCCAGTAATTTATAGGGTTAAATGAGACTTTTAATGTCTGACTTCTCTAAATGTCTATGAAATTAAGATTCGTCCTGCTGCACAGGCCTTTTCACAAGAAGCCACGGTCGTTCAAATAGAGTCTTTCAGGTTCATCATGACACATAATCCTATCTGCGATTGAGAACACCACATGACTGTAATATCTGCAGAAACCCCATCATTTGATGTCTACTGTCATGCTAGGAGAATGGGAACAGAAGTCCTGACACATTCACTCGGGTTTGTGAATCTTTAGAGGACAAGGCTGCATTAACTCAGGAGCAGAGAAGATCCACTCCAAGAGCGAGAAAAGAGTGAGGGAAGCTGAGGAATGTTAATAGCAGCACTCAGTCATGTGTGTCGGGACAGTAATGGACTTCATTCATTCTTAATGAGCACATTGTTCATTTCACAGATGTACAGTAGGAGTTCTGCGTGACCAGACTAGATATTGATTCTTATTTATACAGCACACACATAACAGCACATGTCCTTGCATATGACTTGTTTTGGAATTATCGGTGATTAATTTATCAGGGAATTAAATTTAAAATGTATTGGTCTGTCATGTGAGACAACCTTGAAACAGAGGTGCATGATTCGATTGTTCACATTCCTACTGTTTTTGGTTTCTGTAACATAATATATTGTTATGTATGTTGCAAGATCTTTATTATTTTTATTTGCAGTATTCTTATTTCTGTATTATTTATATACATTTATATACTTTTACATAATGTACATGTACATGAGACTATGAAATGCAGTTAGCATCTAACCAGAAATGATTATGAGGTGTATGTCAATTATATGGAATAAATACAAGATATAATGTACATAAATAGAGATGCATAGACATATACAGATCGATAGAAATATACAGAGATTGTATAGACCAGAGCTGCTTTGTTCTGTTATAAATATGATTTATAGATCTAGAAACATTAGCAATTTATTTAGGCAAAGTGCCTGTGACTTCTTTACAGAATGTCTAAGAAAAAGAATAAAGTCGCGCTTGTCTTTAGTCACTGAACTGTGCGCGAATTTCACTTATTTGCACTATTCTCTGTGTCAAAATCAAGCTCAGATTTATTTATCTTCTTACTCTATGTTCAGCAGAAACTTAATAAACATTTAAAGTGGTACCACTTTATGAACAGAGCAAATGCGCTTCAGCAATTTTTTCATATGAAGTTTTTTCCCAAGTTAATCAAACGTATCGCATTTACTGGGTCTTTGTCGGGTTCTGCTGCTCATTAGTAGTGTAGACAGCAGATGCCGGACACTCGGCTAACTTTAGTGCTGTCAGAATTCTCTCACAGAGGGAGGAAACTTCTTACACATGTATTTTTACCGCCTCAGTCTCTAGGCCATGTGAAATCCCAGCGTCATCCGATCATCCACTGATCACCCCAACACAGATGGTGCACAGACAGGGATTCTGGAGCTCATTACGGTCCGCGGTGTCAGTTTACATGCAGATCCTTATGCGCATGCCACCGATCCGTCAGTGCCAGACACACACACACACACACACACACACACACACACACACACTATACAACTTGTAAAGTGACCTAGGTGTTTCTCCTGGATGCTGCTTCTCAGAAAATGAGGCGTTTTTTCTCCACAACATACAGCCAAGCCGGAGAAAAACCCACCCTCAGTTCCCAGGCTCCCAGCCGCTGGACCGCAAGTAGAAGGAGGGAAGGAAGCAGTTTTTTTTTGTTTTTATCTAGGTCAGAGTTTAGATCTGGAAGCGCTTTCCTATTCCCCCAGCTCCGAGCTCCACCCTGCTTTCTCAGTGTCTTCCACCGCAGCACCATGTGGAAAATCCTGGAACATATTGCTGTTAAAGTGATGGATGGCAGCCCAGTGCAGAACGAAGGGGGGTGGGGGGGTGCATCTGCTTCGTCCTTCAGGAGGTGTGTGTGTGTGTGTGTGTGTGTGTGTGTGTGTGTGTGTGTGAGTGTGTGGAGGAGATGAGATCACAGCTCAAGTTCTGCTGAAGGTGCCCAACAAGAATGTTGGAATTAAATCATATTTCATGTTATTTAATCTCCACTGTACATCTTCACAACAGTTTGGTTGTGTGTGTGTTAGACTTCACGAGTCTGTGAAGTACCACCAATTGCATACTTATCGTAAGTACATTTATTTTAAAGTCTGTTGCTTGAAAAAAGCAACTGGTATGTGTGTAGGTGTGTGTGTGTGTGTGTGTGTGTGTGTGTGTGTGTGTGTGTGTGTGTGTGTGTGTGTGTGTGTGTGTCTGTGACATGGTATGCCACAGTTTATTTTTCCACACATGATCAGACGTGCCGTTGATGCAGCCATAAACATGTCTTTTTAAAGACCAGCTATAAATAAAAGACATTGCATTGCATGGACGCATTATATAACTAGACCAATTTCTTATCTTTTTTTTTTAATTAATACCATGCAAATGCAATGTTCCTTTTTTATAAATGAGATACATTTTTGCAGCTGCACAAAAGCATACAATGAATGAAGAACCACAAAAACTCGTAGTCTATCTGACGACCAACCTTTAGGCCACAATGGCTTGGAGGACAAGGCGAGAACAAATCTCATCCGTCATTTCACTGATTTCACAATTCCATTTGAAAAGACATTTATATTCAATTCTTATCCAGTCCAGTCTTCTGTGTTGGATCGCTTCTGATAAAACAGAGAACACTGTTTGAGTTTGTCCATCTATTTTTGGAGAGTTTGCCATTTTGTTCACACCATCTCTTGCGAGTGTTCTGGATGAAAACACCATCTCTTGCATGTGTTCTGGATGAAGAGCCTCTATGCAATATGCTTGCGTTTACAGAGTTTGTCTACTTTTAACCGCTGTCATAGTGCTCGGTTCACATATTTAAGCCAAGTTTGAGGACCTAACCGGAGCTTCCATCAGGCCTGGTTCGCTCCTCATCATCACCATCAACAATTAATGGAAGTGCTGTGCGGAAATCCTTCTCACCCTGACAGGAGACGTTTCCTCAAGTCCTTGCCCAGCCCGTGTGTCACTGGCTTCAGATCCCCTCTGGACACACATTAGTTCTGATCGATTACCCTCGCTCTGACTGGTCCTTATATTTGCTTCTGGGGATTTTCTCAGATCTATAAGTGTCAGGGTTAAATATTGTGGCAGCATTTCCGTATTTAGACCGATGCTATGCACAAAGCCCCCTGGCCTCCAGTTGTGAAGTGCTGACATCAGGTTTCTTTGCTGTGTTTCTTGCAGGATGATGTGGACAGTTTAAGTCCTGTTCTCAGGGATTGTCCGCAGCTCCACGAAGAAGTCAAAGCCTGGGTGAAGGACCAAAAAGTGCAGGAGATTTTTATGCAAGGTAAGAGAAAAGGAGATAATAACATGCCAGCAATTTTGAGTCATCAGAGGTGGAAAGAGAACCTGAACACCAACAAAAGTATCGTAAAAGTACGAATGTTTTACTGTAAAAAAAATTACTCCCTTACATGTTTCAAGTCACCAATACCAACAAAAAAAGTTGTAAAGTGTCCGATTATAAAATAACTCAACTGTTTTTACTCATACTGAATTTTGGCTCAGAAAATCCCAAGAAATGTCAAAAACAAGAAACTTCATGTATGAGGTTTTATATCCTATTTTAGAATTTAATTCATCACCTCATTGTTTTGATATGGCACAACAAAATAGGCACAACAGTCAAACTCAAATGTGCAAAAAAGTGCAAACACTCATGTGATTTAGCTCATACATATTATCCATTACCTTCAGCATCCTGCAGATGTTGCCAAAAAATTAACCGCAGTATAAAACAATGTGGACTTGTCGTGCACAATCACAATGTGACGATTAACGGTAAATGTCTATTCAAATGTAGTTAAGTAAAGAGTACATATAATCAATCAAAAATGTAGTTGTTTTTGATACTCTGTACAAAGCAGCCAAAAAACACTTAAGTAAAGTAACAAAGTCCATTTGTTCAAGTACTTTACACCACTGTGAGTCACACATTTGTCCGTGTACTTTTTGTTTTTGAGCTACAACAGTAAAGTAAACCAGATTACTTTTATTCAATGAAAAAGATTATTTAGCTCCTCAGAGATGGCAGGAAATATAGAGCTTTTTCCTTCTTCACCCACAGTACAGACATACACTGTGCAAAGTGTGAAAAACTGAGGTTTGTACCTGCTTGGTTTAGGCGAGGGGTGTTGCGGTGGTCTTGGCAGCCGGACTTGTTTACAAAGTCCACAACAAAATTCCAGGCCCACAATTAGTGATAATTGTTGAACTTGGCGGTTTCCAAAGAGAGAGAGAATGGAAAGTGTTCCAAAGCCAAAGGTCTCGGGAGGAAACAGAGCAGAAAAGGAAGATAGAAAGGATGCGGTGTGTTACGCAGACGTCACCCTTGTGTGTGAGAGATGCTGACGGGGTTTGGCCGCCCTGCCGGTCACGTGACTGCGTTTGGGAGTAATTAAGGGAAATGACCGGCCGTGCACTAATGAGCTTCAGTCCGTTTGACATTTTTCCATGTTACCATTTAAACCTTTCATATAAAGTTGGTCTGTCTGTCTATCTGTGTGTGTGTGTGTGTGTGTGTGTTTCTTTCTGTCTGCTTGTCTGCCTGTTTATCTGTGTCTTTCTGTCGGTCTGTCGGTCTGTCTGTCTGTCTATCTATCTTTGTCTGTGTGTGTCTATCTGCCTGTTTGTCTATCTTTCTGTGTGTGTCTATCTGTCTGTCCGTCTATCTTTGTCTATGTGTGTGTCTAGCTATGTGTCTGTCCATTTGTTCATCTCTCTGTGTAGCTGTCTGACTATCTGTCTGTATGCCGGCCTGTCCTGTTTGGATGTCTATCTGTGTTTATCTCTCTGTCCGTCTGTATATACGTCTGCAAACCTGTCTCTATCTATTTGTTCTGTCAGTCTGCTGTCAATCTATTTGTCTGTCTATCTTGTCATGTATCTCTGTTTGTTGATAAGTCAGTTTATTGCTCTGTCTTCTGTCTACTGCTCCTTTATTGGATATATATTTCTATCGATCTGTCTGTCTAATGATTTTTCTAATTATCTATGATTTTGTTATGAATGTCAATCAGCCTGTAATGTATTTATGCATCCACTCTGTAGTCCTTGATGTGTCTTGCTAGTGATTTCTGAAAGAGCGTTTTCTTCCTCCAGGACCCTATTCATTGAATGGCTACCGAGTACGAGTTTACAGACAGGATTCAGCCACCCAGTGGTTCACGGGTATCATCACCCATCACGACCTCTTCAGTCGCACTATGGTTGTCATGAACGACCAGGTATTTCACTTCAATTTATTGGATCCAAAAGGCATTTTTGACTAAAATGTTTAATTTCACTGAAATTGATAACTATTTGATTTAAATGAATAGAACAGTAAAGCTTAGAATGTGATGTTGTGTTAATAGGACATAATATTTATGGCATATTTTTATTTTTACTCTAGAAAAACTAAAGTAGTGTTGTGTTTCTCAATGTGCAGGTACTAGAGCCTCAGAACGTTGACCCCTCAATGGTACAGATGACTTTTTTGGATGATGTGGTCCATTCTTTATTAAAAGGCGAGAACATTGGCATCACGTCACGGCGCAGGTCCCGCTCTAGCCAGAATAGCAGCTCTGCCCACGTAAGCGTCATTGTCTCATAATACTTGAATGATTCGATATATCGATATATTACGGGTATCCAAACAGCTTCCCATTGGTCAATGGCGTGCAAATTGTCTAAATATATAATCTCTATAGCTCCCTTATAAAGTTTGCATTTGGTTGTGTGCACCTACTGTGGTTTTAACACTAGGTGGAACAAGAATGCGTTTAGTATAGTTTGAGGATAAAAGAATAGTTTGAGGATAAAAATATTTTTCAATGTCCAATGAAGAAAATAGAGGATGAAAACTTCAGCCTTTATCATCCGCTGGTAAGAATGATCGATTTTACCATGCGGACATAGCTCAAGCTTCCATTAAACATTACAATTGAAGCTACAT
The DNA here is from genome assembly GCA_028031935.1 of Paedocypris micromegethes. Lineage (NCBI taxonomy): Eukaryota > Metazoa > Chordata > Actinopteri > Cypriniformes > Paedocypris > Paedocypris micromegethes. Next base: position 12,208,330 of record CM051500.1, read on the forward strand.
TATTCAATTTCAATCTAATTTTGGCCAGATCATGTGTTGTTGAGACCAAAGTCACAGTTTTGTAAAATGTTTGTCAAGTTTTTCAAAAGCCACAAAAATTAAGAACCATGCAGAAATTATTTTGATCTATAAAGTTTATTGACAATTTTTTATCTAATATTGGTTGATTTTTTTTAACACACCCAATGATTTTATGTGCTTGAACTATTGACATTGTGTGCATGTGTGTGAGCTGTCGTAGTGTTTTTTCTGTAGCTAGCTTTTAAGTGCAGTTCCTATGTGCTTTTTATTTTTTGACTTGACTATAGTAGATATTTAGCAGCTTGAACACACATATCATTGATCCCTTCATCATTAACAAGACTTCTTTTCCACCTGTTGTTTTTTTCTCTCTTCCTCCTCTTCTTCTTCTCTGTTTCCCTGTTTTAAACATTAATTGGGAATATGCAAGCAGACCACAGGAGGGAGACCGAGCGGCTCTACAGGAATCACTCAGGTACCGGGCCGCACATCTCTCTCCGTAGCTATAGAGCAGCTTTATAGCCCTGTTTATGATAGCTGTCGCTCTCCAGCGTGTATCCCACAGTCCTCGCTTTGCAATAAATGCTTAACCTGATCCACACACTGTGCTTGCATGAATCGAGAGGATACGTAAGTATTTTGTGGACACGTGCTTTCCGGAGCCATAGGAACTCTTCTTTTAAGCCTAGCTTTGTGATCATGTTTGTTGTTGTTGTAACAAAAACGTGTTTGCTTTTGGGGGATTGTGGGGATTGAGAGAGAAATGCTTGTGAAGTTCTCTCACGTTTGCTCTTCTTGTTGTGTGTTTCAGGGTCACTACACACGTGCACAGGCCAACAGCCCCAGGCCCGTGATGAACTCCTCCGGCACCCCCAAACAGGCCTCTCAGGCCCAGCAGCAATCCCAGCATGCTCAGCAGCAGATTTCACAGCAGCACCAGCAGCAGTCGTCACCGGGGCAGCAGCGCAGTTTGCAACCTACACGCCGGAAAGGCTCCGACAGCAGCGTCCCTGATGATGAGAAGATTAAAGATGACAAATCAGACAGTGGAGGAAAAGGTGACCTTTGGTGGTTGTTTTTCTCTATTGTTGAGCAAGATGTCAAATGAGCGAAAAGTTGAAGTTTGATCTTCTGAGACTCTCTATCACGCTATGAGAGACTGCCTGTAGATTAAGTGGTGGTTGGATGTTTGTAATACGAAATGTTAAATTTACAGGTTATTGCTGTAGTTATATAATTAAAAAAATGGCTATTTTAGATTTAAGAACATTTGTTTAAAATGAAAAGCATGATGTGTGCAACATATAACAGAATAAATAATTATAGAAAATTTAAACAGTGCCAGTGAAACTCAAGTACAGTATTTATTGTGGCAAGGGAAATTAATGAATCTCTTTGCTTGTTTAGCACACAATATTTGAATAAACTAACAATATGTTTCTCCTCGAGTTTGCGGCAGCGTGAGTTGTGTTTTGCAACAAAGTCTTTGTACTCGTTGTTTTGCACTTGATTAAATTACGTGCTTGATTAAATGTTAAATGCGCTACATTTTGAGCCTCCTCCGGACAAATTCGCTGAGCACAATTTGCGGTTCGCCGTTTTTATTCACTTTGAAATAGACGTATATTTCATCGTCTCACCGTGCTCTAAGCTGTAGTGGTGTGTCGTACGCGAACGTGCTGCTCTGAGAGCCGATGCTTTGTGGCAAACAATAAGAGCACAGCCGGACTCAGCGGACTTTTAACAAGTACGAGTACTTTAGAAAATGTGGTATTGAATACCCAATACCGGTATCAGTTCATATCTACTAAAAGGGAAAAAAAATTATTGCATTGCAGTAGCAATTAAATTATTTGTTATTTGTATTTACACATATTAAAACAAACATGGTGTGTTGTGCAGTGTGAACTAAGTATGACACACCCAGTGTGAAATGCAGTGATTGATTATTTTTACATAGAACAAAAGTAGAATTATAGACTTTGTAAAAGAGAGTTTGTAAAATTAAAAGGAGACAAATCATAAGAGTCTTAAACGAATAAATGGAATAATCTAGTCTGGTTTTTATGTTACTGTTGGGAGAGAAAAAATAGTTTGGATGCTCCAGGAATTTAAAATTATTTTGGTGTTACTGAACAATACAATGAGCCACTGGAAGTGTTAACAGTCTCAAACGTTTGCATTATTGTTTCACAAAGAAATATTTTTTCTAGCTTTGAAATCTTTTGTAATCAATTTTCTGGTACCATTTCAAACAAGATTACAGTCAAGAGTTCTGGTGAGATAGTGAAAAACTATTCCTTCTCATTTTTCACATTCCATAATAAATCTGATATTTTTATTACATCTACTGAATATTTTCAGAAATAATGTCTTACATACTAAAGGTCCAGACTGAATCAATCAGACTTGAAATGGGGAATAAAGTATATCCTCCCACTCAGAAGAATTAGAGCATGATGATCCCTTGTGGACAGAGAACGTTCTCTGTTACAGCTTTGATGATAATGCAGGGCTTGTTGTGTTTGGCTCCGGCTAGTGTTATGTGCTTAAGTTGACAAAACCTTCCACTGGATATTTTTAGTGCCATGGTCTTGGCAGCATAGTTGCCCTGTAAAAGATTTTGTTAGATTCTTCCGTCCTAATTCCTGTCGTACAGTTCCAGGGTGTTTGTGAGGTGAGTCCTCGTCTCTGTACGTAAATGGATGCTTTTAAACGTGCATAAATTAAAGCAACGTCCCATCAATCAGTTTTCTAAAGCAGCACTTAAGGTTAAAATGGCCTTTAACCGAGACGCAATATGACGTCATTCTAATCCCCATTTCAGTAATCGTTTGGATGGAGTTCAGTTTCACTCAGCTTGTCTGGATCTTCACTGCCTGTGACACCTCTGTGTTTATTATCTTGTGGTGTTGACAGAAGGCTTTTGCTTTGTTTTCCAGACGCCTCAAAACACAGAAACAAGCAAACCAATAAAAGAAAGGGCGATGAAGAGGAGAAGGACTCTCTCAAGCGGCTCAAAGCAGAGACGTCTGACCTTTCCGAGAGCAGTGACTCTGATAACTCTAATAGACGCAGCGGAGACTCTTCTTCTGAGAGTGAGCTCAAATGCAAGACCTCCTCAAATGCTCCAGGTGATGGAGAGAATACCCAAGGATCTAAGACCGCAGATGAGCTGAGTGTAGTTAATAGACTCTCTCCTTGGAAAGAGACCCAGGAGAAAATTGTGAAGCCAATGGCCATCGATGCAGCTCACGGGTTGGAGAACGAGCGGCTCAGCGAGAGAAGATCTCCTCTGTTGTCTCTGACCTCCTGCACGCTATCCCAAGGCTCGGGACCTCCAGTTGAGGTCCAAAGCTGCATTGTTGAGATGAAAAGCACTGTGAAAACTCTCCCCAAGGACCACTACGCTACAGGGACACCCAGGACTCACACACCGAAGTGCATAATAGATATTACAGAGGACTCCAACGTGCCGCCCAGCTCCAGAGAAAACTCCCAGGCAGTGTTGGCCCTGCTGGAGTCACAGAAGTGTGACGCTTATGTCCCTGAGCCCAGACATTTGGTGCTAAATGCCTCTCAGACCGAGAGCAGGAGGGAGGATGCCGAGCAGCCGCAGCAGAACAGTCGCAGTATAGGAAGCAAAATGGAATTTGCTCATTCTGAGGTCATCAGACCAGTGGTGTCGTCCGTAAGCGAGTCAGCTGCCCTGGGGGAGAGGGGGAAGCTGCAGCCACAGTACAACGCATCAATGGTGATAAAAGCAGCTTTGCTTACTGAGGACAAACGGAAAGTGCAAAAGCTCAGTCCGTCTCCTGATTTGCCCAAACCCAAGTCCAACTCTTCCCCTGACATCCTGAAACCCAAGTGCAATCCGTCACCCGACGTTATCAAGTCAAAGACTCACAGTGTTCATGAGTCCAAGCCCAAACCAAATACATCCCCTGAAGTGTCCAGGCATAAACCCAGGCACGCCGAAAGCCCTGCAGCAGGCCGCTTTCCTCTAAAATCCGAGCCAGATGTGCCGCGCTCTAGTTTTAAGCCTGTGCTGGCACGTGGACTTCAGTCGGAATCCACCAAAAGCCCCCTTGTCGTGGACAAAAACGAGCATTTTACAGTGTACCGAGACCCTGCTTTGTTGCGTCCGGAGTCTGACAGCAACCACGTGGCTTTCCTTCACTCCCACCTTCATCCGCTCCACGGTTCTTCTCACGCCACATGCATCACACCCGGTTCACACCATCCATCCCATCTTCTCCCCACTTCATCCATCAACCACTCTGTGCATCATCCACACCTGCTGCCCACTGTGCTTCCCGCTATCCCCCCTGCGTCTCTCCTGGGAGGTCATCCCCGGCTAGACTCTGCTGGGATTAGCCACATGGCCCTGGCCCACCATCATCCCCACCAGCAGCAGCAGTTCCTCCAGCAGCAGGCTCCGCTTCTGGCCCAGGCACATGGAGGTGCCTCGTTTAACCAGCTTGGCCTCTATCCCATCATCTGGCAGTATCCCAATGGTACCCATTCCTACCCACCTGGGTATAAGTGGGTACATCAGGAGAATGCTGTTAATTCCGATTCCAGCTTGCGGAGGGTAGGTGGTAGCGTCTGTACACATCTGTGGGACTGTTTGTAATTAGGGATTTATCAGTACAATGAGAATCTGATGAAAACAAAATAATCTGAGCCACTGAAACTGTGATGTGTGTATCTTAGATCTAAGCTACATGTAGCGCAGTTTCTGTGCAATAATCTGGTCAGACCAGCCAGTAGAAATGCAGCTACTTTCGTTACAAAGCATGAGAGACGAGAGCTGGCTCAGTGGTTTCATCGGTCCATCTGCCTGAATGTGAGATCACTGATGCTGGAAGGCAACAGTGAAGTCAGAATAAAGATCATGACGTAGTGTCACCTTGCTCAATTTACTTTTTTTTTCATGACATTATGATTATTGATAATTGATAATATGATAATTATCACTGATGTCATATTTTAATATATTGTTTAACTTTGTTTTTAACTGATCTGAAGACGTGTAAAAACAATGTCATTAATAGAATATTTTGAAATCTTTCATTTAAAAATAAACCTTTTATTGGGGGGGATAAAACTGGGGATTTTTTTCTGGGGAATAAAACATTTATATATGCGGTCAATCACATGTGGTAAGAAAAGCAACAAATAGTCAATGTTTAAAATATATTGTAAATATAGATTGTAAACATTTAAATAAATGTAAAAAGTACTGTGAAGCTGTGAATGTATATAGGATAATCTTTATTGTCATTGCACAGTGGTGCAACAAAATTAAGGTGCATGTACAAAGATAAAAAGTATAAGAAGAATAAGAACTAGTCTGTGCAAAAAAAGTAATAAACAATGTAAACTGTACATGTAAACAAAGTAGTAAACAAAGGCAGTGCAAATATAGAAACACAGGGGTATATACATACTTATACACATATGTAGTCAATCTTCTGCTCAGTTTATTGTGGTTTTATGCATTACAGAACAGTGTTTTGCCTTTGGTGCATCATGAACTTTTGTGTGGGTGTGTGTGTGTGTGTGTGTGTGTGCATGACAGAACACTCCAAGTCCCTGGCTGCACCAGCCCACCCCTGTGTCCTCAGCAGACAGCATTGGGATTTTGAGCCATGTCCCGGGCAGACCGGCCAGCGCCGAGCCGCATCGACCCATTAAAATCACCTCACACTCCAGCCCGCCTCTCTCTAAAACCCCTGGAGAACTCCACAAAGAGTGAGCAACCACACACACACACACACACACACACACACACACACACACGTCTCTCTCTGCCATTAACACACACTGTTAATCCATTCCCACAGTCCTGTAGTGCCGGGAACTGCAACCAACTGTTAAATACCTTGTGACCTGAGGTGGAACAAACGGCATGTGATAGAAGCAGTGCACACTCATTCAGTGTTGCTGTGCATAATTAAACTATTCTAATATGGCCTGCTGACGATCTGAACTCCTTTCATCCAGCACTATTGCCTAACGTCTAGATTTTACCAGTATCTCAGTCAAGTCAAGTCAAGTGTTTTTTGTAGAATACTTCTCTAGCCACACATTATGCATTCATGGGTTTAATTTTTTCTAGTAATGTCAACCCCCACTGAATCGGCCATTTAATAAAACTCAAATGAATTATTAAATAAAAATTTATTTTTTTTGGGAAAATAAAAATTTTTTCAAACAAAAAGTTAAAATAAAAAGTAGTAATTTTTTAGAGGAAAGAATAATTTTAACAGCCAGAACTTGTTTTTGTGTCTCCAGGGATCAGGAAAAGAAGGCCTTTGTGGATCCCATGCGCAGCCTTTCCAGTAGCCATCTGAAGCAAGAGCCTGATCGAAGTCAAACGCCCACCAGTAAAGAACTACAGCGTCTCTACCTGGAGTCTACCCATAGCAAACAACAGATTCCTCCTCGCATGGCTCATGATGGACCAGACCGCACCAGCAAGTACAAGGAAGAGAACAGGCGAATCCTTCTGGAGAGCATCAAGATGGCTCCCTACACAGCCAAGATCCGCAGCGGAGAAAGCGAGCGAGAGCCCTACTCCCGCATTTCCTCTACACCCAAGAGTCATGAGAAAGAGCTAGATCATTCTATGGCTGAGCTGTATAGGTACAAGCACACTGTGACTCAATCCCTTCCTCAAACCAACTACTTCACCACTCTATCTAACAGTGTTGTGAATGAACCACCACAACTTTACCCTTCAAAAGAGCTTAATTCATACTTAAGTAAGGCATCCGCTTCCATGGGCCCTTTACCCTTGGGATCCTATGCCTCCAGCCACACAAAGTCCCTGTCAAAGCCACCTCCTCTCATAAAGCACCAGCCAGATGGTGAGGGACTGGTGGGTAAGATCACTGAGCAGCTCAGTCAACAAGGCCCTGTTCCTTCTCTCAGCACGTCGGTGGTAATGGTGAGTGAGCGCTGCAGCCCTACCATCTCTCCCTCTGGTCATCTCAAAGGCATGCCCGCCCTGCGCAGAGCACCTGTAGTTTTCCCACCAACCCAACAGGCTCTAGACCACAAAGATGTCACCTACGGTCGTCTTTCCCCACCCACCCTCACCCCTATTCAACCTGTAAGCTCAGCAGGAAAAGTCTCAGAGCAGCAGAAGCCACCCACCCTACTCCCAGAACTACGGGATGACAAGAGTAGAGTCGAGCTGGGCTCGGCAGAATCCTGGAGGACAGGTGGTGGACTAAAGAGCCATGAGAAAATGGCCTGGCATTCAGAGAAGCCACAGCCAGCCATGGCATCTGTTATTGTTCGCCCTTCCACTTGCATCAAATACGATGGTTCGGCCGGTCCAAAGATGCCCTCCAAAGAGCAGCTTGAGAGCAGATTGTTTGTGTGCCGGACTCAGGCAGATAGCCAGAAAGTGACAGAGAATAAGGATTCTGGGAGAGTCATTCTACCAAACACAGTTTTGGATGATTCTAATGACCAGTACAGCAAAAATGTTATTAGATCTTCACCGGGTGGCAATACACATTCAGTGGCCCATATATCCAGAACTAATGATCCTGCAGCTTCTTCTAGCAAGACATTCAACACACAGATCCTCAATGGAGGAGATCTGTCTTTCTCCACCTCGGGCACTAACAGTGGCTGCGGAACTGATGTCTACATTTCAAAGAACCGCATTCCCACAACTGTAGATTCACAGGACGTACCGTCTTCGCGTGTGCTGATTCAGACGAATTCTGTTGGCACAACCCAGCCCTACTCAACTAGCTTTGTTCACCTGAAGAAGGCCAAAGCAGCTCTGGCTGCAGCACAGTCCCGTGGCTCCAGCAGCGCCTCGGAGAGTGAAAGCGGAAGTGTCAGATCCTCTCAAGACTCGCCTACCCTTATCCAGGAAAATTCCATGCCCAGCAACTCTGCCACCAAGTCCAGCCCGCTGCCCAATGGACAGCCAATCCAGGTGTGCCAGCCCAACTACCATAAGCTGAAGAAAGCCTGGCTCACGCGGCACTCAGAGGAGGACAAGAACACACACAAGCCGGAAAAGGACAGCAGTGCAATTTCTGAATTAATAAAGCCATGTTCCGTCAACCTGATTGCCCCTGCTTCCACTGATGCGGATATGGGCAAGGACAGCAGAGGACAAGAGGACAAGCTTTCCCAGGATGACAGGAAGACGCGTCATGCCCCCAAGCGAGCATATGAATCTGGCTCTGAGAGTGGAGATGATTCAGACTCTAGTGAGAGCAAGCTCGAACAAAGGACTAAAAGGCAACCTAAGCCAACTTATAAAAAGAAGCAGAATGACATGCAGAAAAGAAAGGGAGACAATGAGGAGGATGAGATGAAGCCCAATGGTATTTTCCGGAGTGCAAAAGAGAAAACCAAGCTCAAACTGGCCAGTACTAGTAAGTGTCTCTACCTAGTGTGTGTCTATACAAACACATTTGAGCAGTGTGTGTGTGCGCTTGAAAGAGAGACTGTGTTCTTTAGAGTGTGATAAATAAAATTTTATTATTTTAATATGATACATTTAATTACAACTTTTATTAATAAATCCACCTTGACTTTGTAACAACTGCAACTATAATGTAACTATAAAAGTGTTTTGTTTATTGATTCAGATGTGAAGCTTCATAAATGTCTGAATATCAGTAAAAGCATCTCAAACAATCGCCAGTGAATGACTGACTGAGAAAACAAAAGGATTTTTCATACACATTCCTCTAGTTACAGCTTTTTATAGTAGTTAATCCTGACAAACATGCTATTTTACTATATGAGAGTTTATAACGATATTATAAAATTCTTGTAATAATATTCTTGCTAATATCAATTTCTTCTGGATTTCTAACCTGTAGAATAGTTTCATTTTTCAATCAAAACACTTTCCGCTGTAAAATTGTATATTCCACCCCAGATTATTATTTTTTATTTCATAAAATATTGTGTTTCACTGAGGAATAACATACATTATGTTAGTGAAATGAGCTCTGAACGTGGTGTCATGTTGACTTTGGGGTTATGAAAAGGTTTGCCGTGTGTGAGAAAGAGAGGATGGTGTAACTGATGAACATCTGGCGAGCAGCTGTGGATAAGACATGTAGATCTCAGTCTGTGGGAAAAACATGAATCCCAGTCAACCTTCAATCATTCCGAACGTGCTCATATTTTACAGAAGAGTAAGACCACGGCCCCCCATACTTCGAGTCGAAGAATAATGCGTGACCTAGACATGTCCTTTCTCTTTTTTTCACTCTTACAAGATGGCTATTTTCTTTAGGTTATCAGTTTCTTCTAGTTTTATGATCTTTTGAGACATATCGAAATTAAACATGCTCCGTATGATGTCTTTATTTACTTTGATGATAATTGTAAGCTCTAATTTGGCTTCCCAGGATGGAAAGTGTTTTTTGGGATAGCCTGTAAAGTTAAAATGCATCTTTTTGTAGATGGAATCCCACGGTCCGTCCTAAAAGACTGGAGGAAGGTGAAGAAGCTGAAGCAGACTGGAGAATCCTTCCTACAGGATGACTCCTGCTCCGAAATTGGACCCAACTTGCAAAAGTGTAGAGAGTGTCGGTCCATCCGCACAAAGAAAGGGGAAGAGCCTGTCCACTCACCCGTCTTTTGTCGTTTCTATCACTTCCGCCGGTGAGTGTGAGCATCTTCGCTTACAGCTGGACATTCATCAGTCGTCTCTTTATCTTTTCTGACATCACTTGGTCAATAATGGCACCACTGTAGTTGTTCTTCACAGTCATTACTGAAATGACTCAATAATCACCAACATCGATGTACTTTACTGCCATTTATATGGACTACAGTGGTGCTGTATTTCCATAAGAACGATTAATTATAAAACATTTGAATTTTAATCCAATTCCATTCACAAATTTCATTCATGAATGAAGGTGCCTACTGTTTTGGATTCTGTGGTGATGAGGTGATGCTTGTCTGGCTGAACTCTCATTCCTCCTCTTCTCTGCCTCTCATGTCCAGGCTTTCCTACAGTAAAAATGGAGTGATCCGGATCGATGGCTTCTCTTCACCCGATCAGTATGACGAAGAGGCGCTCAGTCTTTGGGCTTCAGATGGATATGAAGAAAACAACCTGGACCTGGAGACATCCAAATACATCCTCGCACACATCGGAGACAAATTCTGTCAGCTGGTTATGACAGAGAACACCGCTACCACATGGATGAAGAAAGACGGTGTGTAACGCGAGCTCGTATTTCAACCTAATATGCCATCATTATGTAATAATAAGCCAAAGCCAGTTTGAATGACAGTGGTCCCTGCCGGCTAACTTTACTTCACTGTTATGAACACGATTGGAGGTTCCTGTCATCTCTGTTTTCAGTGGTCTCAAGTGAAGCTTGTGCTATTAGATTTAGAGCTGGAACAATGCTAACTACAGCTTTGAGACGCTAAATGGTCTTTCCATGATGAAAGGCAAATGTAAAAACAACTTTGTGAATGTGTGTTTCATCCGTCTCCTGTTTGGTTTGATTCACAGCCAAGATCGCCTGGAAGAGAGCGGTCCGCGGAGTGCGAGAGAGCTGCGACGCATGTGAAGCCACGTTGTTTAACATTCACTGGGTCTGCCAGAAATGTGGATTTGTGGTGTGTTTGGACTGTTACAAGGCCAAGGAGAAGAAGAGCTCCAAAGGTTAGTGGAGACGTTCTTCTTCACACGCATCTGCGCTCACTGTCTTTCCAATTAGATTTCACAATAATCAACGTAACGAATATTTAATTTTACTATCTGTAGCAGGTTGTGCACGGATTGTATGATATCTGTCATTGGTCTTTCGCTAACCTAAAATTGTTCAACAGGTTCAAGAGAGTATTTTACTCTTGTTGTTGTTTTGCTTCTTTGCAAGTATGAACAAGTAATTGCTAAATACAAACTCAATATCATGTACGAAAAGGTTTATCTTAGAGATCATTCATGGATCGTTTTCATGGATATTTAGGTTTTTGTCATCTAACAATATTCACTTTTTTTGTGCAGACCAATCTAAATAGCAGATTGTCAGTGTGTGCTGTGGGATTATCAGGTTATGGCATCTGAGCTAGTCTGAGCTATATTTACTGTGCGGTGAGAAGAAACAATCTCTGAGTAGCATCACTGCTTAGTATCAAACATCTCAAACACACTAGATGTCTAGTGTAACACTAGATGTTTTTTGTTTTTTTACCGAAAGACTATCTTGACTACATGTTTCTTTCATGTTATCGCAAAAATGTTTTTAAGGAAAAAGAAGAGTATTAGATTAATGGTCATTACATTTCAAGGAATAAAATGAAATTCTTGACAATATTTCTGTTTCGATAAAATTAGTTTTTGAGAAATTATACTTAAATGAAACTAAAAATGCTGAATCCCAACACAGATTTGCGGTTGTGCTGAAACGGTCAAGCTGTGTTTTCCCAGATGTTTTCCTGTAGCCCCTCATTTAGTTCCCACTTCCTGCAGTGGCTCTTCCTGTTTCCTCCAGGCCATTAATAGAACCTTTGGCTCTAAAGGTGTCAGTCCTTTCTGAATTACATCTGTCTGCCTTTTCCCATAAATCTCAGCGCTCTGTGTTTACTTTGAAGCACAAACAGCATGAGTTCAAAAGCGGTTACAGGTCTGCTGGCTTTAAACATCACTCCCAGTCTTAGAAAGCTTTGCTCTTTGTGTGTTTCTCTGCAGACAAAGAGTTGTACACCTGGTTGAAGTGTGTGAAAGGACAGCCGCATGATCACAAGAACCTGATGCCAACACAGATCATTCCAGGAACGGGTATGGAAAGAGTCTGGCCTTGTCTCAAGACAAGAAAAAGAGTTTTAAATTTTGATGATGTGTTTCAGTTCTGACGGACTTGATGAACACTATGCACATGCTCAGGGAGAAGTACAGCATTAAATCTCACTGCTCGTGCTCAACGAAACAGAACTCCGTCCTCAGCAAACTGGCGTCCACCAACGGCGTGTCTCAGGTCAGATCTTCAACTTTTTCTGATTAATCGCATGTCTTTGCTGAGATGAGTACACACTGTGAGTAAACCAGACACTACTACTGATGTTTATATCTTTGCCGTTTTAAAGTCAAATTAAGTGTAAATAAATATTTAGAGACAACTATATATATATATATATATATATATATATATATATATATATATATATATATTTATATGTGTATATATATAAATATATATATTTACATGTGTATATATATGTATATGTATATCATTTACCTTTCCTTAATTTGTCCATTTGCACATATTCTAATTTGTTTTGTTGTAGCATTTTACACAGTTAAACTTTCCCAAAGAAGATAACATCAAAATGTGTTATTACAACATAAATCACAAGAATAACAACGACAATTACAACAACAATACTACACACACACATACACACACGCACGTGCGCGCATGTATCCTCTTATGCCTGCATCAAAGCAAACATCTCTTCACACATTTGTATCCATTGAACAATCCACAGACACGTGATTTCAAATGAAGTAAAAATAATTTTATAAATATTTAAATATAAATATTGAGTTTAGGTACAAGGTGTAGTCAGTGTGTGTGTGTGTGTAAACAGTGTCTCACACCCTCTCAATCACAGCAGTTTCTCACATTCTGTTCTGCTGTGGTATGTGGAACACAGTGGCGCTTCACCTCTGGGTGGCTTATATTTATCCGCCACTCTGACCTCTGTGTGCAGGTGCTACAGAACGTGCTCAATCACAGCAACAAGATCTCTCTGTGTAAGCCTGAAGGCGGCCTGCAGAACGCCTCGCTCAACGGAGGCACCAGCCCCGCCAGCGACACCAGCACCGACAGCAAGTTCACCCCGCCCGAGTCCCAGTCGCCGCTGCACTTCCTGGCCGACCTAGCTGAGCAAAAGTCCCGGGAGGAGAAAAAGGGTGCGTTTAAGGGCTTCGTCCTTGATTTTCCACCCTGTGCCATGGTCTTGTGTGTGTTGCAGAGCTGCCACTACATGTTCTTCCACCAGCCATCCACTCAATGTCTTTCACACATTCACACATGCAATAAAAGAATACATGAAGAGCTCTCATATCTTACAAAAATTAAAGTATTTTTATATACAAAAAAACTATTGTTTTTTTCGTTAGGAAGTGTACCGTAGTTTATTTATTCTTTATCTTACATAACGCTGTAAGCAAAGCATAATTAATACAACCCTTTCTATCTATCTATTTTCTGTAAATTTATTTATTTATTCATTTATCATTTATTATTCTTAAATATTGGTAGCCCAATTTGCCACATCATGAAATAGTATTGCAGTGACAACTTGAGCGGAGATGAAGCTTAACACAAAATATTTATCTACACACTACACACAAACACATAGCTTTTTTTATTTACAAAGCGTCTTCTAAAACGACTTGTTTTCCAGCATGGGCACTGAGACTGTAATAACTCACTTGTTGTGTCTTTCAGAAAACAAGGAGTCGTGTAAGGTGAAGGAGGAGAAGGAGTCTGATGCGCTGGACTCTCTCCACAGTAAAGCGTCTTCCCTGGAGCAGGGCTCCACGCTGCGGGATCTCCTCACCACCACTGCGGGGAAGCTGCGTCTGGGCTCCACAGACGCCGGCATCGCCTTCGCTCCCGTCTACTCCAATGCCACTCAGGTCAGGAGTTCAGCCTGTTTTCTTAGTCCAGATTAGTGGTTTTTGCTTTATGCAATTCTTCAATTTGAAGCCTTCGACATTGTAACTTCATTTACCGTATTTAAAATATAGAAATGTATCGGAATTCACTTCCATGTGAAAAAGGGGCTAATGAGATTTAGAGCATTTTGCTTGCATACCACCATAAAGCAAATTCTGATTTATGAAAATGATTTCTAAATATGATTTCTAAAATTATTTTTAGTAATTCAGGTTGTTTGCTTTGGTCACCATATAAATACAAATTCTTATGAACAGATTTGGACTTTGTTTTTAATTTTTTTTAATCCAAAAACTGCTATTATAATATTCAAGTAATAAAAGTACAGTGATGTGCTATTAGTCCAAAGTGCAGAAAACCCGTGTAGACTATTAGTCAAATCCTCTTCTCAGTTCTGTCCTTGTTGATTCTGCCACAGATCGTGAAGAGTGGACGCAGCATGCCCAACATCCTGGATGACATTATCGCCTCCGTGGTGGAGAACAAGATCCCGGCGAGCCGTGGTCCCAAGCTGAGCCTGAAGCTCGAGCCTCTGGAGGAGCCTAAAGTGGAGAAGAAGAAAGCGGCAGAAGAAGTGTGCAGACAGTTTGCAGACATCCCGCACTGCTGGCTTTACAGCCACCGGCTGCTCTGGCTCAAAGATCATCGCAACAGCAACAACTGGAAGCTGTTCCGCGAGTGCTGGAGACAAGGACAGGTCTGGGTCACACTTTCACTCCATACACACTCGCTGCGTTTAGCTCTTTACTACAGCAAAATAGTATGCATTAATGCATTAATTTTTACTTTATTATTAGTAGTAATATTTTTGTGAAATTAACCAGGAGTCTCTCACAATCGTTTTTTGTTTAGCAAGTACTGTAAAAGCATGAACTTCACTAGCCTGCATTATTTTCAAGGAAGTCAAACTAAGGAGAGAGCGCCCTCTGCTGGCTATAGTTTTTAGCATATGTCAGCACATTTGTCAATTTAGTTGCTGTGTTTATTAAAATAACTAGTGAAGACATCTTAATTTGACACTTGACTCATTCAGAAAAACGATTGCTGTATGATAAGCTTTTTCACATAACCACCAGAACCCCCTTTTTTTTTTTTTTTACAAAGATTTCTTTAAAGTCCTGTACTCTTCGAGTTGTGTAATAAGGCAGGGTCGTGCCTGCAGAATATCTCACCGGAAGATGCGCTTCAAATACACAAGTGAATAGATGAAATATTTTCTGGCAGTTTTTGCGCTTCTTGTTCAGAGATGACATTTATTACCTTTTGCTCAGCGGATTGTGATTGCAACGGTTACAGGAAGTGCAACTAAAGCTTACAGGACGTCCTACTAAAATAGTACTTTTTCTTAATCTGATGTTCTAAATGTCATTGCTGCTTTCTGGAAAATGTTCTATCAGCTACAGTACCGTTCAAAAGTTTTTGGTCTCTTTGCAATACATAATGTATCTACATAAGTATATAGTAGCACATTTCCAACAACTGTCACTCCAGTGGTACTTTAATGGTACAATGTGTTTGCTAATTGAGTCAGAAGGATAATGGAGGATTGGAAAATCCTTGTGCAATCATGTAGCAGTGCTGGAGACACTATAAAAATACTATAAAAAATACATCAAACTGACCTTCCCTTGAGCAGGTTGAGAATCTGGAGCATCGCATTTGTACGGTCAATCAAACGCTCAAAATGGCCAGAAATAGAGAACTTTCATGTGAATCTAGAAATAACGGCCATTCCATTTGAGAAATTGCCAAGAAACTGAAGATTTGACCCCAATCTTTTGTACGGTAGTGTAGATTCAAGTGTAGTGAAGATTCAAGAACAAAATTCTCCAGATTCTGCCAGTTGAAGAGCACTATTGAAAGCTGAAGCCATTGTGTGTGAGGCGCTAATGGGTCGCGTGTGATGTTGTTGCAGCCGGTGCTGGTCTCTGGGGTTCACAAGAAGCTTAACAGCAGCTTGTGGAAGGCCGAGTCTTTCAACCAAGAGTTTGCAGACCACCAGGGTGACCTTCTGAACTGCAAGGATGGAGTGATGTCTAACTCTGGCATCAAGGAATTCTGGGATGGCTTTGAGGATCTCACCAGTGAGTGTCGCTTCCATTCTGCGACTCACACATACACACACACACACACACACGCACACACAACAGAGTTAACACCAGTTCTTCTCCACAGAGCGGCCCAAATGCAAAGACGGGGAGAGTGTGGTGTATCGTCTGAAGGACTGGCCTTCAGGAGAGGAGTTCATGGCCTTGATGCCCTCCAGGTCTCTGTCTTCTTCTCATCAGTATCGGCGTGACTGTCTCACTCTGACTGTCTGTCTGACTCTGACTCGGACTCAAACAATCTCACACAAACACACACACACTCAGAATGTGAGTGTTAAGCTCAGAAGAGCATCATCTCATGGGGTGTGTTTATCTGCTGTAGATATGATGATCTGATGAAGAATCTGCCCATGCCCGAGTACTCCGACCCCGAGGGAAGCCTCAACCTGGCGTCTCATCTGCCCTCCTTCTTTGTGCGGCCGGACCTGGGCCCTCGCCTGTGCTGCGCTTATGGTGTGTCAGCGCTTTTCTGGAGGCTTCTTCTGAGGAAGACTCAGTGACTGACAGAGTGTGTGTGTGTGTGTGTCTTAGGAGTGGCGGCGTCTCAGGAACAGGACTTTGGCACAGCCAATCTTCACATGGAGGTGTCTGACATCATCAGCGTTCTGGTTTATGTGGGCGTGGCCAAGGGCAATGGTGTCCTGTCTAAAACAGGTGGGACTGACGCTGTCACGTGACTTGTGCTTCACATTGTTTCTTATCTTAAATAAACAGTTTTTGTTTAGTTGCATTGCTCTTTCTCTCTCTCTCTCTCTCTCTCTCTCTCTCTCTCTCTCTCTCTCTCTCTCTCTCTCTCACACACTTTCTGTCCCTCTTTGTACTGTCTTTGTCATAGTCATAGGGATAATCATAGCCATTTACTTAACACCAACAACCAGACGATCAAATGAATAAAAAGCAACAAATATCTTATTCACATGTGCGCTTTGAGACAGTTAAAACTGTGAAAAGCGTCTTACATTAAAACTTTTTACAGCTGCTTTGAGTTGGTTTGCGACACTTTTTTAATAAACTTTACTCTCTCTCTTACTCATACTTTCTCTTTCCCGCACACACACTTACCCTCACAGTTGTGCTCTCTCCCTCTCTTTCCTTCTGTCTCTCTGTCTCTCTATATTTAGTGTTTTCATCAAAGATGAGGAGAATGCAAAAGTGTGACTCTCCCTTGCATAGTTAATTTTTAAATACTGCTTGCTCTTCAAAAGAGAACAGCACACTGGCCCATGTTCTAAACGTGTGTGTGTGTGTGTGTGTGTGTGGCCCTCAGGAGTGCTGAAGAGGTTGGAGGAGGAAGACCTGGATGAGAATGTAAGGAAGAGATTAAAGGACTCGAGCGAGACCCCCGGAGCTCTGTGGCACATCTACACCAGCAAAGACGGCGAGAAGATTAAAGAGTTTCTGCACAAGGTTCTTCTCATTTCCTTTCCTCTCTGCTGCTCATGCGTTCTCCTCTCTTTCACACACACACACCCCCAAACACACACAGCTCTCTCAATCTCTCTTGTTGTGAGTTCAGTGGTGGTAAGGTGAGATTGTGTGTGTTGTGTGGCAGGTGGCGAGGGAGCAGGGTGTGGAGATCCCGGACGATCAAGACCCCGTCCGAGACCCCGGCTGCTTCCTGACTCGCAAGCTGCGGCAGCGACTGCTGGACGAACACGCCATCCAGGGCTGGACTGTGCTTCAGTTTCTGGGAGACTCTGTCCTCATCCCGGCTGGAGCTCTACACCAGGTCTCTCTCTCTCTCTCTCTCTCTCTCTCTGCCCACTGTCTTTCACTTTAACTGTATTATCAGTTTCAGATCTCCCCTTTTCTCTAACTTTTTTTTCCTCTCTCTCTTACTCTTTATGTCATTCTTGTCTCGTCATCTTTTATTTTTTTCTTTCTCTCTTATTCTTTTTTCTTAGTCACTTTCTCTTCATCACTATCTCACATGTTCTGTCCTTGCTATGTTCTCACACTCACTTTTATATCTGTGTGTTTGTATTTATGTTCATGCAGGTGCAGAATCTTCACAGTTGTGTTCAGGTCATCAACGACTTTGTGTCACCGGAACATGTGGGGCATTCGTTCCACTATACACAGGAACTCCGATCCTCCAAAGAGGAAGTCAACTACGAAGATAAGCTACAGGTAAACTAGTGTCCTGAAAAAACTAGTTCACCCTTTCTGCATCCGTCTATCCATCCATCCATCCATTTCCCCAAACCCATCCATCCATCTGTCTCTGTCTTTTTCACTTAGTGTGTTCATCTTCTTTTTGTGTGTCAGGTCAAGAACATCTTTTACCACTGTGTGAAGGATGCTGTAGGAACACTGAAGAGATGCAGTGCAGAGCAGGAGGAACATGAGGACACTAACTCATGACCCCCTGCACACCCACCCTGGACCCTCAACCTCCAGTGCCAAGTGTGTGTGTGCGTGTGTGCGTGTGTGCGTGTGTGCGTGCGTGCGTGAGTGTGTGTGTGTGTGTGTGTGTGTGTGTGTGTGTGTGTGTGTGTGTGTGCGTGTGTGTGCGTGTGTGTGCGTGTATGTGTGTGTATGTGTGTGTGTGTGTCACTTGACGTGGAACTGTTCGTCTGTTCACATTTTCAACTTTATCTTCACTTGTTTTTCTTTCATACTGTCAAGTTTCAGTGGAAAGTTTGTATTTATTTCGATCGATGTATGTAAATGTGACTGTACAGTTTGCGAATGGATTCACTACTTTGGAGACTGAAAGTTACTGTGAGAGAGAAAGAGTCATATTGTATCTCTGAGAAAACGAACTGCCAAACACTTGTACACATTGTAAAGTTGGATTATGTAAAGAAAGACTTGATGAAATACACACTTCAGTTTTATTAAGAAGTATTGACCTTTACAGAAAAGTTGTAATTTATTTAAGAAAACTTGTTTCTCCTTTTTATGTTATATATAGTGAACTTTTGAAGTTCCGTGAAAAGAGGAAAGCGTACTATGCCATGTAAATATATACATATAAACATTCACTGATGTATTTTTTTAAACATGACTTGCTTCAATTTCAGATTTTTAAGTGCAAGTGTTACATGCTTTGTACATTGAAGTTCAAAGGGTTTTACATTTTCCATTAAAATGGATTTATCAAATTAGCGGCTTGTTGACTTTCTAGTGTGTGAGTGTATTTTTTTTTTCATTTAATACGTCTGCAGTAATGAAGATAGTAAGCTTTCTGTAAGGTGCACAGCAGCATTTCTCCCATGAGATGAATTTAGAAATAAGTTTAGATGGATTGTTGCTTTTTTTTGACAATTTTTGGACAAATCAAAAATGTATTTTAAATGATGGTAGAAAATTAAGAAATACGTGTGATAAGAGTTAAATATTAAGCAATAGAGTATGTAAAATATATATACTCTACTGTACAATATATAAAACTACCAGCTTCCTGTGACCTTGCAAAGGAGTAAGTGGTAAATGGTTGGAAATCTACAGTATAAACACGTGGATTGAAGACCATAGGAGGTAATGTGTTACCCAATGTGTGAACTGATGGTACTGTAGGGTGGGTTCATCAGTGACTGTCCGGGGGTGGACGGGGAGGCAGTTGAGTCTCATGACTACCTGGTGGAGGAAACTGTTCTTGAGCCGGCTGGTTTTGGCTTGGACAACAGCAGGCTTAAGTAGCTGTGTAGTGGATGGTGTTGTTCCCCACAATCCTGATGGCTTTCCGGGTGAAGCTGGAGGTATAAATGTCTGAGAGGGCGGGGAGAGAGACACCAGTGATCCTCTCAGCTGTTGTCACGATGCTCTGCAGAGTCTTTTGGCGGGCTACGGTGCAGAATCCTACCACACCGTCATGCAGCTGGTCAGGATGCTCTTGATGGTCCCCCTATAAAAGGGGTGAAGCTCTTGCTCTTCTCAGTGTCTGGAGGTAGTACAGGCGTTGTTGGGACTTTTTTGCCAGTGATGCAATGTTCTGGTTCCAGGAGAGGTCTTCAGAGAGGATCTTGGCGCTGCTCACACTTTCCACTGCTGCCCCAATGACGGTTAGTGGGGGATGCTGGGTGTGTGCTCTTCTATCACCCACCACAGTCGTGTCATCCGCAAACTTAAACAGTAGGTGTGAGCTGGATGTTGGAGTATCGTCATGAGTGAGCAGTGTGAAGAGGAGGGGGCCCAGCACACAATGTTGTCCTTGGGGGGCTCCCATGTTCATTATTACGCTGCTTAGGGTGACCAATCGTCCTCTTTTCCCGGACGGATTTTATAAATTCACGAAAATGTCCGGGTTTCACTCTTTTTCATTATGCAGGTTCAGGATCATTACGCGTGTAGGTAAATTGACCGGCGCTTTGAACACAAAACACGGCACTACTTTATGAAATCACCTAGATGATGCATTCGGGCGTGCACACACACACTCTCTCTCACACACACACACACAGTGCTGCTTCACAAATTAACTGCAAAAACTCACGTACGTCTCGGTCGGTACAAGTGTAAAGCTATATATATATGTGTGTCATTGTCAGGTTCTGGAGATCTCTAAGCTCACATTGTAAAAAGCCCCAAGCTTTGTATCTTTGTGAAACTCTTCTATTATTCTTCTTATCAAGAGATATTGTTGAAGCTGGATTTATTTTAACAGAATAATTGATATTTAGAACATTATTTATACCGGTATATTATTATTATTATTATTATTATTGTTATTATTAATTATTTTCAAAGAGTCCAAGACTAATTTGGACTAATACTAATTGGAAGACAATCTTACAGATGTACTTTTATTGTATTAGAGTTAATTTTGCCCAATTGTGTGTGTGTGTGTGTGTGTGTGTGTGTGTGTGTGTGTGTGTGTGTGTGTGTGTGTGTATGGCCAAAAAAAATGTGCTTGGAACCTGGAAGGACGGTTTTAATTTCAGAAAGCACCTGGAACACAATGGTGAGCCTTCTTTTAGCTACAATATAATCAGAGACTCGGTTATGTGAAAAGAAAGATTATTCACACTAGACTCAGCCATCCATGTCTCCTAGGCCTTTTTGTTCACCAGTGTCTAAATGTCGGAAGGCAAGAATCAGCTTCAATCTTTTCACATAGTTGTAATTGATCCAAATGTCTTGGTATGCTGCAGTATTTCATATAGTGCAGCATTGAGTATCAATTTGGTTAAAGGACACCGTGTAAATTGTTTGTTTAAATTTCTAGTTTGTCAAAATAAACAAAGGCGTTACGTTTACAGACGAGTCCTTTGCGAGATGAGAGACTCTCGTCACTAGAGGGAGCCAAGTCATCAACACCGAACTACCTACTTAAAAGTTCCACTGCTGTCGGAGCCCGGAGAGTTTATTTACTGCTACTTACGGAGGATAGTGGAACTCATCTTAAACCAGAAAAGCGCACTGACCATTATCTCTTCTCAGGTTCGAAAAGCAGGCCAACATATAAACAAAAAATTTACTTATGGTTTATCTAAACAATTGTAAAAAAACAAAAAAAAAAACGAAAAAGAAGCTGTTAAATAATGTGAGTAATTTTGTACAAGATGTAGCTTTTTAATGCATTTACCATGAAAAAAAAAGATTTTGTTCATCAGTCTTTTTGGTGGCAACTGTTTGCTGATACAGTAAAATCTAGATCTACTGAAGGCTGCCCACTGCTCCGGGTTGTGTGTGTTCACTTCCGTGTGTGTGTATGCACTTCACTAGATTAGAAGAAGACCAGGGTTAGAAGAAGACCACGATTTCGATATGGTTCGCCGTATTGGCAATCTCACTCACTCAATCTCATGTATATTAATACATAAAGATCTATATGAAAAATAAGTAAAGAACCAGGCATAAATTAACTACTACTACTACTACATAAATAACACCGTGCACACACTATATAAATAAATAACTATAACACAGCATGCATCATAATGAACATAATAAAAAAGGTGCTGCACACATCATAATAATAATAATAATAATAATAATGCATTCAATTTTATTTTTGTGGCGCCTTTCGAGACCTTCAAGGACACCTTACAGAAGTATACACAGCATTCACACGCATTGGTATTCCAACAATTGCCCGGGAGAGAAGCGGCAGCCAATCTGCGCCAGCGTTCAAGCCAGTTCAGTTCACCAGTTCAGTTCACCAGTAAACTGCATTTCTGTGAGTGTGTTCATGACATTGATGCGGCACCACAGTTCTTTATCCAGTCGAGTGAAATGACAGGAATAATCTTGTGTTTGTTTGTTTGCAGTCAATCAAAGCGGCTTATTTTCATTTCACATTCCTGAAATGCTTAATCACGTCTCCAAACACACGTATGGAGTCGGGCCGGCCTCCTCTGTCACTGGCTGTCCCTCAGGGTTTGACCAGGATTTGACTCCATGATCAGGGAGAGGTCAGGACTGCCACCCCTCATGCCCTGTCACTGCTCGCCATCATGCGCGGATCCCCAATGATACGTGTGAGCCTTGTTGGGCCTTCAAACACTCTAGCTAGTCACTGCACGGAAGAGCTTTTGGTGTGTGTGTGTGTGTGGTTGGGTCCGGGGGGTGAATGGGGGGGTCACCGCTGATTGCTGGCATATAAACAAAAATCATTCAGAACACTGACAATGCTTTAGTTTACCTCCCATCTGAGGCGGAAGACATGCCACACGCTTACATAAGGCAAACAATATGTGGCAATGTTTACGGCTCTTCGGACTGCTGGAAGTGCTGTTTGGACACACACACACACACACACACACACACACACACACATTAAAACAGAAGTTCAGAATTGGGTTCAGAAAAAGGTCAGTTGCACACTTAACACACACTGCACTATTAACTAAATGTTTCCTTAATTGTTTGAATGATATGCGGGTTGTGTGCCCCTCTTCCCCTGCCCCCTGTTCACCACTAATCCTTGTGACCCCGCGGCGGCCGCTCAGGTGGACGTGTGTGCGCTGCAGGGGCGGAGCCTCGGCCACACTGACCCACGGCTGAACTTTACTGAGATTTCCTCTGTAGTAACGGAGTGTGTTGCGCTGTGAAGAGATGCATCTGTTTCTGTTTCTGCACCGGCCGTCACTTTGTTCTGCCTCTGACATCCTCATCACTAGGCCAGATTTACTCTTACTGCCTGCGCCGCCTTCACACACATCAAGCATTGGTGAAGCATTTTACCAATGCAACGTCCTTTGCTGGATAATAGTCATTTCTGTTATAATATTTCCAACACACCTCCATAAAAATATTTGTATTTTAAAGCCATGATTTGGTGAAGCGTTGAAATGTTTTTTTCCTACAGAACAATAACGAAGAATAAAGAAAATTACAATAACTAATAAACTTACTTTCAAAGAAAAATATTAATAAATAATATTATTATTAAAACAAAGTGAAATCACTCTGATTTCATGTTAAAATGTAATAAATTAAATCATGAAGTAAAAAGTATTTTTAATGAAAAATATTTAATACAATTTGTTTTTATGTTTCATAAAATTGCTTTCTATACGTCCAAATGTTTGTCTTTTCTTTTCAATTCTGCAGATCGTCCAATCACAACGAGCCACACTCCAGCCACCATCACTTCCAGACTCTTAAACCACTTCATAAGTTACGTGTGCATTTTAAAAAAAGTGAATTAAATTCATAGTCACTTTGATACTGGTGAGGAAAGCTTATAAATATCAGAAAATAAACCCCCATCTATAGCGACTGGATGTGTTGATTTGTCTGAATGACCTGGAGCAGTCAGCCCTAGTAGTTAGCAGGGACTAAACAAACACTACTGCCCTTCAAAGTGAGAGGAAGCTTCATAAATCCAGCCCGGTGACAGGAGACGGCGTAACTCCTCGGCTCCTGCAAACCTCTGCTCCGCCTCGGCCATTCTGTCTTCACACCATCCAGCAGCAGGACAACTGAGGTCACAGCAGGCCAGAGCACAGGTGAAGATCAACACGTTTGCCTCCTTTAGACGCTTGCGGT
The DNA here is from genome assembly GCA_028031935.1 of Paedocypris micromegethes. Lineage (NCBI taxonomy): Eukaryota > Metazoa > Chordata > Actinopteri > Cypriniformes > Paedocypris > Paedocypris micromegethes. The sequence continues at coordinate 12,232,103 of CM051500.1, forward strand.
ATCAAACTTGTTCACATAAGTTGTACCAGTCGCCTCACTTTTCTTATGTCGACAAGTGACGTGGATACGGATGTTGTTGTCAACATTTCACCTAAAGCCACATGAGCTGACTCAGCTGAGAGAATGAAGATGTTCTTTTCACGTCCCACAGCAAGTGTGAAATCTAGACTGGTTTGTGACTTAATAGGAGCAATATACGTCTATAGCCAAATGGAGGCATTTTGCACACTTCCCTTTCTCATCATCTTGCACGCACGCACAAACACACACACACACACACACACACACACACAGCTGTTCCTTCCCACTCTTGGCCTGATGGCCACCAATAAACACAAAAAGTTCACATTCCCAAAGGTGGCGAGGTCAGGACCTCAAAATAAAACGACAAATCTGATTGTGGAATCAACACGTGTCGCGGGCAGGGGTGGAGGGTAAGCCGAGGACAGAGGCGAGCGAGAGAGCAGCGCTGTCAGTCTCTGAAAAGAACGCCTCTGAGCTTGTCCTCTCGCCGACCTTCAACTGCTGCATTACATCAACACCACTTACACGTTAAGATTCAAGCAGTTTTGCCTGAAGTTCACGTTTAGAAAACCCCCAGTTTAACTACCCAGTTTAACTTGCTTCTTGATTGAGTGGAATCAACCTGAAGTATTACTTGTTGATCCCAACTAAGAATAAAACTCCAGAGTTTAGTCTCACTTGACTTCAAAATCAAGAACTTTCAAATCAAGGAACTGTAAAGTACTCTATGAGTACTATCAACTATAAGCATGATGTATCTTCTGGAACAGGACAGGATCTGTTTGAACTATTTTTTCTCTATTTTCATTCTTTTCCTGAGGTTCTGAGGGATCTACACCTTTGCTCAGAGGATGATTGGAGTAGCTCTGGACAGCAATGGATGGATTGTGTCCAATGGAGTGTCAGATGGGATTGCGTCATTCTGGATTACTGCCTAAGAATTGTGTCCCTTGGGGAAACAGGTGAGAGAAGAAACTGCAAGTGAGGTGAAATTGTGCCGGACCAGAATTTGAACCTGCAATGCCTGGGTTCCAACTCCCTACCACTGGACCTCAACTGCCACAGATGACAAAGAATTGTGTTCTCTGGAACGTCAGATTGGAGATGATGTTGCTCTGGATTGTTGAAGTGTCAATTATGTCATCTGGAGCATCACATGGGAGATGATGTTGGTCCTTCTTTGGTTCTAAGGAAGGCCCTTGTCCTCCTAAACATCAGACAGGAGATGACATTGATACGGTAAAGATTGTGTCCGCTGGAAAAATTGAATGCGACATGGAGTCGTTCTGGACCTTTGGAAAGATTTTGTGCCGTTCTGCGTCATTTGTGAGCACAGGTAGAGTTGCTTAATAACCACCAGTAGAGTGACGGTCATTCCGCCTCAAACCAACTTTGCACGAGCACGGACTTAGCAATAAAAATAAACCCTGTAAATAAACCAATTCTTAAAAGAAAACTGAAATGTAGACTTTTGGGTCAGATCCAATGTAATTATTGTACCAAAATGTTTTAGAAAATATGTAAAGTATTAGAATAATGAATAAGAAAGACAAAGGTGAGTGTGTTTTTGTGGTAAGACTCACATTAAACGTCCTTCCCCTCCTGCTGAACTCTGCTCACTGTTTGACCTGATCTTATCATTCGCTTTCACACTTGTGGCGCTTCTGGTTGTAATTATAGCGTGTAATGGAGCGTCCTGTCAGTGCGTCTCAAACCCTGCCGGCATCTTATCTCGCTGGCTGAGCATCTGCTCAGAAGACAGATCTTCCATGACACTTGCACCAGGTAGTCGCGCACCAGGACAATGGAGGATCTCTGCAGGTGCGAGAAGCTTCTGTGGTGAAAACAAGCGCTGTAGATTCGTGATTTGATTTTCAAATGGCTTGTTCTAATTCTGTATCAGCTTGTAATAAATTCCAGAATCTCTGAATGGAATCACAGATGACCCCAAGGATAGGAACATGGCAGACAAAACAGCGAGGGCATGTGATCCCTTAAGGAACATCTGTAAGGTCTAACAGGAACATTCTAACAGGAGCTTGTTTACGTGACCATCATGTTTTTGATATGAATCAACAATAAACCGAGTCAAATGTTGGTATCGCACAGAATCTCAAACACACTTTATCTCAACAGTGTCGGACAATCTGTACTGTTTGACCTAAAACACTTTTGTGCTCTTGTACATTTTTTCTTAGAAATTTACAAAAGGCAGCTTTACTAAAAAAACTTTATAAAATAAAGTTGTCTTTAGAGCCAATGGAGAAAAGTCAACTGAATGGTGCATTACGCTTAAATGGATGCAGATGAACAAGAGGTTTTATTGCTTGCTAGTTTAATTTAGAAACTAAATGTCCTATGAAAATGAAACAAGGATTTTATTGGGGGAAAAAAAATGTTTATACTTAATTGGTACATTCATTAAGGACAAGACAAAGCAAAATTTTTGGTTATGTGCCTGTTGTTGCGGTCTGTGATGGAAGTAGCTATTCAAACAACCATTTATTGTTAAAACGTTTCTATGAAAATTAACATGAAATGAATACTTTTGTTGTTGAGCTTAAGTTAAGACAGGCTTTACTACACCAAGGGAAAAGTGATGTTACTTAGTGTCCATTCAAAGACAATGAAGAATAAACTAATTGGAAGTGCAGAAAAAGTCTAAAAGATGTGAAGATTCCAGGAAGACAGTTTAAGAGGGATTCTCCGACTATAGTAATAGGTAATTTCAATTTTTTTCCATGTATAGGGTCACTGGTACAGTAGGTTTAGTAAGTTAGTCACAATATGTTTAGCCACTCATTGACTGATTGGCCTAGTTGTGGGATACAAAAATAAAAGCCTTTGCAATTACAATAGGGTCCTAACCCTTTCGAGTCTTGATGCGTTCAGGTTAATCTGGCCGTGAGCGTGTGTGGTGTGTATGCCCGAGTGAAGTGGACGCTGGCGCAGATTGGCTACCGCTATTTCACCGGGCAATTGGTATGTGTGTGAATGTTGTTGTGTTTCTGTAAGGCGACCTTGACTGCCTTGAAAGGCGCCAATAAATAAAACATTGAATGCATTATTATTATTATTATAAAAAAATCTAGCCTAAAATAATTGTGATGAATGTTAAAAACCTCTTCATAACTTTATGGCTAGTTATTCGATTCTCTATTCTTATGAACTCTTTAAGAAATACTGTTTTCCTTAAAGAGTTTAATAAGGCTATAATAAAAGAAAGAACTACAACTCAACTGCTTGCTCTGAAATTATCTCATATAGTTTATTCATATATCTTCTATACTGCTAATTCTCATTCCTTTTAGCACAGAACAAATTCTCCAGTTTCCTTTTCCAATGAAACAAAAGATAAGGTTATCCCATTTCAATGTTAGATGCTTTACAATTATGATTTTCAAACTTATAACGACCTCATGGTTTGAATGAGAACAGCTATCGAGGTTTTGTTTGTACAGTAGCTCATTGTTTCATTGTGGATTACAAATAAAGTCCAATTTTCTAGAGCAACGTCATGCTTTCATAATGTCAGCACAATCTTCTTATTGTTAGACTCTGGTGTTCGTTCAACTCTTGTCTCTGTGTGTGCAGAGCACTTCATCCACCTATGAAGATTTTACAGCCACGCATCTCTTGTGAAGGAGCAGTTGTGAAGCGAGACACTTCCCCGTTTCGTTCGAGGTCAGCGTGAGTTGATTTCAGGCACACAGACCATCCCAGTGAACTGGTTGATAGGGTTCAGCCACAGTTCAGGGTAATTCTGGCTACAGAGAAATCTCCCATTCAAACCCGTGTTTTGATCGGCTACCAATTAGCTTTGACACTGAGGTGCAGTCATTGCCGCTTGAGCTGACTTCAGGTCAGGGGAAATGTGTGTCTTTCAAAGTGCGACACAAAGCGATTGCTGATAACTGCTGATTTTGAGAGAAAATGAGACAGAGACTAAGACTAAGACAGACGGACAGACCAAAAGTGCTATTGTTTTGTGTTCAACTTCTTGAAGTCATTGACTCAAACTCAAAGAATGTTTATCATACATTTTTTAGGAATTTAGTAAATACAACTAAATGCTTCACAAAAGGTTTCACAGTGCTGACTTTATCCCTTTCATATTACGCTCAGTATATCAATAAAATATGATAAGTAAATAAGTAATATGACGTGACTTCAGATATTCACTAATTAGCTCGATTTTACATGAAACCAACCTTTTCATTATAACTAGTGACTTTTCTTTTTTTTATTCAAAGTAGTAGTGGTCCTCAGAAAAAACTATTGAACTTCATTAATAGAAAGTGGCTCATTTCTGTGGTTCATTTATTTCTGGGTTGTTTTTTTTTTTTTGTTCTACTGATTGCATTGTGATGATCAACATGCCAGGCTAAAACACTCCTGAGTGGATCCTGGCTCAACCCAGATCTTCAAACCAAGGTTCCGACTGAAGTAAAACATGGTCTCTCTGATGCTGATTGACAGAAGATTCTGCATCATCAGCTCAAGGTGAACCAGAGGGCAGGTTGGAGAAGACCCCAGACCATGACATGTCTGTTTGCCACCAACAACAACACACTCCAGTTGCAGTGGCACTAACAGTGTCATGTAGGAATGAGACCTGCAGCTTCTGTCCTTTAACCCCTTCCTCTTTCTTTTTCACTCCCATGAAGGAGACAAGACAGACCTTTGATGGTTTTGATGAAAAATGGTGGATGGTTAAAAAACACACTCACCTATGATTGATTATGTGTAGTGTGACCTCAGAAAAGTGAAAATGGAAGACAAATGCACCTTCACACAGGAGTGTAAAATTGAAAGCAGGTATGAAAGCAGTATGTCTTCTGAACAGTATTCAGAAACAGAAAAGTAATCAAAGACGATATATACAGTATTTGCGTTTCTGTGTTTAGCATAAATTAATGAACAACCTAAAAAAGACAATTGTAACTGATTACCACATAAAATCATAATTTCTCAAGGAGGGAGGTATAATGCTTTAGATCCAGTCGAAATGTTTCTTTAAGTGTTTGCTAACAATTCTGGTGCAATTCTTAAATACCACTAATAACATCAATGGCAACAAAATCATGAAAATAATGATTGAAATGTCAGTAATGAACAGTAGCGCCACAATGAATACAGATAATTTCACTTTCCTGAATTTCATCGGCTGGGTTGAAATGCTGCTTGGTCCAATATATGTTTCTCCTGAAAAAAGTTAGATCTATCACAGTGTTACTAGAACACTAAACATGATAATACTACAGCTCAGGTCATAGATAGACTAAACCTGAACGACCTGAAAGTCTCTCCTGCCTCTTAATCAAAGCAGATGAACACTGTGGCTTACAGAATGTTTAACGGTTTAAAGAAGATATACTGTAAGGCAGAAATAAAAAGCAGATGGATCTGAACAAAATAAGATGCATCTCACAGACACGTGTGAGCTCTGAGCGTGTGTACGAAGCTTGGATCTGTCTCCAGGACGTCCCTAGAGTGGACTGTAGTTAACCCCGCACCACATCCCCTTTCACTCCTTCTGACGATCAGGGGTCTATAAAGCTGATTATGGAAGCCGGTTTATGGAGGATCCTGTCTTTGATTCCAGCACCTGAATTGTCCCAGAGGGTGCAGAAGATCTGAGGACCGTTCGCAGCAAGCTCACAGAGTTGTTAAGACAGCGGCAAGTATCAGACTGCTTTAACACGGGCATAAAATGCAAACTACCTTATGAGGGCGGGTCTGGAAAGTCAGTTCAAAGAAGCCAGGACCTGTCTTGATAATGTGTCTCCGCTTTGAACAAGCAGCCGAGGTGTCGCTCGCAATAGCACACGTCTAACGGAAAGTGTGAAATGCGTCTTCGCAGCTTGCTACTGTAGAACTAAAAGTCTGAGGCAGATAAGAAGAGTCGGGGGCAGACAGGATGACTAGACGTGATAGAGGTGATACAGTACGTCGCCTCTCCTGCTCCTTTGTGTCTTCCTGTACTGTTATTGCCCCCCGGCCCCACTGCAACTTGAAGGGCTTCGGAGAATTTACATCTCCAGCTCTGGCAGGAAACAAGAGCTGTGGTGCACAATGCAAGTCATGTAGACACTTTGACTCCAGCTTAATGACGGCACTTAACAGGTACCGGTTCAGGCGACCCTGTGCCAAGTGCCGTAAACTACCCCAGCTTGGCTTTATGACATTTATTCTGCCTTTCCGCTCAATTTGAGTCATGCATTTGTAAACTGGTGAAGTCTAAAACACAAAGCACCAATTTCACAGTAGTGATGTAGGTTTGGTACTTCCGTTGATTTTACTGATTTTGCACTTTTGCTTGAGAACTTGCTTTCTTGAATACATACTTGTTTCTTTACATTTGAAAAGCAAAGATTGTACTTCTGTACTTCATATTGGTAAAACAATTATTCTCTATATCACATTGGATATTATTTTATACAATTGTATAAAAGTAATGGGACAGAGTGTCAAGTGGCGACTTTAAAGTTTGAAACATATCCAGATTTCTGAGTGTGAATTATAATAAGTTTGAATAATTTAAAAGATATTGTGGTGTAAATTGTCAGATTCTTACAGATACAGTGAAAGCCCCAGTGAAAAGACAGTCAAGAATATTATATATCCGGTAAATTCCACAGACTTTGTTTTTATTTACACAATTGATGCAACATATTTCTACAAAGTAACACATTTACAAACTAGGAAATTGCTTAAAAGACCTAGTTGCAAAAATGAAAGTATATTTGCTCTGCTACAAATTGTTTTTACAGGAGTAATAATCAACCTCTTACCTCTGAAAAGCTTTGATTATTTCCACTAGGACACCTGGAAAAAGCAGCATTTTTTAGCTTTTTCATTTGAGCTGTTATTCAAACGTTGTCTTCTATTTTAAAGTCTACTGATATCCACAATGACGTACAGTATGAGCAGATCAGGTTCACTGCTCAAGGACTGTGGTACCAGCAGCTCTGGGATTCGACCCAACAACCTTCTGATCACAAGTCCAACTCTCTTATCTTTAGGCAACAACTGCCATTAATGTCATGTAAATGGCTTTGGATAAACACGTCTGCTATTTTTATTTGTACTTGGAATTGTAAAAAGGCATGATCCTACTCATCAACAGGGTCATCCTCTCACGTTCATGATGTTTTGGCGAGACACTGGACTTGAGAAGCCGGTCACAGTATGGAGGAGAGGATGAAGCATTGTTTTCTAATAGGCAATAAATAAGAATTAGCATCAGTGGGGTTACGCGGGGGTCAGGAGAGGTCTGAGTGGGACTCTGGAGTTCACTGATAGACTCGGCTGTTCTGACTGGATTCCCAGCTGTGAGCATCAATGGCCCTCATCTGTCCCTGTCTGTCTCAGCATGAGCTCAACCCAATGTAGCCCACCACACCTACCACACTCCAGAGACCCCCAGAATCATCCCCCTGCCCAATAACCCCAATAAAATAAGTTTGTATTGCATCAATCTTTCTATCATTTGGTCTTGAAAAGAAAATCATAAAGACTTTGTGCATATTTCAAATTTCTGTCAGTTTTCTAATAACTAGCTAAACTGCTCGACTAGTTAAACATTTCAAATGTCATTACTTCACTTTACATGTCAAAATACTACAGAAATATTTATAAAATGAACTTAAACCACCTAAACGGCTCAACCAAACCGGTCAATACTAAAGCAAAGTATTTTCACCTTCACATTTTAGAACACTTTGTGAACAGTTCTTCACATAAAGATCTGTGAGAATGAAATTCTCTGGTATGTAGAAGACTGGGAGACTCTTCCTTTAAATAAATGGAAGAATGAGACTTGAAAATATAAACTGTATAACTGTTATACAAGCTGCATTAAATAAAAATATATTTTGAGAAGGACATCTTTTGGTTTCGAATTCTCGAACAAGCAGCACTATCTCGCAGTTCATGTATCATTGCAAAGATGCAGTGAAGATCTGTGTTTATCTCACTTTTTGGCTAAAGACCTTTCTGGCAAAAGAAACGGTAATATCAGGTTAGCCGATAGAGAGCTAGGACAATTTTCTAGAACAATTCTCTGCAGAATGAAGCAATACAGAGGTAACTCTGTCAGCTTGTGTGTGTGTGTGTTTGCGTGTGTGTGTGTGTGTGTGTGTGTGGACAAATGTCATCGTCATCCCGCTCTATATCTCCTGTGCCCTCCCAATGAACTGAGCGGCTCTTCCTCACTTGCTCTGAAAGTTCACAGCAGCTGCCTCTACATCGCCCCACTAATGGAGAAGCAAATAAATCATTTCACTCCTTCAAGTGTTTCCTTTTCTACATTGTAACAGTTAGATATTACTGACCGCTCATTAAACTTTACTCATTAACATACTGACCACCTTTTATTTACATATGTTCACTTTATCTTTAGGTTGGGCACATAGATAACAATGCACATTTAATTGTGATGCATCTATTTATTTATTAATTAATTAATAGCGCACAAACTCAATCTTGACCTATAGAGTTTCTGCTGTGCACTAAAAGCTAACCCACCATCGAAACTGTCTAAGGAACTTGTGTTGCTTGTTTGAATTTTGCGGGAGATCTTTATGAAGCTGAACGAACAGCTGCAGGTGAGAGGAAAGGGTAAAAAGCCAGTGAGAGTTCACGCACCGGCCACATGGAAAGAGGAAGTTAGACACACACACACACACACACACACACACACACACACACACACACACACACACACATATGCAACAGTTCAATTTGAGAATATAGTCATAGTTTGAGTATAAAATCATAAACAGCTATTTTTTCTTATTACAAAGCAAAAATGCAGCAATCACTCACGTAGATTTTCTCAGTCATACTAAATAACTAAAATTAATAACTGTCCAAACGATTCATCAAATCGTTACTTTGGCTTTCCAAAACAAAAAAAATTGCTATTTTTGAGGCATGGATTTTTGCTGGTATTTTTTCTTATTTTTTTCTTATCTTGTGTATTTCTCCTTCACGATTTACTGAACTGTTGTGAAGCTAAGCAAAATGTAAAATACAATTTTTTTTTCAGGTAATATGGAAGCAAAAACAACCTAAACTAGCAATTCACTTTTAAGCAAGTCAATTTCAAAACAACAAATGATTGCTCCTCAAGTACAGAAACTGAAAGAATCTATTCTAGACTGAGTCTGTTCTACACAATCTACTATCAGGTCTCTAATATCTGTACAAGTGGAAAGCTGGACAGGACGACCGTGAAGGATCTGTGATTATGTTCACATTTCTCAACTTTAGTCGCGAATGTTGAGAAACAATTGTTTCAGACACAGTTCTCAGTCTAGTGTTACCGTGGACAAAGTAGCTTGAGACAAATTGATCACTTGACCAACACAATATTTTATAAATGCACTCATCCAAATTTAAACTCAGTACAACCCTTTAAACTGAACGGTTTAGGTATTTACAGTTAGAGAAAATATTCTCAGAAAGTATCATTACAGACGCAGTATTTTAATCTAAATGTTTATGCGCAACAATGTAAATTGTTTAAAACATTGAGTAAAACTATAAACTGATGTGACCTTGAGTTCTAGCACAGCTCCCCCTAGTGAAGGCTTGTACTGTCCTAGAACTGTACAGGTAATTTTACATCTAGTTTTCTTTGAAGTAACAATTTTTTACGCCATGTGATAAATCAGTCACAACTAAATATTATAGTTAATAAAATGAAAGTTGTGTCACCATTGCAGTTTTGCGAGAGAATTCTATTCACCATTTGATCTTTGCTGGCTTCACCAAAGTATAGTATGTTCGTTCTGGGATGATAATCGAGATTTTAATTTAACAGACTTGAGCAACAGCAAGGTTTTGTCTAAATGAACACATTTTGTTTCTCTAATTATACTTTATATATTAAAACATTCTCAGGATTTTTCCAAATGCAGCAAAGCTATAATTTTTATATTTTGGATTGAGATTTTTGTAACAATAAAAAAAAAACTACACTGGCAAAAACAAACTTAATTCACAAAGGCAAAAATGCAGATTTGATCTCTGACCAGTCTCACTGTCTCAGCATGTAAAAAATTATATTTCTTTAATTGTACTGAAAATGCTACAGATGAAAATGTGACAAAATGAATCACGTCATAAGGTCTACAAATAAGAAGAGTGTGCTGAGGTGAAATACTTGAACTGGTGGAACACAGAGATCCCGCAAACTACAGAACAAACAGTGTGAACCTTTAAGACATGAATTTCGTGAACTGTCTGAACTTGCCCTGAAAGTGCCTCATATTTCTATCTGAGACCATACTGATGCTTCATGAGAAAAAATCCCTTATTAAGTCTCACCTTAGACACTATCAGTTGAACACACTATAACTGTATAAAGTGTTATATGTGTATTATAATATACTATTTTTCTGTCGTTTAATATTATGTAAAGTAAAGTGAGTAAATGTCAATATGGCCACTAGGGACCATAATGAAAAAGTCCTAACCATTCAGTGAAGTCACACACACACACACACACACACACACACACACACCGTGAAGTGAACGAGGAGCAGGTGGGGGTCAGTGTCTTGCCAAAGACAGTTGCAGAACCCACCGGAACGAGTTTCAGACCTACAGCACTTGGGCGGCAACCAAAATTTTTATTTGGACATAAATATACAGTTACGGAAAAGTATGATGATGCATCTTGGCATCTCGTTCTAAGAGGAAACAAGGAATGTGAGATTGACCGACCAATTGGAGAAACAGTACTAGTAATCACTAGTAATGTACCAGTCTGTCGTGGAAAAAAAACAGCTGAGCCGAAATGTTTTGGTTGATCTGCGATCATTTAATGGTTGGTCTGCGATGCAACCCTCACCTAGGGTCCTGAGCCTTTGGGTCGTGGCCAACAGAACTAGATCACGGATACAAACCAATGAGTTTTCTTTGCACGGTGTCAGGGGACACCCTAAGAACTATCTCTCACGGTGCTCCATGAGATGAGATGAGATGAGATGAGGAGCTCTGACACCCGTGTGGAACCCAGCTAGACTTGGGACATTTGGGGCATATCCTCCACATTGAGAGAAGTTGGCTGAAACCTTGGACGTATTTTTCGGATCTCACAGGGCAGATGTTTCAACATGTCCCACTGAGTAGAGGCCCAGAGGAAGATCCAGGACACGTTGGAGTGTCTCAGAGCTGGTCTGGGAAGGCCTCAGTGTCTCCCTGGAGGAGCTAGAGGAGGTGGCGAGCAAGAGAGACCGTCTCTGCCCCTGCAACCCGTCCCCGGATAAGCAGAATAAGAAAATGGATGGATGAATGGATCTTCATACAATCTTCATAAATGTTGAGTAACCGAAAGTAATCATCTTAGAAATCCATTAAATTATTCTGACCACACTGTTGAGATAAAGTGGGAGGTGATTGAATTGTTGGAAAAATCTAATCTGTGTCTAATCTTGTTTAAACCTAACGTTTGTCCAACTACAAAACTAAAACAACACGTTTAATGTGCTTTTAATATTTAACATGAAAAAAAAAATATTAGTGTCTACGAGAAGCATTAACTAAAATGGTTTTGGACTTATAAAAGCTTGTTTAAGTGTTGATGTCATTTTAAGACCATTTTGTGAACATCTATCCATTTTTAAGCCACTACTTTTATCTCTAGGTCGCAGGGCTTTTCTAGAACAATAGTACCAAAACAGTACTGCAAAACTACTGACTTGGGAGAAATGGAGAAATTAATGCCTGCAGTGGGGTCATGCCTTGCCTAAATGACTGAACTTTTGCTGACCCTGGAGACGCGTGAAAAGACCCATTTGATTATAAATGATAGCAATTGGCTGCTAATAGTTAATCTGTTTGAGAGCTGGACGAGTCTGATATGATTCAGCAGGAGGGCAAAAGGGCAGCAGACGTGTAAATGCTTTCAGAAACATTCTCATTGACCTTTATGGTAATGAAAAAGTAATTTTCACCTCGGTGTGGAGAGTAATTTCTGCCGAGGCCGCAGACATTTCTAACACTTCCCTGTTTGTCTGAAGCTACAGATATTTGCATTAAACTCTTAAGTTAAAAGTCAAAGTTAAAAGCTTTCTGTGTCGTTAGAATACACAGCAAACCTCAAAACAGCCTTAGAAAGTTTAGCAACATTGTGGTTGGGACTTTTGGAAACCTCGAACAATACATTTTGTTGAGGAACCGTACAAAACAACTTTACTTTTAGCAGAACAATAGACTGACAGAACCAGCATCTCTCATGCTAAACAACTGCTTGGTGGGAAAAGAGCTCAACACTGTCTTCAGCTCGAGAGTGAATTAGAACCAGGCTCTTTCATTCGTTTGCTGTAAATTCTGCACATATTCACACATTCTGTGGAATAAATGGCTCTGTGAATAAAACGCTTTGTTGTCGCCTCCTCCGTGTCAAACAATAGACGTCCTTTACAAGGTGATGGAAAGAAAAGTTCAGTTGGTGCTGCTGTGTAAGGATGGCTGAACAAAGGTGTCAGTGGGACGCATGTAAATAAGCTCCAGAGAAAGACGGAAAAAAACATCCAGCAGCTCGCCAGCATATCACATCAGGACAAGATCCTTCCTCAAGACCGCAGAGCGCTGGGAGATGCTGTATATTGGTCCATAAGCATCTTGTGAATAGTTCCTTACGTTTTTATATAAAATGATCAGCATCTCTAAGACACATTTATAATTCCTTAATAAAAAACTTGTGGGAGATTATAAAACTAAAGTACCTACTAGATTTGAAAGAAACCGGTTATCCCTTTTACAAAACATTTAACAGATATTTTGAAAAATGAATTGATGTATGAAAGAGTCATCTAATGGTGAAGGTGGACGTTTCATTTTTATAGGTTTTGTAACTTTAATTGATTTGTGACTTTTTCCACGTTTAATTATTATAATCAGCATTTGAGTAGGTCACAAATACCACAGACTTTGATCGGTTAAACAAAAAACACATTTACAAACGTGTTTTAAGTTATAGTGAAATGCTGCTGAAGAAAAATTGAATAAAACGTTATTCAGTGAAATAAATTGATAAAGCTTCCTTTATTAAATAAAACCCATACAGCAAAAGAGCAAATTAAATAATTGCATAAAGTAAAAAAAAGCTATATATATTTATATATAACTACATTACAAATATACATCATAGACATTTTATAAAATGACAGTGACCATAAAACAGTAGTGCCCTCGTCTTTGCGCTCTCATACACGCATTTACATCTCTTCTCTAGAAACATACAAAAATCCCCAGAGTTCTGCTTCACGCGGTCTCCAAACTATTTGCAGACGTGTCTACTGAACTTAGTGGGGAGATTGTCCACCGGGTAGACAGTTGGGCCGGTTTTCATTGTCGGGGGTCCATTTGAGAGAATCCAGTCGCACTGCTGTGTCAGCTCCACCAAAAAGATCTTGAGTAGCATTTTGGCAAACTCTTTCCCCACACACATCCTGGAACCTCCTCCGAAAGGGATGTAGTTGAACCTGGAGCCTTCCTCCAGGCTCCTGCTCATGAATCTCTCGGGCTGGAACTCCTCTTTATCAGGGAACACCTCTGCAACATCATGCGTGTCACAGATGCTGTAAATGACGTTCCAGCCTTTAGGGATCTGGAAACCCTGAGAAGGAATTGAAGCAATTGCCATATTAAAAAAAAAAACATTCCATAATTGTATTTGTTTTACAGTCGACATCCTGTTTTACATATTGTAACAGATATGCAGAGAATCTTACATTTAACTCGAATGTCTTGAGTGCCACCCTGAAGCCTCCAGGTACAGGAGGGTTGATTCGGAGCGTTTCTTTAATCACACATCCGCTGTATTTCAGTTGCTCCAGCAGCTCCATGCTCAAGGGTCTTCCAGGGGAATAGAGGCCAATTTCAGCCTGTGAGGAGGTTTCATCAGTCTCAGCACTAAATACGTAAAGATCAAACCTGGATTTTAGAGACCATACCTTCTCCTGAAGCTCCTGTCTAACTTTCTGGACGACTTCTGAATTCAGGCCAAGGAACATGACCAGCGAGGTCGCAGAACTGGCCGTAGTCTCGTGTCCCCCAAACAGAAGCTCTGTTGCTGCCTCTTTCATTGCCTGGAGATGAAAATGTCCTTTCATTTCTGCTGCAATGTCGTAACGAATTCTTGGGAAAATGTTTGTGATATGTTTACCTGCAAACTGAAGGGCTCTTCGCTTCTCCTGCTGTTCTCAATCAATAGCTGAAGAGCATCTTTGTGCTTCTGCTCATTCTCATTGTCGTCATCTTGAATTTTCTTCCTGATGTTCTCCTCAATTTTGGAATGAATAAAATTACGTGCTCTCAGACCCTGGTAAAAAGAAATATTAACATTAGTGGTGTTAATGAAACACGCCATAGTGTCTGTGGAAACAGTAAGTGTAACTTACTCTGTACAAGCCGCTGAAGGGAACGTCAATAGGCAGAGAGAACAAATTTCTGATCATCTCCTCAAACGCCTCTACTAACTGCTCCTCATCCGTCTTGATCTGCTCTGGCTCAAAACCAAGCAGGATTCTCATGGCGATGCGGAACATGAGTCGCTTTATTTCGGGGTAAACCAGCACACAGGCATCTCTTTGCAGCCAGTCTTGTATGGCGCTCTGAACCTCCTCTTGGATCACGGGGATGTAGTGCTCAAGAGCATCTCTGGAAAATGCTCTCATGATTGCCTGAAAAGAAAAGAAAAAAGTCAACATTCAATTCAAACGTTATTTTGAACAGTTTTATCATACCATATAGAAATATCCTGTAAAAATTGCACGCGCACACATCACCACAACTAATGAATACAAGCTGTACCTTTTTCTTGTTTTTGTGCTGGGAGCCGTGTACATTGGAGAGGGTTTCCGAGCCCAGGATAGTTCTGACCGACGCCGGCCACTGAACCGACACCAGCTTGTGTTCACCCAGCAGAATCTGCCTGACATTCTCAGCGCCCATCACCCTGACAGTCGGGTTGCCGAAGAGATGCGTTTTATAGATGCAGCCGTATTTCTGCCGTTTCATCCGAAGAAACTTTCTTCTCTGTTGCGGGGAAAAGAGCATTTAATACTAGATCGGGAATATATAAAACATCTTCACTAAAAGAGAGCCGAACACGCGTACCTGGAGGATCAGCTGCAGCGTTTCCCCAATTAACGGCAAGCCCATGGTGCCCGGCGGCAGCGGTCTGCCACAGCTCGGGTCGACCCGGCGGATCAATAGCATCTCCCACAGTTTCACAGCGGCGAGAAAAAGCAGCACGGGCAGCACGATGGTGCAGAGAAAGGTGACGATCAGCGTGTACAGCCCCATGCCGGATCCCAGCAGCGATCGCTTCAGCACAGTGGTTTGGAGAGGACGCGCGCGCGGTTACGCACTGACTGAGAGCATCCGCGCCGGAGCGCCCTTATATATCCATTGCGCGCAGGTCTCCTCCTGTTACCTTCAGATAAATTAGTTCACACAAAGTTCATCTTTAATTGTGGTGTCGTCTCGCCCCGCCCACAGGGCAGAAGCCTCTCCGAGCTCCGAACCATTTGTTATAGGCGCATTTTAATACCACCTCCTGTAGAAGCGGACAATCCTGAGATTTCACTTTGAAAAGGTGTTAATTCCCGCGACACAAAGGCGAGCGTCCACGACTCTTTTGTTGCCAATATTCCTGTCGTTTACACTCATTACTCTGGGCTTGTGTGCCATCAGTGGTGCCTCGGAGTTTTTAATTGAGAAGCTTAAAATCTGTGAAGCGGCGCCTTTACATTTTAAATCTCTTTAATTCGTCTCTTTTTGTCTCTCGGGCGCGGGGGTCCATCTCAGGTCATGGAACAGGTTACACAACAACACGCGCACGTGCGACTGATACGATAAAACATGAATCTCAATTATTTACTTACATTTCGACTAATGTATCTACACAACACTCCACCGATACATCACAATTAACTAACCCTTATCCTGTTACTAATTGTCATTAAATGCTTTTCGCATTGACCCAATTTAACATCTTGTCAATTATATATTAATTATATTAAGCTGGTCTTTGAATCGTGTCATCCCTGTCAGAAAATTGGAGCCTTTCTCAACATCAGCTATAGTCCTACAAACACGCACGCACACACACGCTTTGAGATAAGATGTATATATAATGCTCATAAAACGCAGTTATATATCAAATATTATACCTATTTATATTGAAGCCCGTTTCCGCCACTAAAAAAAGTATTCTGACTTTTTATCTCGGAATTCCTAGTCAGAATTCTGACTTTTTATCTCAAGTTATTCATTGATGAGCATGCACAAATGTCATTTGATTTATTAATATAATTGGTATGATAAATATTGTAAAATTTAGTTGTGTAACTTATATATTCAACAATTTATTTATATTTCAAATTCATTTTAAATGTCTTGTTCTCGAACTTAAATACATACAAATATAATAAACAATGTGCATATCTCTCTCTCTCTCTCACACACACACACACACACACACACACACACACACACACAGAACTTGTAACAGGCCTGAAATCTGGAATACATCCTATTCGTAATGTGGCCTGTTTTCATATGTTCAGTGATATCATAAAAATGAGTGTTGTCTTGCCGGGTTCAAACTTGGGTCAGATTAAAAAGTGACAGAGCTGAGCAAGGTTACGGCTACATGAGGAGCAAACAGCCACTACGAGTTAGAATTACCGTTTTTACGACAGCCATAACGTGGAAAAAACAAGCTGGGAAGTCAGTCAGTTAAGAGACAGGGCGGCTCTACGTTTGTCTCTTTCTTCATTCTTTGATGTGCGTCTGCCCCACAATTCACCTTTCATTCTGTTTGGTGGGATGGGAAGAGCTCCCACGTGACATGTCTGTTTGAAGGTATCTTAGGCATGTATCTGTGCAAGCAATGCATTAGTATGTAAAGCCATTACACAACCATTGCCATATTTATTTTTCGACATGGCTTGGCTGTGCCAAATGCCCCAAGTCAACCTTCAAACTTGGCCTTCTTTGTGAATTTGTGCAATTATGAAGCTTGTTTTCCCTCTTAATAGTCGTGGCAGTGTGTGAAATGCTTTACCCCCATAAACATAAAAGCTGAAAGGCATCTAATGCAGCCTGAAGTTCAAGTATAGTTCACTAAAGCGTAAGTGAAAGTTATGGTTCCTTTTTGAAGTAATAATGATAAGGGTTTTACTGGGTAAACGAGTAAACTGTGACTTTCCCTTCACCCCAACCTAGTGGAAGGGGTGTGTTTAAATGTGTTGTTTAAATATTGTTATTTATTTAATGACACATTACACACATTTTACAAAATACAATACAGCTTTTATAATCAACATATGAACACACTTAATTATTATATAATTATGTGTGTGTGCGTGTGTGTGTGAGATCATATCCTCTTGTACTATTAAACCAGAATTATTCCACAACTCTAACCTCTAAACTCGGATACATTTGAATTAACCCACAAGTTTATCAACTGTAAATTATGCGTACAAACAGTCATTCACTTTCTCCATTTAAAAATAGTTGAACTATTATAAAGAATTATATAATTCCACTTTGAGTTTTTTTATCACCCCTTTATTCATTCATACAACTTGTGCTCATTTGTATTGTTTTTTTTTTCCCTTCCGGTGAATTGAATTTGAAGCCCGGTTTGGTCTTGAACACAGAGATGACGTCAGACGCTCGTTCCCGTGCAGCGCTGACCTGGGCGTGACCCTGCCTCGCGGACCCTGACATTTCTGTGAACTCTGGGCGCAGAGCGCGCCAAGTTCACTGTCCGTCAAATAAGGCGATACGGAGCCTGAGCAGCAGTAATGATCCACGCTCTCTATTCCCCACTGTCATTCACAAAACTCATCATTAAAGGCACTTTCAGTATCTTCTAATTGGGTCAAGAGATAAACAGCTTTTCACTACACTGAGTGAGTGAGAAAGAGAAAAGATAAAGAAGGACAGAGTGAGCGTGTGTGCGAGAGAGCGTTTTAATTGGTGCTCAGACCGTGGCCTCACATGGCCACGCCCATCAGCAGCCCACGCATACAATTTGCGACATCATTTAGACGTTTCGTAAATTATAAATTTATGACAATCGTCACGTATGTACAAAATATTGATGATAACAATAACGCAAATAAAAAACATGAATATAACCGTGAAGAAAGAAATTAAGCTATTTCGACACTGTATATCTTTCTAATGGCCACACGTTGTAGCCCTTAACTAGGGTGACCAAACGTCCTCTTTTCTCCGGACTTGTCCTCTTTTTACACCTTGTCCGGAACGTCCGGACGGATTTTTGAAATTTACAAAAATGTCCGGGTTTTACTCTTTTTCATAACGCGCGTTCAGAATCATTCCGCGTATATGTAAATTGACCGGCGCTTTGCGCACAGAACACAGGCACTACTTTTTTACGCAATGAAATTACCCAAATGCTGCCTTCCTTGTGTGGACCGGTCTGCGGCTGCGCACGCACGCACGCGCGCACACAAACTCGCGTGCAGGTCGGTACAAGTGTAAAGTCTCGTTTCGGGTGCTGAAGACTCTAAGCTCACATTATAAACATCTCATCTCACCTTTGTAAAACTCTTCTATTATTATTCTTCTTATCAAGACATATTGTTGAAGCTGAATTTTCTAACAGAAGAGTTGTTTTTTTGTCAAATTTTTTGTACATGTTTTTACAGATGTATTTTTATTGTATTGCCGGAGTTAATTTTGCAAAATTGAAGCATATTAAACTTCAATTATACAAAGATATTATATTAAAGATTAAAAAGTAATATTTCAGACTTTTGAAAAAAAAAATTGTTATATATCTGTGTGTGTGTGTGTGCGCGCGCGCGTGCGTGCGTGTATTATTATTATTATTATTATTATTATTTATTTATTATTATTTTTATTTTTTTTTTCAAAAGTCTAAAATGCTATTATTTTGTTACAGGTTTTCACATATTTTTTTATTATTTTATTAGGAGTTAATTACGGAGTAACCCCATTGAACCATAAGAAAGCACGTTCATCAACCTCAGAGAAGCCTGTCTGAATTTGTGTCCCGAGGCCGCGCCGATTGTCCTCTTTTTTGGAAATCAAAATATGGTCACCCTACCTTAACATAAAGTTTTAGTAAATTTCATTAAACTCACTAGCTCAAATAATTACTTTCGAAGAACGAAACCATACCACTTGTATGTATCCTGTTGATAATACGACTGGTAAAGCACGTGAGCGCGTGAACTTACTCACGCGCAGTTGTTTTTGTTTACCTGCAACGAAGCGCTGTTCTCCAGACACGTGGCACAGCTATAGTTCGTGGATCTGTCTTTGATTTATGACTTTACATGACATATAGACCCGCGAACGCAGTTTGAACCGCTTGCACCGCGGGAGGGGGTCACGGGAGCACAGCCAAACGGTTCACGGAAGGGTCAGACTCAAGACGGAGCGGCTACTGAAATCATAACCCGGAGATAAAACTGCAGCGACCCGCCCCATAAAGCAGCAACAATTCCAGAAATTCAGTATAGCCGTTCAACAAGCTCTCATTAGTAAAAACCAATGCAACGAAACATTTTCACACCCAATTTAAAACGTAAACCCAATTAAATCAAGATAAAGTGGAAAAAAAAAATATTTATTCAAAATGAAAACACATAACATTCAAACATATCCAGGATTCTGACTAGCATATATTCTTACTATTCATAACCAGCATATATATATATATATATATATATATATATATATATATATATATATTTCCAACCGTGTAAAATGTTTTTGTGTTCACAATTATACTTAATTAACTAATTGCTTCAATAATATTTTTTTAAATTGTTGCTTTGGAAAGAAAATGTATAATTATTTAAAAAAAAAAAAAAATCAAATACTTAGCAGTATTAGCAAGAACAAGTGGAAAACACACAAGTCATCCCTTGAACATTGAGACAGTGTGAAGTTGGGCACACACTGTTATTTTTATTATAATTATTTATAAATAATTATATAAATTATTTTATAAGCATATCTATTTGTCTTTTATTGGTTGTAGTGTATCTTGATGGGAGTCTCTCCTCTGGAATTACCTGGATTACCGGGCTGCTCTGAAGGCCAAACATAAAAACCGTTTGTGCGATCACTTTTTGTGTGAAATATCACTTATAATAATTTCTAAAAATTGCTCCATTTCTATTGCCCTTCTCAGAAAGCCCAAACAGGAGCACAACGTCTTAGCTATAGCAAAAGACTCTTTATAGAAGCAAAAATATATCTAGACTTTTTTTGTGTGGTTTGTAATTCCTTTATAACCAAACCTCCTCACGCTGAGGACACACACATTCCAATAAAAACAGCTTTGTTCTGTTGTGCAGTGTTTTATTGAAGCACACAAATGAGAGGTCAGAACCATGTGATCTGCTTGATCTCACTTTCAGACATTCTTCGAAATGTTGTGACTTTCAGAAACATTAAATGTTGAAATTTGAGCATTATGTCACTTCTTGATTGGATTTGAAAACAAGATTAAAGATGCACCAAATAATTTTCTGGAGTAGGACAATTCCCTTCCCTATCCTTCATTTAGGTCATGTTTTAAAGAAACCAAATTCAAATCTACTCAATTTCAAGACAGATTGACTCTAGTTAACAAAGCAAATCTGTTTAATTGATTACGTCAGATTTCTCATGCGATACGCTGAAAGAGTTCCTTTGCTGCATCTGAGATAATATTGTTTGATTTCACCAAAAAAAGCTGGTAGTAACGTCACATCTTGTAATCTCAAAGTGTTTAGTTGCATTTAGGGGAAGAAAAATCTCTTTTTTTGTATTT
Organism: Paedocypris micromegethes; assembly: GCA_028031935.1. NCBI lineage: Eukaryota > Metazoa > Chordata > Actinopteri > Cypriniformes > Paedocypris > Paedocypris micromegethes. Next base: position 12,252,978 of record CM051500.1, read on the forward strand.
TGTATTCCCTTTCTCTCTTAAAAACAAACAATGTGGTATTTACAATGGTATAATTTAACACATGAGCATATTACCTTCTTGCCAAAAAAACAAGAAACGCATTTTAGTGCAAATGCCTGTAAAATAATAAAGAAATAAATACAAACAGACTCATCTGAAATATTCCATGCACGCGAGCACAGACTTTGCAGCAGGACCAATTATTGCTTCTTCAGCTGAGCTTAAATGAAGAAACTAAAGCATCTAAACCAAAGCTTTCAGTCCACCCTGAGAACAGAAAAGAAACCGGAGGTCTGTGGCCCACTGGCACAGTGAAACAGACCGCAGAGAAAGTGCAGCTCACGCATGAGTGTTAAAGCAAAACATGGGAGGTGGAACGCGATTCCTCATGCACCTTGTCGTCATCTCTACATGAATCGGTCGATTTCGACTCAAGGCAGAGCGATGGGAAGTATGATCTTCATCACTGAACGTGTTAAATAGGTTTGAAAATACGCGGCACAGTTTCCTACAGGTTGCAGTTATTGTCTGTCGAGTCAAAGCACGTCCACAATGTACAAAACATAATTCTCCACCTTTAAAAATACATTACAAAAAATTACTGCATAACTTTTCTTCACATATTGGTTTTTCTTCACTTTCACTTGCTTTTTACATTATTAACCTGCAGTTCTCAATGGGCGATCGGTGGGCGAAACAGAGGATGCGGTCATGTGGACGGCTCTAGGAATGCTGGGACATTCCGTTCACCAAACTTCTCAGCTGCTTCACCACAGTCTCGATCAGTTTTTGCTTGTCTCGATCGTTCTTCCTGAACTGCGAGAAGATGTTGTTCTTTTTACTTGTGTCCTTCATCCTGCATAAAGAAAGCAGGATCAGCGTCTCCTCACTGAAATCATTTCAAGTGGAAGCGTGGCACGTTTGAGGCAAATGCGTTGATTTTACAAATGTTTAGTGGATGTTGGAGAATATTACATGCTGATGCCAAGCAGTGGCAGACACAACACCAGCTACACAGTTAAAGGTTTTGTTTCTAATTTTCAAAAAGTGAACAAAAAGTCATTTAATTATTGCAACTATGTAGCCAAATGGCATAAATGTCAATGGCAAAAAGTTTGTGACGAAAGAAAAATAAATAAAAAGACGTTTTTATTTCATTTAAATTTAAAATCCCATTTACATTATATTTTTTATATTTAATTTACAATCAGCTGCAGTTAATATTAAGCTTTGCCCATCGCTATGAATAATGTGACGGCGACTCGTTTCTGCTTTGACAAACTGAAAGTGTGGAGCTCTTTTGTTAGTTTTATAAAACACTTTGTCCTATTTTATTTGAAAAATATATGCTTTGTTTTTTGTAATTGGTGAATAAATAAACACATGAGTATTAGTAATTGCTATCTGTGAAAATCCAAACATAACACATACACTCGTACTGCATCCATCCATCCACCCACTACTACTTGTTTAATTTCTGGGTCACGGGAAGCTGACTATTACTCTATTAGAGTAATCACAAAAACATACATGCATGGATTTAGGCACTAAAGTAGATAAAGGAACCCAATGAATTAGAAACAACAGAAATTGGAAAAGATGTACGTACCCTCTGTTTACTCTGCCATTGAATGGTAAGAAAAAAAGAATAAAAGATTTTAAATAAAGATGAATAATTTGTTAAGGATAAAACATTTCCTGTTCAACTATTTGTGATTTAGCATTTAGAAAACCCCAATACATTCTACCGTGTAAGACATCCACATTCATTTTTCAATTTGGGGGTTAAACTATATTGAAAAAAAAAACACAATCTTATAACGGTCCTCACATACATATAAAAAAATAACTTAATGACAGTATTGTGAACTTTCAGACTCACTAGAAAATATTCTCACAAGTGTGAGCTGAGCTCAAGAGGGTGAAGAGACAAGAACACATACTTTTCCAGAAGAGAGAGGGCAGTGGAAGGATTCACCCGCAGGTATTTGGAAGTGGGTTGTCCATAATCCGCCAGGTATGTGGACCAGTCCCACACCATGAAAAGATCTAGAAGCTACAACACAGAAAACACATCATTCCACATCATCAGCATTCTCCACCCACATTCCACAGTTTGTATATCGAGTCTATAGTTTGGCCGAGTGATATTAGTGTGTAAGCAAACACAGGATGAAACAGTGGGCAGCATTGTCGCCTCTCAGCAGGAGGAACTCGAGTTGCCGATTAACTACGTTTTCATAATGTTAGAGTGGGTCGTCTTTGGTTATCAGTTTGTGTTGATGCCAAAATGGGTGTAGCTGTGGAAAAAAACGAGTACATTGAAGCCAAATGGCTTTGAAATGGATGAAGAATGTATATATATGTTACTAATTTTTCTACCAAAGTAAGTTTTAAATCTGGAACAATGGCTCTGGCACAACTAGCCCTTTTTGACCAGACACTAAATCAGAGGATTAACAATGAATCCAGGGTTTTTGAAGTAGACCATATGCTTTTGATACCCGTGTCGTCCTTCATCTAAACACTCAAAGTCACTTGGCTCTTTAGTGGTATTCAGATGTCATATGTATGTACAGTATACAATCCAGAATCTGCTTTTTTCTTTTCTTTTTAGAAAACAGATTGAAGACAAAATAATAAATGAAAAGAGAAAAGACGGGATGAACAATTGTATCCAAAGCAACGTATTTTTGCAAGTCAATTTGGATTAAAGTGTCAACCGGCTTGAAAAGATTCCAAAGTAAAGACAAAGAATGCATTAAAGCATATGTAACAAATTACATGAAGGAAAGAAAGTAAGCAAATAAAGAAAAGTCATAAGAAGCTCTGGAGGCATCAGGAAATTCAAGTGTGGCGTACAACATTCTTCTTACTCATTTCTTTGAGAAACAAACTTCAAAACTTTACTTCCAGATTTACAGAGTTGCCATCTTGAAGTGAGCATCATTTGACCAGTATTGAATTAGTTGACGTTTTAATGATAATTTTCGCTGCTGATTTTCTTCACTTTAAGTGACAGGGAATTTGGAAAGTGCAGTCGGGCTTACAGAAGTGTGCGGGGTCATGAGCTGACGGCGGGGGTTTGGGCTGAAGCACTTGTTGAGGAGCCGAGAGCACTTTAAATGCAAAAAGAAGAGAAATCCCTCCCTGACCTCCAGATAACCCACAGAGGGGCTAATCCTGGCTCCATGGCGCTCCGGCAACTCGGATTCAAAGTGGATCTCTGGACACCCTGAATTTCATTTGCTGGAGAAGGGTCAGATCACTCACCTCTGTGTATGCTAATCCATCTCAATCTGTGGGGGACAATTGCTGGATGCCTCGTTCATTTTGAAAAGCTGATAGGAGGGTTGAAGGGATAATGGCACTTCACACGGAGTCTGTGCTTCAAATTGAGGAGGGTCTGCTTTTCTGGTGCATTATTTTGTGACGTTTGCGGGTCCTGCTGGGCCTGTGACAATATTCCTGCTGATTGCACCAGGACTGGACTGAGAAACTGGAGTTGTCGGATTTGAACAAACCTGAGAATGTGTTCTTTAGATTTTGCTTTATAAGAAGACGATTAGACGTGTAAACAATGAGTTTGCAAATGTCTGAGACATGTTCTATAGGGATAAGGTGTTTGTGAAAGCTCCAGCATGAGAGTCTAGAGGTCTGATTGACATTTTAAAACCTCTCCAACCACAGATGCATTTTAGTGAATTTCAGTAAGTCAAGACACAAACATAACGACTAAAAACATGCATGTCTGTCTACAATATGTTGTCGATTGCTTGTAGATGAGACGGCACTGTGGGCTTTGAGAAGATCCCTTTCCTGACAGTAATAATGCATTCAATTAGAAAGTAGACAGTAGAAAGTAAACTGGGTTTTGTGCTGAAGTTTAATCAAGGTTAGTTTTTTTTCTTACGCAGTTGAAGAACATTGAGGTAATTGGAGATGCTCAATAAATGCCATTGGTACAGGTTTGTTTGCTCACATGTGGCTCAGGGATCTGGAACTGATCTATCCCCGGTGATGCAAAAGTATTAAAAACGGGATTAATTGATGCTTTAAGTGACCTGATTTTTATCTGTAATTTCTTGGTGTTAAAGAATATTCATTTAATTACATTACAGTTGACAGTTATACTATTTCAGACATTTTTTAGTTCAATTATTTGTATGTATTTTTGTTCAGACTATAACAAACTTTTTTACACTATTCACTACTACCATAACTTCTTTCTCTAATCCTAAAACAAGAAAGAAAGAAACCAAAGCAAATTCAATAATGAGTTTTGGAGGAAGTCATTTCTATGTGATCAGAAATGATTCTATGTGCTCATTTTATGCAAAAAAAAATACAAAAAAATTGTTGTAATACCGTTAGGGGGGGGGGGGGTTGATTATCTTCAAACGTTTCATTATTTCGCTTAACTGCTAGAAATCCAATTGAAATTATAAAATGTAAAATATAATCAAGAAACGCTCGTGACATTTGCAAGAAAAATGTCGGATCAATGTAACTGAACAATTTTCACCCCTAGGATCCGTTAAATCCGTTATTCTCATTACATTTCTCCACACATATGAACATGGAGATTCTTCTGCAGCGGATTAGCATCTCCAGATTAAGCCGGTTTCGAATTACACAAAACATGGGTTCAAAAGAAATGCTTTTAAAGAGCATTTTAACACGGAACCGCAAATAGGCGTCTCCATTAGCTGGCGCATGATTGGCAGGGACACTGTGACCTCTCCATTCAACATAAATGTCTTCAAAGAAACCGATCTGAGTGACTAGACTATGGAGCCCGTGGCCCTGTCAAAAACCTGGGAAAGGCATCTTCAAGCCATGGGCCTGTAACAGGAGCTCCAGGGCTGATCAACGTGAGAGTGCATGATGGGATTGAGTGGGTAACGTCTGATGGCCGACGATCGGTCTCCTTATCTCTGACCCCTTTCGAGCTCCCTCCACCCCAACTGGAGCCAGATCTCACTGAGTGCTCTTGAAAAAAGCTGTCAGCAAATCCTCCAACAAACCAGTGAAGGATCAAAGTCGTGTCATGCTAATGGTAATCGAGCTGAGATTTGGCAGAGCGTCTGCAGTCGTGACATGCTAAAAGACGCCGTCTCCACTGTCGCGCTTCTGTTTGTGCTTAACTACGTGATGTTCCATAACTCAAAATGACAAAGCAAGTACTGGATTAACTACTGAATATCTATATTCCTAACCCTAACACTGTCCAAAAAATAAAAAAAGCAACCTTAAATGTAGAAACAATATTATACAATGTAGAAACAATATTGCATTTTCTGTCGCTGTGTGACTTTGATTTGAAAGTAAAATTGAATTTGCTCATCTATGTTGAATATTGGATCTAAAGCTGTTGATATGGCATATCGTTGCAAAATAAATCTCTACTTGACCCAAGATGTGCACCTTAAACGCCTCAGGCTCAGATTAAAAGTTCAAACTCAGCAGCCCTACGAAAAAAAAAAACAGGCCCAAAAGAAGAAAAGACTTCATATTAGCTCAATGAACCAATTTCAAGCAAGTAATTTCCCATCCTGAAGCAAGGAGTCGGGCTGGTTGACGCATACGCTGCTCAAGAAGAGTCATGTCTGAGAGAAGTTTGTACCTGTCGGAGGTCGATGAAGGCCAGCTGCAGTGTGTCCCCCTGAAATCCTGGCACGGGTTCGGAACTGGCAAACACTGAACAAAAAATGTTCCAAACAGAGCCTTAAAAAAACACTTCAATGCACAATCAACACAGCATTGGTTCATGTATCCTTCCCGTTTAAACTTGTGTTAGATGAAATGAAGAAGAAATAGATTGTGAGAAGGCCGCATTTTCTGTTTCTGTTCTGTATGCTCTTCTGAAAATCCCATGAACCCAAATTAATATATAAACTCTATTATGCTTTCCATTTACAAAGCCTTCACTTTAACTTTTTAACATAAGAGTTAAAAGATTTAGATTAAGTAGGAATTCTTAATCTAAATTAAGTAGGAATCTAGTTAATTTAAATCTAGTAGTTAAGTAGGAATTCAACGACATTTTCCAAACAATTGAATCGTGTCTATTTCTGCTCACTTCATTTATTAAATTATATAAAATACATATTTCTAACAATAAACTTGATCAAACATTTGCTCTAAAAGCATAACCACTTCTTCATTGTTAGCAAATGGAAATACATTTGGTCATACTGTAACAAGTGATCATGATAATTATCTTTTTTAAGTGGAATGATTGTAATGATATTTTATTAAAAACATTTATTTTATGTAGGGGCTACATTTTTGGGTGACTTTTCTTCAGTGTGCGACTCCTCATCTAGAGACTTTTGTGATATAAATAATCAATCTGTACCACACCTCAAATATGACTGAAATTGACAAGACACACTAATTTCAAGCTTCTTTCAAAAACGCTTTTAGCTAGGACACTAGTAACAACAGCGATTTATCTCCATCAACTCAACCATGTTTTAAGAACGCAACTTACGTTCGCACTGAATGACGTCCAGGTTGAACTGCTGAATGGCTCCCATGCTGACCTGCTTCAGCTCAGAGTCCAGCAGCATCTGCATGAGGGACGTGGCCAGGTGTTTGCAGGCCGACATGCAGGCCGTCTGAGCCACTTTACCCTGAGGAGACGCACAGAACACTGCTAGAGCAGAGACACTTTTATTTATCTACAATATGCTCTACAATAACACACAGGTAAAACAGTCATTCAGAAGTCTATGTGTGTGTGTGTGTGTGTGTGTTTGTGTCCATATGTAGATTATGGGTAGTAGCACGGTCATACACATTCCCTGCAACAATGAAAAGGACATAATTCTGTGTATTTGCTTTGCACTGCAAGTCAAATATACATGATGCATTTATTTTTCAAATTAGACAAGTGTAGATATTGTTTTTTGCTGCCAAATGAAAAATAAAAAAGTGGTAATTATGTTTTGTTATTTAATTGAATAACAAATATTAATTGAGATTCTATGTGTTGTATGAATCATGATTAAATACTGTTTGTGCAAAGCTTTGATCAATGTACAAATTTGAACAGTCTTCTCTATTGTGAAAATTCCAATAGTTTAAAATTGCCTAGCACTACAATAGTTTAAAACACGTACAGCTCTAGAAATAAAAGAAGTGCAAAATGTAGAATCATTTTCAGTATCATTGGTTTCATGCTAACACTACTGCTTTAAATTGGAGGAAAAAAAACTATAGTGAATCTTCAGTTAGTGAAGTTTTGTAAGCATTTAAAAGATTTATTTTTAATTTAATGTAGTAAACAATTGTATTTATAATATTATGGAATAAAAATAGTTTGTGGCCAAATATTTTCCTGTTGAAAACAGTGTTGGGTTATTCAATCAAAAACAATCGCAGTAGTATTTATGTTTCCAGGGGTGTATATACATAAAAACGGATATTTACTTATAAACAGACTTTTCTGAATGAGCATTTTCCCTCTCAAAAATATTAAAGGTTTTCTGAAGTCACAAGAAAAAAGTATGAGTTGAAAACAGTTGAATATTTACTGAAAAAAATATCCAATTTGTTTTCCAGTTAAAATATATTGTAACCTACGAAACAAGTTAGACTTCAGATTCTATTTTTTCAAGTTCAGAAATAGACTTTAAATAGAGGTCAGTTTAATAGATTTAAGAGGTATAGGAGCACAATAACTTGCCATGCTTCAAGTATTTTTTCTTACAAAATTGTCATTTTGTAAGATTTCAAATGACTATAACTGAACACAAAAGAGGATTACCAGAAAACCATTTCACAAAATGTACATTTTTATTACCACCTTTAAACACACCCTTTGATTTTCCTTGAAAACTTATTACTGCTGTCTGTAACACCACGTAGCCCATATTTAAACACTGCATATTAATGCATTTTTAAACGCAACATTGCGCTTACAATGCACTTACTTCTTTGGAACACATGTTTATTGTTCTAAGAGAATCCATGGTAACTGAAAAGTGATTCAAAACCACTAATAATCCTAAAACTAAATCCACTAACACTCACACACTGTTGAGCCAGGTCAAACAACAATGATCGAAATATCACATAAAAAATAAATCCACAAAATTAAAGATTACAGATTAAATTCACACACAAGCACACAACTCCAGTTCTGTCACAATTGTTCATGCAAGCTGAAAACAAGTACAGTATAAGGCATCAAACCCAACACACTCCCATCACATTTACAATTCATGCAATAGCTGCCCAACACCATTAACAAACAACAACCCACTTAAAACGCACAAATCTCTTCCTGACAATATAGACAATATATTATGCAATGAAAATTGAATTACTCTCTATAATCCATCTGAAAAAAGGTTTGTAAGAATTGTAGTACTACACTTCTTTTATTCCTTTTGTAAATGAAAGTAAATCTAAATATATAAATATAGGTGTCGTCTTAAATTATTCCAATGCAGTTGCATTTTCACCAAACACAGCTGAAGAAATTAAAAAAACAGTACAAACAAATGCTTTCCCGGGTTTCATCAGCAAGTTTGTTTATCGCTGAGTTTTAATTTGACGCACACAACGTTTGTTTCTGTGATTTCCTGCATCTTTTTTGCCACTTGCGGCAGTGTTTGGCAACTCTGCAAACTCATCTTTCTAGTAAAATTAACCTAGTATAAGCTCTAATCTTACAATAACATGTGAGAAAACAGAGCTTTTGAGGGAGTGTCAATTGGTATATAAATTACCAATTAAAAATATTTTCCCGAAACACGTTGTCTGCAGTGTATGTTAAAAAAACAGAACAGTTTAAGTTGGTGAATCTCCTCCTAGTTTGTTTGAATGAAAAATCTTAAATCTTAAAAAGTAAATCCTTATGTATGGTTTTATTTGAAGTCTTACGAAAAAACATTTTACAAACGTTCATTATTTGATTAAAAAAATGTAAGTTTAAATGAATTAACTTTTTTTTTTGGCATTTCAACTATCTAACATCATTAAAAGAAATTGTGCAGCTGTAGTTAGCTGTGAATTGGAGAATTCGTTCCTAAAATGTATTTAATTGTAATACTACTGTAAAACAATATTAACAAAAATAAACAGCATTTAGGCCATTAAAATATTATTTTTGATAAAATCAAACCAGTTAGAGCAAATTTCAAAGGAGTGTAAATCCATTAAAAAACCCAAGATCAGACACACTTTTCCAGCACAATTAATTAGCAGATGCTGCTTGTCAAAGCGACATACAGAATGAACAAATGCGGCTCAGTGTCACTTCAGATATCTACTGGCCCGGAATTCAAGCCTTCTCTACACCATTGGGCCACAATTGCCCACACACACTTTCCAGACAAAAGCCAGTTAGAATGTAAGTAACTTAAAAGAAAAAAAACCTGAATAATCATGGAAAAAGAGTGTAGTGGAATGATTCACAGCAGCATTAGTCAAGCATTATTCTCACTTGAGACGCACTGAAGTAAAATCTGAGGTGTCTTCAGTGAATCCCAAGTAAGAACAGCAGGTGTGTTTGGCGATACTGATCTCACCTCTAGACAATCATGAGAAGCAGAAGATGCATGCCAACAGTTCTAGTACATATTCTGCATTACATTAAAGGAAGCAGACAAGGCTGGTGGCAAGTCCACAGAGCGGACACAAACATGCAGGAAGTAGTGGTATTGTTTTTTTTATCAGATACTTGCTGCTTTGCTCCTTTAGCGTTTGAAGAGTGTTACTTACCGACATTGAAGCATGATCATTGTTGTTATTCTAAACGGAAAACCCAAGAAAAAAAATAACACGGACAGGGAAAGAAAGTAAGGGAATAATAAATGGACAGACAAAGAAAAATCTGAAAAAAAACAAGCATGCCTTGCAGAAAAGAAACCGGGGAGACATTCACTAACAGGAAAGATGTTACATTGTCGAGAAACAAAAGCAAAGCCAACTTAAACTGGAGCTAAAGGTAACTATCATAAGGAAACAGAAAGCAAGCAAGCTGCTTCACTCTTATTTCAAATATAGTATTTTTTGGCATGAATTGTATTGCAGATCATTGATGACATTCCGGCACATGTGCGATCTCAGCCAAACACTATTCATTTAGGGTAAAAAAAACTAAACAAAATCTACTTCCTGGAACCAATGCCCAGGCTTGCACCTAAACATTTGCTATCAAATGCAACATCGCCGAACACAACAAATGCAAAACGCACACTCAGACGGTGATGAATCACCCGTGTGGAGAAAGGTCTGTTAACTACATAGATGGTGCAGGACTAACCGGAAGGTGCGTGAAGACCTGGAAGGTGCTGCGCAGGAAGTTGATGAGGTCCATGAGGTAACCACTGGCCCTGCCATCAGACTCCACCATGCCCCACTCATAATCAGCCAGCTGAATGAACTCATCTATCTTCTGGTTCAGTTTGGTGTATATTTCTCCCTCAGCTGCATGTCGAGCATCCTAAAACCAAAAAGACTGACTGTTAAAACCATCGCTCTCATTCATCTTGGGTGATTAAAAAAAAACCCGGAAATTGTCAGACCAAATGTTTAAATCACACGATTTAACAAAAATATTGCATTTTTTAATAAACAAAGTGTGTGTGTGTGCTTTGTTTACTAAAGTTTTCTGTTAAGTAGACAACTGATTCTTAAAATCGCATTAATAAATGTTTAACAAGGCATAACAAGTCGTCACTTTAGAAGAGCTCACAAAACCAGTTAACTGACAACTTGAAAATACTCTATAGGTAAATACCTTAATTAATCATGAGTTAAACAAGAACACGAATAAAGGCTTTAAAATATATTTGTGACAAGATAAAAAAATAAATAAATAAAGGATTTGTGTTACATAACGGTATTCGACAAAGTAGCATTCTAAATCTGTCATCAACATCTCAATGGTCGAATCATGATCCCAAGAAAAGAGACCGGGACATCCATAAAAACAGCAGACTGGTTAGATATGTATGCTATTAATTAGCAGCATATTCTTAGGATTTGTAATAATTTGTAACCTGAGATAGATAGTCTTTATAGGTATATTTAAGTAAGATGGTCATAAAACTAAATTGTTTTAACAATTGAATACATTGGGAACCACACTACGACAAATCAATAAAATTATATAATACACTTTTAACATGAGAGGAAAAACAAACATGCCACTACATGTTTTGTCTATAATAGATACAATACATAAAGTATGTGAAATTCTTGGAACACACTGGAACAAGTTCTCTTTGGTTTGATGAAGCAGACATCACTTCACAACATCTCTGTTGATGCTTACACTATAACAGTGAAATTATGTTTTAACAGTGCAACAAAAAAATTCATTTTGGACATAAATAACGAGACAGAAAATCAATTTGTTTAACTGGTAACACACTGTCTTAATGGGAAAGCATGTCTTGTACACAATAGCCTGGCTGTACATATACAAATATATTCTGTGTGCATGTCATCTCATGGGTTGTGTGTATATCTGATAAAGAAATGAGAGAGATATGAGATGTACCTTAAAGGTTGAAAGCCCGTAGAGTCTTGTAGTATGAACCGTTTCTGGAGAAACATTGGTGATGTTTGTAATAAAGTCCTCCAGATATTTGCACGCTTGCTCTAAGTGGGTAGTATTGATGATAATTTGAACTAGCTGAAAAACAAAGGAGGAATATGAGCGTGATTTGTGTGAGTAAGAAGAAATTGATAATCATCAACCCAAAATGATGCAAACCCACTTCCGTCAACCCGATGTGTGGCTTTTTGATGAGGTTTTGGAGGCAACTGCTCAAAGTCCTTGTCAACAGCAGGTTTGTGGATTTACGTAGCATGTCGTCAATCTCTGTGGAACTGCAACAAAAAGTTTGTCAATAGTAGTGGTTTTAAGAAATGCCTTCATAAGCGTGATGTGTGTTCATAGTCAGTGAGATAAAAAAAAAAAGCCCAGAGTTTCAGCTGATCAAATTTAGCAATTTTACTTTACTGCCAATTCATAACACAGAATGTAACCTTTTAATTTTACTACACTCCCCGAAGGAAACAGAATACTTAAATCTAAAATGAATTAAAATAAAATTCTGAAGGTTGGCTATATCATGTAGGTTCTATACATACAATAGAATCTTATTTTTGTAGGAGTAAAGCGGTAGAACATTTAATTTTGTGATAAACATCTAGTATACTAATATTATAAACAATGTCCTAAAATGAAAAACGTATGCTTTTTTCACATGACATTTTTTTATTGACTACTGTTAAAGCAAATACCTGCAATTGTCTTGTTTAATGGCAATTGATTCCTGGTTCTAAAGTGAAGTTTTATAATTATTTACAGTATTCTAATAATTCATAGTAATTTTCATGAGGAATTTTATTTACAATATTTACAATATCATAATTAATAACAGATGATATATCATTGTAAATCTAGCAAAACTCTTTAACTTGGAACAAATCTCATCTCCTAAGAGCCTGTATTAGTAACACTAATTAGTAAACCACACTTGTGGGTTTGATTCCAAAGGAAAGCATGTTAAATGCATGACTGTAACATTAAAACATGAGGCTTAACCAAATATAATTTCCCTTCAGTTCATCCATCCAGCTGGACCATGCTTGCAAAGTGTGAGTGTTTACAGGAGACTGCTGCTTTGTGTTTATTTTGAAGAAGGCGAAGGAGTGATCGGTGGGCAAACAGTCAAAAGAGAGGTGCTGAGGTCGCCCATTATCTCTAGCTTAAATAACAAAGCAACCACAGAGTTAGAGTGGTTCTGCAGAGGTCTGCATTGATTAGCACAGGGATAGGAGGAGAAAATCATGCCAAGTCTCAGCAGCGACAGATGCTACAAGCAAACACGTTTGAATGCATTTCTTCAAATAATTTCAGAACTTTATCCATTCATGCTATCTCACAATTCCACCAGAGACAGACAGTGTTTTTTTTTTTACATACAATGTTTCTATTTTACATAAATTTCTATTTCTATTCTGTCTCTGTCTGTGTGTGTGTGGTGTGTGTGTGTGTGTGTGTGTGTGTGTGTGTGTGTGTGTGTGTGTGGTGTGTGTGTGTGCGTGTGTGCGTGTGTGTGTGTGTTGCACATAAATAGACAAAAAAAAAAAACAGACATTTACTTAACGTTTTCAGTCAGTGTCATGAATTAAAATAAATCGCAAGTTTAATCACCTCTGGGCAAAAACAAGCAGCACTCCATCTCACTCTTCCCTGATGGTATGTTTTTACTAGCCTTCTCTGAAAACCTTGGGGATCACTGTGGAACATGACCATTCGCAAATCATAGGTGAATCTGGCAATCACAGTGAAAAATATGATTCCCAATTCCCTCCGCAGTGATCTGATTTTCAAATATATAATAAAAATAATTTTGATTTTGTGAATATTTGCGTGATTATTATTTTACTACATAAAGCGGTACACTGTAATATAGTGCCATCTCCAAGCTACACTAAACTCTCTGGGAAAGAATCTGGGGAGCCAGCGACAAGCACAACACACACCCCTGACAGTGCCCACCTGAATACCATGGAGCTTTAAGAGAACAAATATTGGCAAAGGAGATGAGTGACGAGTGAAGCAGAGGTGGAGCCACTTCTCATGATCGTGGACGCCATCACACAACTCAACTTCCCTGCCTTATGACACGCAGGTTTCAGACTCACCTGCGATGAAGCGACTCTGAGAACTTCAAACTGGCATAAATGAACTCCTTCACTTGAGAGTAGATCTGAGGCACTGAATGGGACATGGGCAGCTTCTTTGGAAATTGTTGCTGTTTGAAAATAAAAGGTTAAACGTCTGTTTTTTTACAGAAAATGCAATTTGTCCAAAAGTGTTTTAGCAGCAGCTTTAGTTTCTACAGCTTTTAAAGCGCCACTTATATTGTAACATAATTTCTGAAAAACTTGATTTTATAGTGAAAATAACGAAATGCATAACTGTGCAAAATATTGCAATTATAATGCAAAATATTGCAAAAAAAGATAAAAGTCCTTTCAAGCGCTTTATTTCTAGCCCTGCTGCACAAACTACTAAAAAATGCTACCGTTTAAAAAAAAAAACAGTTAAAGTTGTACGTCAGAGTGGCACAAACCTTTTCGATCTCTGCATCATGGAAAGGAAACCGTCTGACCACGGCTTTATATTCCTCTTCATTCTCCACAGGAATGGGACTGTAGTTGTCCAGTTCGAAAATCTCCCTGTTTCAGGGGCCACAGTCACCTCAATCAAACCAAGACCGAGTGAGGAGAGTTAGTTCATCTCACCTGAAAACCAGGGCCCATTTCTTTAGCAGTGTTTCATTGTACTGATCTCGAACCTCGAACAAAAGGTCAAATAGACGGTTCACTGGGAAACCATAACCCTGAAAACACAGTGGAAAATGATTGATTGATTTGATGATGACATTTCCATAAACAGATACATACAAATATTTAAATAAATTTGACACTATGCATTTTTGATAAAAAACTGAAATTCTTTCAGTGTCTCGAGTTAGAAAATGTTGTCTCATAGAGTAAAAAAAGCAAATTCCAAGAATATGCTTAATTTTCAATTTCTGAAATAAATATGACCTTTGAATGTTAAAAAAAATGAATACCTGTAATGTGTCTGCAAAGATCACTATCAGGTTCTTCAGTTCTAGGACCAGATCAGGGTCATTGCAGTAAGACTATTGAAAGGAGGTGAAAAAGCAAATGATACAAATGTATAAGAAATATCAATACACAAACACGTGCATATATATATATATATATATATATATATATATATATATATATATATATATATATATATATATATATATATATATATATATATACATACATACTGTATATATAGTTTGTTTATTCAATATACACATACCCCTACACCCAAATATGTACAGAGAGAGTGAGATACATATACAGCATGTATATATTATTTATATTTTCTGATTAATTCCACAACATATAAAAGGCTTAAATAAAAGCAATAAATAAAGGCTTCTCCCCATGACATTGCTGACATTTCTTTCTCATTTTTCACATTATCCTTACATCCCAGTGTAAAAGATCAACAGAGATTCATTAGCGACACTGGAACAGCAGTGAAAACGTTTTTTTTTGTTAAACATTTATTCAAAGTGACGGGCCGAAATACCCTTGAGTATCGGGCTGTGTGAGCCGAGCGGAGTACATCAGATGGCTTTAAGTTCAGCATTAGCCTCTAAATGGGTAACTCACAGCCAGTCACTTATTGATCAAATAAACTTGGGCCCTAATGAGTCTTTGGGTTACATTAGCATGTAAATGAGGTGGTGACTCCCCTGCTGCTGACGGAGCGGCGCTCGTAGGGGGAGGCTCAATCGGTAAAGGCAATACGGACCGCTTGACCCAGGCTGGGGACAGATACGAGCCACTCGGACTCTCATCCCACCACCACAAGAAAACGTAGCTCACGGCACCGACGCTCTACTGGTCACTTCACTAGATCATAAAAACGACTGAAGCTTCAATTACAAAATAACAGGGCTGCAAACTAGCACAATCCTCAATGAATGACAGAGAAGTCTTTTGACGGGTTAATGGTTGACCGTGAGCCATCGATGTGAGCAAGATAAGCCGATAGCAGCAGCAGCAGCAGCAGAGTTTCTGGAGGCTTCCTTCAGGCTGCCAGGGTGTGATACTGAGGGTGGGTGCACAGGAGCTACAGGTTTGATTTACGGCCCCTTACACTAGTGTGATTCTCTTGTTAAACATTTAGATAGGGAGCAGTGGCCTGCCTCTCAGACGTGAAGAGAAGTGCGTAAATCACAAGGTTAAAGAAGCAGCGGTCAGGCAGTACGCCGCCTCACTCCACACTCCAGGCTATGATGGACTAAACTTCAGGACTTAACTAATGTGCGGCGACACAATTACACACAAAAAACATTTGTTTCTATTTTTACAAAACTAAACTCTAGTTATTTTGGTACACATACTAAAAATTAGTATTTTACATTTTTTTTTGTTTTTCCAATATAAACTCATATACATACTGTTTGATTTTGAGCAAAACAAACAAAATACCAGACAATTTTATATCTACTCATGGCATGTGTACAACCCTGATTCCAAAAAAGAGGGAATACTATACAGTACAAATTGTGATCTAAAAGATACAAAAAAATTAAAAAAGGCCCGAAAAATGCAGTGGTACATTGAACAGTATATTCAACAGACTAACTTATGATATACAATCCAAGTCAACTGGCAACATGGCTGGATTTAATAAAAGCCTCTCTATAAAATAATTTAATAACAGAGTGGCAGTGTCTGTCACACAACAAGACGAGCAGAGATTCAGCAATTCTTTTGAAGAAAAGAAAAGAAAAGAAAAGAAATTGTGAAGCATTATCAGAAAGGAGTTTCCCTAAATAGAAAATTGCAAAGAGTTTAAAGTTATCATCATCTAAAGTACACTAAACAAAGGTTTAGAGATTCTGGAACTCTGTAAGGGCCAAGGTTGAACAAACGTACTGAATACTTGCAATCTTTGGGCTCTTCAAGGTAATTGGGTTGGAATTAAATGAAAAACCATTATCGTGAACTCAATTCACAGTGCCATTTGCTAATGCCGGCTAAAAATCTACAGGTTAAAAAAGAAACCATATCGAAACTAAAGTACTTCTTATGGGACTGTGGCAAAATACAAAACTGTTCTGTGGTCAGACAAATAAAAGTTATTTTTGGAAAAATGGGACGCTAGGTTCGTATGTTATCTGTGCTCAGTTCATAAGCCTACATCTTGAATGATACCAGATTTCTTGAGTTTGTGTGAGATGGGAACCTTACAACTGGAAAGGCAAAATGTATTGTAAAAATGTGAAAACAATACATTTTATTAGTTTAAACATTTGATATCTTATCAATTCGATGGATAAGTGTTCAGAATAAAAAAGGGACATTTGAAACATCTAAACTAGCTTTTCTTACGCATTTAGATTTTTTCCCACCTACATGATTTTGGAATCAAATTTTGTATCATTACACTTTTATATACATGTGTATAATACTGAAAATAAATTTTGTGATGCACTATATGTTGAGCCAAATGCATGTATTATCTGGGATTGAATGAAAAGCTATCACAGGTTTGTATTTCGATACTCTGATCAAGTTTAAAAATAATTGGACCAGGTCACAATTTGTATAGCCTGGTTGGAGTTATCACCTATTATCTGCCTTATTCAGGTAATTCAGAGGCTTATGCCTAAGAAGATTGTTTTCAAAACACGGCTTTCAGAATGATAATTGGAAGCATTTCCTACGGAGGCCTTTCAGCAGCAATCCATTCAATCTGATCTAATGGAGAGGTCAGTTGGGCCTAATGAGGACAGATTGCAACAATAACAGCAGATTAACTGTGAATATTCTAAACTGCTGGGGCTGAGAGTGTGTTTGCAGGGCCAGTCAGTTGTAAATCAGTGAGGGATTATGCAAATACCCTGTGGCTGGAGCTCACAGCCTGAGTCCTGTGGCCCGAACAAAGGGGTCAATCCAGCTCTCTCCCACTGCTACTAACTTTCAATCACAACAACAGAAAAAGGCTCCGGCCAGAACACAGTGGAGAGAGAAGGGGGAGGGAGGTTGTGGAATTATGGGCTCTTGGACACAGGGAAGGACTCACGGAGTGTGTGCGGAGAACTGCAATGATTTTGGACAGTGCCATGTTCCACAGCTCGTCCGTGAAGGCTCTGGTCACCAGGCCTTGTGTGGCGTGCAGTATGTGGTCCTCCACTACGAAAAACCTTTGGGGTTTTGAAAACACAAGCTCTGATGTAAACAACATGACATGGTGCAGAATGAAGCGCTTTGAAATAAAAATGTCTTGGGCAATTTTTGTAATGTAATTACAACGTTAATAGTAAACAAAAACGTTTAACTGGCTTCACAAACATGCAAAAAAAAGCAACATACCCCACAATTTGGTTAAAGTACTTCCTGTAACCCTCCACGGTCTCGTGCTAGAAAGAAAAGTACAGCGTGAGAATAAAACTAGAAAGAAAGTTATTAGGCGCACTATTTGCATAAATTGGTATCTTGTCGTATATTGTAGTCACAAATACTAACCATGTTAGACTGGGGCTGCAGTACCAGTCTTGCTTGTTTTTTCCGTTGCTTTCTATAGTAATTTTCAAACGTTTCTCTGTCTCCCTGTAAAAAGTAAATTCAGGTTAACGCTGAATAGGAAAAAACAAACCTTGTAAAATGTGCAATAATTCATTACTACCGACTAAATAGCTGCTTAAGCACTTTACAAAAAAATATCAGCAGGTCTTAAATATATGCATTTCTTCTCTGAAATATGCTTTTATTATTCTTCATTCAGAACAATTCATTCTGTCATAAATGCATTTCACAAAATATTAAAAAAATATCAGTCAAAGTCAATCAATCAATGTCAAATACATCCTTAGTTTAATTAATCTTTCTCATGGCAATTGTTCATTTTTTGAAGGACATACAATCGTATGTAGTTTATTGAGGTATGGTTACCAAAATTGCTCTTGTACTTACTCAATTTCTTGCAGTAAAGGTTCATAAACACCACAAATGAAAGTCCTGGTCTTGACTAAGACTCATAAGTGACAATCATGATTGAGTCATGTGATACCTCTTTTTCAGACTAGGAAGGAATTATTAAAAAAAAAAAAAGAAAACACTATGGCTTTTTTTCTGTTTTATCTTGAAAGTCCACCATGAAAATAAGACCCAGGATAGAGATGTTGTCAGGAAGGCTTGTATGATGTGGCACACTATTTCAAAACCGTTTCTTTTGTCATATGAACACAATTCTATTGCTGTTCCAGACACAATATACAGCAATTTTACAGCACTTACAGCAATAACACAATTTTTTTTGATACCACCTATGTATAGTCAAAAAAAAGTACGACCAAAAAAAGTACAAAAAAAAAGTAAAGGAAAACGTAGAAGTGCGACCGTTGCCACAACCTGAGCGCCCGGGTAGCCCAGCGGTCAAAAGCTCTCGTGTTCTCATTAACTGAACCATCGAGGGGAAAGCGCTTGACTCATCCTACGCCCGGTAAATGAGTTGCAGTTTGTGCACAATCTGAATGCCCAGGCAAAAACTTTTTCACTGCTTTGTTTTTATGGCAAAAGGGGGGTTACTGCTCGGTCAATCCCATTAGACGATGCAGTCTGACCCCTTTTATTGGCGTGTTGATGGACTCGGTATTAGTTCTGAGCAAATACACGACAGCACTGAGCGGTAACAAACCTGATCTCACCTCTTGATAGTTTGCCTAAGGTTTACGGCAAAAATAATATTGATTGCAGGGCAGTGAAAACTGGAAATCCCTCTGTTTGTATAAGCCATTATTATATGAGGAGGCACTTGGGAGAAAAAGCTGATAACTCTGATAACTCACTGATAACTCTGAGCCTGTCTCCTATAGGAACAGGCCAGAAAGACTCAAAAACACAAAAACAAAGCCGAACAGGCTCACAAAACAAGTTCTGCAGAGGGAACAGAGTTATGCTGGCTGTTTATCATCGGAATTCTCACGGGAGATACTGGACATTACCAAAACAGTGTAGATGTGAAGACAACGGTAGACTGGCGAGAAATCCACTAGATCATGTGCAGTCAAGACCTGAAATAAGACAATAATTTGTTATGAGTGGAACACACCTAAGAGGTAAATGCTTGTTAATTACTTTAATTTTGTTTTAATTTTATTGACTACATTTAGTTTTAATTATATTGTTAGTACTTAATGCAATTTGATTGTAATGTAATGTAATGTTTTTTTTTTTGTTTGTTTTTTTTGGCAATCTATGAAGACAACCATTTCAGATGCAATTTTGTTGGTTAATAATAATAATATTAATTCCAAAGATCAACGCTCACCTCTTCATCCATCTCCTCTTCGTCTGCTGCTTCTGTGCTCAGGCCATTATGATGGACGGGCGTTCGGCCATTGAGTCCGTACAGGGGTTTTGCACAGGTGAGAGCACTCTGCTTCTGCACTGCAGTGTTGAAAGTGCGATGCTGCTGAGCCTGAAAGAAGGTGATAGAAAAACACGGCCTCTTCATCATCTCAAATAATGCAGAGTAATAAAATAGCGCCTCACCTGTCTCATCGCGGTTTCCCCGATCTTATCCGAGTGCTTTCGGATACTCTCCAAGAAGTCTTTCAGGTCGGACATGGAGATCTCCTTGATCTCCTCTCTGAGTTTGGGTAGCATCTCGGCCATGATCTGGCAGAACCTGTACTGGCTGACTCTGGGAATGAAAATGTTCTCTAGCTGCTCCATTGTTTTTAGCGCAGAGTAATATCTGAAACAGAAAAGAATTTCACTGCACCGTCTGAAATACAAATGACCATAGCTGTCAGGTAAAGTAACCATCAAGGAGATAATGAAAGGAACGGAGTGACTTGTTTTCACTCCTGACAAAATGACCGCAATCACACAAGTTCTTTTTCAAAGGAGATGTCCAAGAGAGCAGAAGTTTATTCAAAGCCTGTGTTCCACCAGAAAACAGCCTGTGCTTTCCGCACTAAATGAACTAGCGATTTTGCTTGTGTTCATTAGCGGGTCAGCCAAATCAATGGGAACATGTCGCTATCTAGAGAGCCATGGGAACGCATGCAAGTCCAGGTTCAACCGATCGTAAAAAGCTGTAAGATTTAAAAGCTGTAAAAAGCTTTATGGTGTAAGAAGAACACCATAAACCTAAAGCTGTGTCCATCTCTGATGCCGTGGCCAGCCTATTAACTCCCACCACAACAGCTGATGCCTTCGAAGCTCCCTGACACCGCTGCTTCTGAAGTGCGCGTGCTGCTTCCCAGCAAACCTTACATGTGAACTGGGAGAGAATCCCTGCCTGATTAGACCATGTCTCAGGCTAGTCATTAGCGCGTAGTGGCAACACATGGATTAATGGAAAAGGACATTGTTCTAATTGCCTCAATTTGAACAAGGCCTGTGAAAGATTTTAATCTTTCTTGGAGGCTTCGTAATAATTATAATCAGTCAGGCATTCCATCATGGCCGAGATTGCAGGTCTCTGTCGAAGGGAGTTGTCCGGAAGCTGGATCCAGGGAGCAATGATTGAGCCAACACCGCGTTAGAGGTTTAACACGTGTTTATTGTGCCGTTCAATGCATTACTCCATCACAGTCAGGAAATGCGGATCCTTTATACCCTAAATGACGTCAGATATCTCGCGTGACTATCAGCAGGAAACGAGATTTGTCAGAGGACTGACTTACACACGTGGTCTCTATTCAATAACAAAAGATAGGCGTTGCTATGGTAATATGTAATCAGGTCTCTATTCGACCTCCAGAGGTCTCCGAACGAGGAGAGTAAGAAGAGCAGTCTTAAACACTAACTTTGAGTTTTATAGCCCAAGTATTATCTTCAAATTTATAATAAAATATTATCTGGTCAATCATAAATTAATATAAGTTCCGAGTTTGAGTTCTGAGTTATTTTAAGAAGCTTCTCACAGTTTTAACTGTCTCAAAGCACACAAGTAAATCTTTAAAAGTTAAATCTTCAATTATCACTTTTATTCATTTGATTGTCTGGTTATTGGTGTTAATTAAATCACTTTGATAATAACAAATGAGTATTAATATAAATATTACAAATAGTCAAGTAAATGTGAGGATTTCTTAGTTTAAACGTTTCTTAACCTTTCACAAAGATTTTAGCTCGGAGAGGCTCCAGTGTCCTTGCTTTTGATAAGACTTAGACAGAGACTGGAGACATAGCAGTTTACCGGAATTGGGATTTACGTCAACATCAAATTATCTTGCCTTATAATATTCCCCCACAGATCCATAGGGAACAATAAGTCAAAACAACTTTTAGATTATTATTATTATCTAGATTTTAGTTACTAATCTATTTCTCTTGGAGACACAAGTATAAAACAATTCAACAGCCTTCAGCCTTGGCCTGGCTGTGGTGACGCAGGCTAGAATATAATAAGATCGCAATATTAATATTGGAAATAAGATTTAAGTTATTAAATATTAAAAATATTCTAACAGCCTGTCATAGGCCTGCTCTACCGGGCACTGCTGTGAAGAAGGGCACACACAAGGTCAATTGTCTTTGCGTTTGGACTAGTTTATTTATTGGTAATGTGTTGAATCTGACTAAGGGTGGTCTTCTAAACATCGCCTTATTGCAGGAAAATGGGTCAAGCAGCAATTTATGACAGACCGATGTCTTTTATAACAGCTTATTTGTTTATTTTAGCAGAACAGCGCCAATCGATCCTCCCGAATTATTCTGGCACAAAATAAAAATTCTATTACTATGCAAATAGTACATAGCCTTACTTTCTTGGTGTTCTGACTTTCCAGAAACCTAAAAATCTGGCTAAATACTTCACTTAATAATACTTCTTTAAACAAACCCAACAAACCTGTGAGTAGTATGTGGGAGGGTACACCATGTAGTAGTAAGACAATGCAGAAGCAGACTGTTAAAAAAAGACGACGTATTTCCATTTATTTGTGATCGCTTCTAACTAAAATGGGCGCTTATATTTTTTCACATATTTGAAATGTGCACAATCAACATAAGCACACAAAAAACAGGTGCTTATATTGCCACAAATACCGTATTTATTAAAACACTTAGAATCTCAAGAATGAACAAGAAATATTTACAGAGCTTGTATTTTGCTTCTGTAAAGCAGATCTTATTTGGCAACTGGCAAAGACTGAACTACAATAAATGAATTAGGTCCAGAAATTAGTATAGTACCTTTTGGATTCAAGCTGCTCCTTCAATTTGCTGTACATTTCAAGTACTGAAAGACACAAAAGCAGCAGCATTATTTACAAACAAGCTAAAATAGCATATTTTAGAATACCGAAGAGAAATTTAACCGTCACGTAACGGTATCAAAAAACTAACGTCATGTTTCTGCTGTTATTTCTCTGAGCGACGGCAGGGGAAAATAAAGTTAGAAATTACGTTAGATATGTAATCGTGGGGGTCTAACCAATTAAAGATTGATTAACCAAACTAAAGCTAAACTTTATGATGCTTTACTTACTAATGCTTTTTTAGATAAATATGGATAAAAACAAATATCAATTTAAAACTTTTCAAAATAATCTAACTTATAAATGTGAACATTCTGTAAAAAAATCATGATAAATTGAAATAATAAAACAAATGCTCTTATATAAAATTTGATTTGATTTGATTTGATTTATACGGAATACAAAGCAAGACAGGTAAAAAGCATTATGGAACCTGTAGTTTATGTGTCATCAGTGCATCATATTACCGGTCTATTAAAACTAAAAATAACAGCTCTGTATAAAGCATCTCTTGGGCCGAGTATTACTGTGCTGCTGGCCGAGCGAAGCCCCCAACCTCGAATTTGACACGTTTTAGTAAATTGCTTCATCACATATCTCAAAGTTCAAAACGAATCATTTGTACAAGTTCCCCTTTACAATGTAATTCTTAAATTGCTTCTCCGCAATGAACGGCATAAAAATCTCTCTGTTGTTCTAATAATTGAGAAGTCCTAGTGCTTGATGTGACAAGCTCCACCAGCTACCCTGCGCAGCTCGACCTTGAGATGGTAAGAAATGGTAAAAAAACAGAGAAATCAGATGATACGAAATTCTAAATTGTGACCTTTTTATCCTACATTTCCCAGGGTTCAGCAGAAAGCAACATCAACAATCCCCGTCTCCCGTCTCACCAGGGATGCAGAGCTGAAGCTTCTCCACAGTGGTTGCCATGTTCCTCTGCTGAATTCGGCAGCGAATGACCTCTTCCGTTTGCGCTGTCACCTTACATAAGGGAAGGTCAAAGAGTGTGAAGCCCTCTCAATTAACGAGACAGTCCTCTATGCACCATTGTCCAATAATAGACATTCTTTTCTTCTGCCCATCTAACGGCAGACAAGCTAACAAAGACGGACTGTGCCATACCTCCCGACCGGCGTCTTGAAGTCTTCGATTGGTGTCAGTCACTTGGCCCTTAAAACATAATATCACTGTTTTTAGACAAATAAGCCCATAATTCCCCGTTGTAGCTGCTCACCCTTGTAATCAAATTATCCTTCATGAGGAGTCATGAACAAAGCCATGCAAATTCAAATTAAATGTGCAGCGGAAACTTGAACTTTTGGTCGGCGTGGAGCTTTTATGGCCGCTAATCGCTTCTGACAGCCCTTTCTAACAGATTCTGTGACAAACTTCTCAATTTTACTTAGGATTTTTGAACTTTGGTTGTTCTTCTGGCTCTGTCAAACAATTCAAATCAATGACCCAATTGACCACTGGTCCCTTGTTGCTAACTTCAATGAGCTCTATGTGCCATTCATTGTCTGGGGCAAAATGCGGATAACATTTTCTGGTAATTAAACATTCGTGTTTTCTTCCTCCTCTTTTTTGGGGGGGCTGAATACAAACACTGGCGGCTGATTAACATCAAATGTGAAGACCTCCACACCACTGAACCAGTACAGTGGTCCAGGTGCAGGGACTGCTCCATCACAGACTTTCCCACATATTAAGTCTCATTAGGTCATCGTAATAAGGAATCTCTTTCGGCCTTTATTAAAAATCTAATTTATTCCTGAACAATGAAGGCCCAGCGACCTCATTGATGTCGTATCTGCTGTCTTGTTATCTGAATATGCTTTATATAATGCCGGTCTTCTGTGTCGTTAAGTGATCGTCTTTCTCTCTGGGAAGTGGAAAGGGAGCTAAAGAGAATTGGCGTGCGATTCCTGACCGACCGTCGTACAATGACAAAACCCTGACAGCCGATAGAGAGACAGCTGATCGTCTATCTCGTGGGAAAAACGTCTCTTTGAGGCTTCGAATTGAAATGGATGATTAGGCAGAGTTTAAATAGAAGAAAAAGGTCAGTAAAAATATTCTCAATGACATAATTTCAATACTAATTAGAACATTTTAGCAATTTTGTTATTTTATTTACCTTGGGGGGATTTTTATTTACAAAATAAAACGATGCACGTAACTCACCATGAGTTTTTCAGCGTCTGCTCGAACCTTCAACAGTTCTGTAATGGCGTCCACAAAACCCTGATGATGGAAATTGCACATTTTCTCAATCTCCCGGTCATGGTTTCGTATCCTGACATCAAGCTTTTCCATAAACCTTTTGTGTGCATTGGGTTGATCATCATAAACAGACCTAAAAAAAAAATATATATATATATATTTTAAAACATATAACATTTTTTATTTATCTAATACACACAAACAAACAAACAAACAAACAAACAAACCACAAAATCCTTAAAAACTAAATTCAATTAAATGCACATGAACATTAGCTGCATCTATTAAATATGTATATACACATTTTTGTCCACAAAACTACAATCAGAAGTTTCTTTTGTAGTTCTGGTAACTCATTTATTTTATTCTGTTTCTACCAAAACCACATTCTTCATTTCACCATCCACATTCTGGCACGCTCCCGTTCACCAAAAAGCAGGGGTTTTGTAGGAGGAAACCCACACAAGCCTCAAAATCACACATTGAGTCAAAAAAAAGAACCTTCTTGTTTTGAAGCGACAATGTTACACACTGAACCACCGTGCCACAAATCTTCTCTTATTTTTACCATAATCATTTATGTGTCTTAGTTCATAGTATCATTTTTCAGTCATTTTCGTTCATTTCTTCATTTTGTTCACCTTATTCTTAAAAAGACACAGTTAGCAGTGTGCATACAATAAAAATACACATAAAATGGCTCGCTCTGAAAGTCTAGACACAAACTCGATCAAATCAGACGTTCCGTATTGTCTGTACTCCTTGAATGAAATGAATGAACCATTGTCGATTTAATGATACAGTTTATTGACTTTAATGTTCATACTTTCCCAGTAGCTCAGTCTGTAGAGCACTGGTGTTTGAAACACCGGATCATGGGTTTGATTCATCGGGAAAGCAAGAATTTGTTGAATTGTGAAAGTTGTAATGAAATGTAAGTTGCTTAGAAATAAAAAGTGCTAAATGACTGTAAAGTAAAAGACAAATAAATAAGAATCTTGCACTTGTACTCACTCTCCATTTCTTCACTTTTTTTTTTGCTGATATTGCAAATATATACTGATATTGCATATATATATACTGATGGTCATATTTCTACATTTTTGTGTCTTTTCTTTCAGATCTGTGTGAAACCACATTTTCTTCAAAGAATTGACGGAAGCCAATTACCACGTGTTAAGGGATATTCAGGACACTGTTAACTCAAAGGACAGCAAGATTCGGCGGAAAAGTTTGGTGCATTACAACCAAAGACAATGGACTCTTAGGGAACCACACTGTCTTGGGGGAAAAAATGGGCAAAAATGCTTCTTTCTTTAAGGAAAAAATAATTAGGAATAATATTTAAGACAATCACCTAGCTGTTGTACTTTTTATTTTGCATTAGTATGAGGGACGCAGATGCACAGATACCACTTTTTTGGAAAACAAGTACTTGCATTTCAGTACTCGCCAATATTGATACAGAGTACTTAATAAACATGATTTAAATTTACAGTTAACAGTTTTAGTCATATAATTGAACATAGGGGGTAGATTGGAATTAAGAACCTTTATTTAAAAGGCACTGAGGGTGGGGAACTCGCGCGTCTGTTATTAACCCTTTATATGCCGCTCAAACATAGACATTTCTCACTTCCGGTATTGCGCAACATTTAACGAGTACAAGAACTTTAGAAAATGTGGTATCGAGGTCAATACCAGTATCGGTTCATATTTAATTAGTATGCATTTTGTTTTCATACATCCATCCATTCTCTAACGTTTATTCAATTTCTGGGTCACGAGGAGCTGACGTCAATGTCAGCAGTTCTGGGGCTGCCATTCACAGAGCAAGGCAGGACACACACAAGGTTTATTCTCCAATGGCAATTTGCCTGAAACACATTTGTTGGACAGTGAGCCTCAAACTCACACCTCAGACATGGTCTCAAACGGGCCCTCTTCTCTGTGGGTCTAAACCGTGTCTAAATTCAAGTGAATCTATAAAATAAAGATAACTGCTAATTGCTCTCCATTCTTAAAATTCTGAGGAGGAGATGTTCTGTCCATTGACAGTTTGACTTTGCTGAACGTGACTAGGTTTACAACACTTGATAAGTGCACTAATAATAAAAGCAAAATAAAATATAGGCAAAATAAAAGCAGAACAAAAACAAATAGCAATAAAGCAAAAACTAAACCATCTGACTTGGACCCTTATACTAGTCACTAGTCCCTTAACTTATACCCTTAAAACTAGTCAATCTTCACACCATGCAAAACCAGAGTTTTGTAAATGCAAAAATGCTCCAACACCCAAACCCAAACTATATATGAGCTATTCAAGTAGTGCCACTTCAATTCAGTTAAGTGCATCTAAATAAACTTGAAAGCCGTGGAAAAACAATTGTGTCGGTTTTATTCGCACTTGTTTTTGTAAAACAAACTAGAGAAACAAATTTGAAAAGTTAACTGAATTCTGTTTTAGCCTGAGGGTCTTGACTCTCAATTTCTCTATGAAAAACCCACCAGTTCATCGCCCAAAAATTATAGAATAACTCAAAATAACTAGCAACAACTCAAAAGCCCCTCAAAGGTTTAATCAGCCATCCAAATGGTCTATCAGTTTAATAATAATAATAATAATAATGCATTAAATTTTATTTTTGTGGCGCCTTTCGAGACCCTCAAGGACACCTTACAGAAGTATACACAACATTCACACGCATTGGTATTCCACCAATTGCCCGGGAGAGCAGCGGCAGCCAATCTGCGCCAGCGTTCACTCTGATCCGGGCATAGACACCACACACACACTCACACACACCCATACGGCCAGATTAACCTGAACGCATGTTTTTTCTCGCTGTGGGGGAAACCGGAGTACCCGGAGGAAACCCACGCAAACACGGGGAGAACATGCAAACTCCACACAGAAAGACCCCGACCGGCCTCGAACTCACACCACGAGTCACAATCGGAACCTTCTTGCTGTGAGTTTGGTTCACAATCATGACGAAGGAAAGGAACTGGACTTCTATTGTCCAAAGCCTTCTTTTCAACTGAAAGTGAGTTTTGTATATTTTTTTTAAACATTGTCCTAGAATTAGGAGGATGAGACCATCAGTGATGATTTACCCATTGTCATTGGCTGGTGTTGGATTTCATGCTAAATTATGCACCCTTAAACACCACTGCATCTGTTCACTTGCTTGTAATCTCCAGTTTCTACAAGCTTTCCTGAAATCTCCAGCTTCTTAATCGATCAATCTGTCTGCCTGTTTTCTATCACGTATAAGATGCAGGACGTATTTAAACTTCAGTCTAAGTGCGCCATCCGGTGGCGTGAACGAAGTAGTGCAAGTGTAAAACAATATGAATTTCACGATGAAAGTACCTGGCATCAAACTTGAGTTTTTGTTAAAAAAAATTAACTCAAGTACAAATTAAGAAGTTTCAATTGTTCATCAGATTTACCAATTTACCTTTAAGGATTTTAGATGTAAGTCAGAAACCCCATGAAGTAATAATATCAAGCTCAAGAAAAATCACAAACCAGAGGCAAGTTTGTGCCAGCATTGCTTTTACAGCAACGTTCTGTGTTTGAGTCCTGTGTAATGCGTTCTGTGTAGTGTGACACATTTGTATTGTATATAGTTTTAGTGGTGTGATAGTATTATCAGAAATGCGTTTAAGAATGTGTACGGGCGATATGTATTATCTTTTAACTATGGAACTTGACTTAAAGCCACAAAATCACACAAAATGTTCAATGATACCTTCATCATACCTCAATGATCCCAAAATGACAATAATCTCAAACCCTTCCATTCGTTGCTTTTTTTTTTTTAATCTTAAACGCAAAAACTTGGGACATCACAGGACAAATAAAGAGCAAACAACTTAAGAGAAAAATTCAGCTAAAACAACAATTAACAAAATCTGATTGTAGACAAGTAAAAAAAAAAAAGTGCTGAGGCCTGAATTCTTATAGAAAAACCATCAGGCTTTGCAAAATCCATGGCCCCTGCTTATGATGACCCGTGACGGGATATCCTTGCTAGGAAAACGCACACAGACCTGTGCAAAAATGCTATCAGCAAAGCCACGCTCATGTGTTTCCTCCTTCCTGTTTTTGAGCAAAACACCAAAGTGCTGTACAAATTCTTTCACGTTTCCAAAATGAAACCACCTCTGTACATTCATGAGGGTCAAAGATGTAAAAAATGCTCCTAAAACCGGATAACAGATCTTGTTGCTTGGGAATATATGAATATTAAATCTAAACCATGTTAAAACCACAAAGACTTATTTTGAAGAATATCACAGAAACAGCCACTGGCCTGCAGCCAAAAATCTTGCAGCAGTGTTTCTGAGGAAAGAATAGTATTATAAAATCTTGCAAACATTATTCCATTTGATAAATATAGTTGTTTTGTACCACGATAAATCTGCAATAAACAATTAGCAAAATTCAAACCATAGTCTATTCATATAGTCTAGTCATAAAATAATAAAACAATCCCATGTCTTATAAAAGGCTTATGTTATGCATTTTATAAGACATGGGATTTGAAACATTTACATTAAACATTAAAACATTGTGATCATCATTCTTATTTTTGTGATTGTAATTAATTCATTATTCTAAACAAAAAATACTGTACTATTTTAACAATAATGTTATTCTTAAGTACAGTATTATGCCTGTTTATTCTGTTCACTTTGTTGCCCGTTACTGACGATTTTATCTTTAACTAGTCACAATTATATATCAGTAATACTGATATTTACTGGAATATTTATTAACCATGTGTTAAAAAATAGTGCACTATTAGGATTGAGTAAGAATATTCTGCAGCCCTTATACTTTAATAATTTATACTTTTGTACTTAGCTTAAAAGTATGAATCATGCTGGTTTTGAATGATTGAGATGCTTCAGAATTTACATTTCTGTGCATTACTGCTTTAGTCTTTTTCAATAAAATGCATTCATTATTTTCAATGAATGAACAATGAAGGTATTTTTTCAATGTCAGGCATTCTCAGACTTACAGTTTAATGCTCCTCACCAAGCAAAATTCCTCTCAACTGCCAGCGAGTGACAAGCAGAATGCTGCGGATGCGCATGAACGTGGGGACAGAATGTGTGGCCTCAGGATAAGCGCTTTGCTCTGAAGCGTTAACTGTATTACACAACCACAACACTGTCTCTTTTTCAAAGCTTGTTCCACCACTAACTTCCGAGTCCAAAAGGGGAAGACAGAAAAAGCCCTGACTGAGATCAGATGCTGTTTTAATTCCTGTTATGTTGATGTTGATAGCGTTGCAGCCCATACTGTATAAGCTGAAGAAATCAATTACTGTAATAATTAAGATAACCTGGGGGGTGGGGGGGGGTGAAGACATGACAGTAGCTATTTTAATTGTGCAGTCAGGATTAGTCTCACGCTTTTTCAAGTCCAAGCAGCCAAGATAGTGCAGCAGTAGAGACACCACAGCTTAAGGCTGCACTTCACTGGATGCTTAAATGCAGAGCACAATTTCGATATGGTCCCTTGTGGCCATATTAACAAACTCACTCACTTTTCGCCAATAAAACTGACATAAACTAATCTGATGCTTCTTACAACAATTAAACTCAAAGTGTCTCCAGTAAATGTTGAACTTATGACTGCTGCATTATTTCTGCTGTGCTCGTCATCACTCACGCATGTCTTCTATTCAAAAGTCAATTCTTCATCGTATCATTAATGCACAAAGCCACTATTAGATGAAAATGGTGAAATTATTATTTCAAAGCTCAACCAGTACAAAGCTGCTGCTGCAGTCAACAAAAGTGTGGGTTCGATTCCGAGTGGAACTGAAATGCAACAGAACTTGTTTTGGACAGAAGCATCTGACAGAACACGAAGTGATGAGGCTGGATGATCAGCATCCTGTCTGAACAACCGTGACATCGCAGAGCTTCTGGATCGGAACATACGCTCCGCGGTGTTTCATCCGCCACACCCGCTCAGGTCTCGCCAGCGTCCGTCGCCCCTCGTTTGAAACGGCTCAGAGCTCACAGAGCCCGTCACGACTGAAATCACAACACTGGACAGGCTGAAGGACGAGCGGTTATTGACAAGCACATGAGATCGGCGGCATTTAATGAATGACGAAACTGACATCTGAGCAGACAGGCTCGATCAACGAAACCACAAGAAAACAATACCTATCCAGTGTGACACGGAATCGGGGAATTGTCACGCATATATGATATGGCCATCCCGCGGAGCTACATCTTTAGCAAACACGGGCCTGCTTCCCGTTCAACGGACGAGAAAGCGCACTACTTCCCGTTCCACGTGTTTGACAGTGCAGACGATGTGCATCTCTCACCGCAGAGTCGGTCCCACACACGCCGTGTCCGTGCTCTCGATCTCCTGTAATATTCGCTCATGTTCGGTGATGGTCTCCAGGCTCTCACTGTCCGCCATGTTGGCTCTATCGTCACGGTGATAATGTGTGACAATGCCGATGGCGGACGCGGCTCCGCCGGCAGGTGGCGCGCCAAACTCAAAGAGAGCTAACCGGAGGATTACCTTCAGTGTGGTGCTATAAGCGTCTTTAGACACGTCTATAATCAAAGTATTATAGTTGATTCTATAGCCTAGAAGTGTTTTCTTTATTTCTGTTTGTGTTGAGGTGAAATAATATGGACAAATATATATATTTTAACTTTTTTATTAATATTTAAAAATATCTAATATCTATATGTAGCCAGACTCCGTGTGCACATGTCTGGTAAATAAAGAGATTTAGAAATGAAATCTGGATCCTAATAAGAATGTCTAACTTTTCTTCAACTCTAACATGCATCTTACGCTATGATTTAATTTGCGATTAGTGAAGCGTATTGTGTGTAATCTACCCGATTCTTACAGCAATATGATTTGAAAATCGAGGATATGTGATCTCAGATAAATCACACAGAAATCCACAAACTGCATTTCAATCAAGCTCTCTGCCTCCATCCCACAGTAGTGTCTGTACATCCAGATCACTCTTCAGCAAATGAACTTGACGGCTCACCGTAAAGTTGTTCCTAGGGGCATGTCAACTGATTCAAGTTCTGCAAAAACATTTCCATAGATCTTCTGGTCTTCCCTCTCTTCTACTTGGAGTGCACGGCTGCTGTCCATGTCTGATCATGTGTCCGTGTGAAGTGACTCTTCCTCCTGCAGGACACGGTCAGCAACAGAGAAAAAAATCTGCAACGGAAGGGAAAAGGTTGAGTCTCGTGATCTCTTGCTCTTTAGCTAAGCTGCTGCTTTGTTAAATATTCCCTAGTTGGTTATCCAACCATGGGACTGAGATATCAGTTTATGATACAATGCATTGCTTCAAAAATGTTGTAAATTCATTTATTTCTTGTTAGTAGTATAAACCTGCTCGGTTCTTGTGCCTAATGTAATGGCCAAAACTCCAAGCGATGTAAACTTAAGAACACAACTTGAACACAAAGCTGGAATTCTTCAAAAACTGGCCCAATAAGAGCTTTTATTTGAACAAGTTCAGAATGAATACGAAAACAAATCGGTCTGTCTTTATCTCTGTTTATCTGTCTGTCTGTCTGTCTGTCTGTTTTAACTAAATATTAGTTTAATACATAACACAATTTCAATATTAACAAACTCACCTCACCGACTTTCACTTAAGAAAATGAATGGAGACTGACACAACACGCTTGAAAACATACAACAAAATTGCATTAAACACTGAAAAGTCACCTCTCAGGTACAAGCTTCATCGTTTATCGTATCAAGCTTCATCTTTGGAGCATTGTATTGTGTTTAAAATGTACTGAATGACCAGGTTTTTCCCTTCAATGAAATTAATTTAATGACATTATGAAATTAATCTTATGACAAAGTTAATCTTCTGACAAAAGCTTATCGAAACAATGCCAAGGCAAATGTGGGCCATAATCAGGGCTATTAGTGTGTGATGTTTTTTGGTGGCGAGTAGTAACTAGCTCTGGTGGTCTCTAGAGGGCGCTTGAGCCCAGTTATTTTTTGCACGTACAAGTTGTGAGAACGTTGTTGTCTCTGCAGTTTATGCAGATATTACAAAATGAAGAAAAGACTAAAATAGTGGCGCATGTTGCCTCGTAAACAAACGTTGAAAAGTGTGTATATAAATCAATTGGAATCAAACACTTCTATCTGCTAATTTAAAGAATGATTGAGAGACACCAGTGTTAGATTTCCTCTGCCGTTATTGTAGATTTAGAAAGTGGTAATATGTTTGTGTGAAGAGTATTGGATTAGGATTAGCACAATAGTTAGATGGTTTGACATAAATATACTAAACCTTTCAAAACCATCAATCTTGTCCAGAGGGAGATTGAGATAGCTCTGTAGGCAAAGAAACAAGTTAGCTGCTACTAAAGGTTGAAACTTCTGGATTACTGTATTGCGATTTTAAAATTTTGTAAGTGCTTATACAAATGTCTTACATTCATAACTCGCACAGTGAGTTTTCTTTTTTCTAAATAAATTGAATTCACTATATTGCTGTTGATGGAAATATTGTAATCAGTGGCCTGTAGATTTAGCAGGTGACTTATTCAGTTGCTAAACATAAAATGAAAAAAAGATCATAAAAGTGCAGCAGGAAGTCACAATGGCTGCTTGTGTGACTTGTGATGAATTCAAAGGTTAAATATGTCATCTGCATTCACACTGAAGTCTGATTATCAATTCAACACGGAACATGGATTTAAGTCGAATGTCAAATGTGTAACAATGTATACATTTTGCTGAGAATTTTCTGAACTGCATGAGTGTGGATCTGACTCAGGTGTTCTCGCTCTGAACGTTTATGTCCAGCACAAGCAGTATAATGTGTTTTCTATCTTGATTTGGTCTTCTTTGTGGCTGACACACCAACACTCACAACACACGCACTGTTTTTCTTCAGGTCCATTTCTCACTCTGCGTAAGAACAGTGCTCTGACCTCAGGGCTTCAGGTCACCATTGATTTCTTGTCAGATGTAAGAAAATGAATTTACTTTAAAACAAGAACAGCTCAGACACATTTTAATATTCAAAGTGTTTTCAGCTCCTGTTTTAATGGACAGAAATTGTTGTTCTTTTAATTTACCGCTAATATACTTTTGTTGGAGTCAATTTGACTGCAGTGTATTTGCTAATCAAATTTATTTAATAAAATTACTTTGAAAATACTTCTCAAGACAATGATAATGATGACACAAAAAGAAAGAACTGTTTAAAAGAAACAATTTTAGTCAGTTATGATAGCACAGAACATGCAGCTATCATAAGCACCAAAGAAAGATGTGGTCTGTGCGTGGGTGTGTTAAATAACTAAGTGTTTTATTTAACATTAAAACGGAAGTATCAAATCTCAGTCAGGTCTCTGAGGACTGGCTTCTCTCACTGCTGTTAGGAGTCTACTATGATGATTTATTTGAGACTAGTTCCTGATCTGCTTTTCCCGTGGCGTGCTGGGGAGTCTTCTTTCGGCCTGACAGCAGGATTAAAGAGACATCGCATTCCTCACAGAAGGGCAAAGGCTTTCAGCAACTTTGCTTAAAGATCACAGATGTCACAACACGTTCTGTTGGGCCAAAGCCTACATTAATTAAGCATCTATTCATTTCCTCAGACTTCTATTTCTGGATCCTGTCTCAGCCACTGAGGCAAAGGTGGGACAGAAAGGTAGTTACCAAACACAGTGTAGACATGCACATTTTTAATTTTTTTTATTTATATATTTAAACCCAGCTGTTTTAAATTGATATATAGTACAGTGTATTATGCTGAGCTGAGTTACATTATGATGTGCGACACAGCAGAGAGCTACATTACTCTGTACAGTGCTCCTAAATTACAGTGTTCTGTGTTAATCTGTGTTGAGTTACATTATGCTGCGTTATGATCTGCAGGATTACAGTGTGTTGTGTAAGGGTTGCAAAATGCCATGCTAGACGTTGCTGACCTATGATATTCTGTGTTGCACTGTGCTGAGAAATATTCTGATATGTTTTGCTGTGCTTGTTTACATTATGCTGTTACCCAATTCTAAGTTTCATTTTGCTGTGTTACACTGTATTACAGTAAATTGTGCTGTTACATGGGAGTTACACTGTACCTGGTTGTACTGCGTAGTGTTACACTAAGTTTCATCTTGTGATGCTGTGCTAAATACACTGCACCGGGTTATACTGTACTGTACTGTAGTTACATTGTGCTGTCTGTGACACTCTACTGTTACATTTTGCTGTTACACTGTATTTCGTTACACTGTATATCACTGTGCTGTGTTATATTTTTCTGTGTAATGCTGTGCTGAGATCTGCTGTATTGTGTCTTTTGCTGTGCTGCATTACATTATATGTTATGTTGTGCTTTGCTGAAATTATATTTTTATTTGTACTGTATTGCCTTTTCTACATCTTGACTTGACTTGACTGAGTGAATATGTTGATTAGTAGCGACTGTAACACATCAACAATCTTCTTCCTGCGATCTGAGCAGCTGCTTCAAGAAAAGAAAAATCCCAGGGAACATAAATAAATGTCAATTATCACTGAGTACAATTTCATTTTCAGAAATGCATCAAGCATCAACCTTTGTTGAAGAAGCATTATTGAGTAAAAGCCTTTAGTTTAGGCTAAAACTACATTAGCATATAATATGCTTTTGAAAAACTTTACCATGACAGGCTAAAGAGTAATTCTTTAAAGAACTTAAGTTCACGTAAAGTTTCAGAGACAAGTTTCATTTTCAAGCAATAAGTTGTGCGCACACACGTCTGACCCTTAGCTCTCTCACTTTTTACTTCTCATTATCTCCCACTCTTATTCTCTGAGTGTTTCATTACTTTGACTCAAAATAGCAGATATAAGCAATTGAACTCTAGAGACGGTCCACGTTACAGATAAAACAAATGTCACAGACACTCAAGCAGAACTGCTGCCTTTTCAGTCTACTTTTAATTCTAATGTCTAATATCTCATTTCTGCTACATTGACAGATAAAATCACAATTCATTTTAGAGATTAAAATACATATTATTATATATTTCATGTCATTGTGAAAATGACTGAATAATTCAGATCTGATTCAGATCCCAAAGCTGTTTTTAACATCCATTCTTGTGTCAGACCAGGGAAAATGATTGAGCCATTGAAACATTAATTCAGGTGTAATTATAAGCAGTCCAGTGAGAGTATGTGCAGTATTGTTTCAGTACATATAAACTTTGCAGCACAGAAAAGTAAAATGAAAGATTAAAGCACGAAATGAGATGAAGTATGTAGGTCAAAGAAATAGCTCAAATATAATTGAATGAAATAAAACTGTACACGGAATTATGTAAATGAGCACACACTATGTAATGTCTAATAAAACTCAAATTTATATGCAAATGTTCTGTCTTCTGTCGATAACTTCATTGTCCTGTTATGCAACTTCTTGTAAATTAGTTTTGCTCTGCTGCAGTTCACTTCCTTTGAATTCTGCTCAACCTGACATAATTGATTTAAAAGAAATGTTTTTTAAAGTAAATCGGTTAGCCTGGCAGTGTCAGGTAGAAACCAAAGGAACGCACAGTATTAAAGACAGGAACAGAAGGTCGTGTAGATGTCAGTAGATCGGTGCTGGAGCAAAACACCTGTGTGTCACTGTCTCAGGAGGTCACCGCTCAATAAAACACGAGATTAACATTTAAGCTTCTCTACATGAGGAAGATTTAACAGCATAATCTCTGAAACAATCACACATTTTTAAAAGCCTGTTTAGTTCAGTATGTCAACATTTGTTTAAAATCTACGACCAACTTTGAATCAAGACACATTGAGTATTAAAAATGCCAAATGTAAAAGAAAGTAGAAGCATTCTGAATCCTTCATTACAATTTGTCTACATTAACACAAACATGCTGAGATAGAGACAGACAGAAAGAAAGACATACGGAAGGGCATGAAGGGTTTTCAGACTTTAATTGTTTAATAGTTTTTAATTGTGGGGTACAACTTTTCTTGCCTTTGTTTCCGTTATAATCTTTTCCTGCTGTTAATTGTGCAGCTAATTATCAGTTAATGATCTAGTTTATCACTTCACTTATGAACTTTGTATGGCCCATGTTTTTATTGCCTTACCATTTGTTGATTTCTCTCAAATAATTGCTCATTATATTCACAATGAAACATTTTTAAGGCTCCAGCTTTCTGTGACTTTTTCTAGTTTGTATGTAAATAATGTGTTTTTCTGACTACAATAGTCATGATACTGATAACCTATAGTTATTTAAGTTTTGTGTTTTTGTTTCTGTTTTGTCCTTTGTTGCTGTTTTTGCATGTTCGTAATTTCTTTAACAAAAGCCTGAATTAGTTTATACTGGGTCTGTTTCTTCTAAACTTGCAGAGAGTTGTGTTTGTCATTCTGTCTCTTAGTAAGTCTTCCCAACAGTCCATCTGACAGACACGGATGGATTGAATAATGGATCAAACTAAATCCATCATCTTAAATTGCCTCATTATTCAAGAAGAATGAAGCAGTTAGGGGTTTCCAGAGCTGCCATTGTAGGAACATGGAAATTCATGTTTTATGATGCTAAATACAGTATTTGTTTTTCTGGTCTAATTAAAGGGATCAGAGCTAACAGAAGAAGAGCTTTTCATATAAGCGGATGGCTGGACTGACACATTCGATTTCACCCAGCAGCTGGTCTGAAGAGATAGAAGCCAAAAAGCCAGTTCCATGCTTTCCAGATGGATAACTTTAGATGTCAAGATGAGAGAAAGAGTGAGTCACTGAAGCCAGAGTGAACTGTTGAGAAAGCTCTTTAATTTATTGTGTGCGCTCACAAGTTTCTCCTCCAGCTTTCAAAAACGAAGCATAATGGCAGCCATGAACCATCACGTTAAATGACTCAGTTTATTGCAGGAAACACTCATAGAAATATATTACTAACTCAAATATGAAATATGTTATATACGTGTTATGTCAAAAATACATTAATTTATTAGACACTTTATAGGACACTAAATGTCACTTGTTCATAAGCATCATTTAACACATGCCTTTTGATTTTATATTTTCCACATTTGTTGAAATACATTTTCTCTCCAATTGTTGCATGATTAATAAAAACTGCAGTGATAATTTCATTTATCAAGACTGCTCGATGTTCCTTTCATATTGAAAAGAACCTGACTTCTAGAAAGTGCAAGCACTTTGAGCTTATTAACACTCAATCCATTATGTTCCTCATTTGTTTTGATTGACTGAAAGGAAACTATTCATCCCAGACATCCTGCTGAAGCAAATGTAATAACACAAGTCACTTTTCAGCTCTATTAGAGGGCAATGCAAGTCTTCAGACAACTATAAGTGATGCAAAGCAGACAGAATCTAAATAAATCACAGCACTAAGCTGCAAGTGTGAATCGGAACGTTCATAGCTTTCATATAGCAGAGGAAAAATACACAGATAGGGAAGAAACAGATAAGAAATGTTTTCCTCTCTAAATGGAAATTGTAGTTTGTGTTTGTCAGACATGTTCCAACACAGGAATTATTTTTCATTCAAGTGCTGCAGCTTTTCTTTTTTCAAGGTAAAAGGAAAATATTTAATTGTAATTGGACAAGCTTGGAGTTTTGTGGAATCACAGTGATGGTAACACCATCTTATTACTCTTCATTTTGAGAACAAATTGTAAATGTAATATTAATTTGAATATTATTAAATATTAAACATTATGGTAGGTCACAGTTGAAGCATGGCCTTAACAATAGTGTGCTATATCTGCAGAAATAATGCATACATAATGCATATTTTAGGGAAATTTGCCTGGATTCGATTCTAAACCCTGTCAGATTTTTAAAAAGACAACAACAACTATGTTTTTTCTACAAACGGAATGTTTTAAATTAATCAAATTTTTTTTCTTGCCGGCAAAAAATCTGTAGCACCGAGGAAAGTCTTAGAATGCCATTTGTCCAGATTAATGTGAAATGGATGTAAGTGCACAGGAAATGAAAGAGATCTGTTTGACAAAGTCACTGGACTGAGAATTTCACTGAGGGATGTCTGTACTGCATCTAAAAGTGACATGAAACAATTGTTTCCATTAGTCACAAATTTTATAAAAGGATCTCTATCACCAAAGTGCATCAGTGGTTAAAGAATGGTAAAAAAAAAAAAAAAAA
>CM051500.1:12292285-12356606 GCA_028031935.1 Paedocypris micromegethes
AAAAAAAAAAAAAAAAAAGAGGGGAAGAATGTAGAATGTGCATTTTTTTAATGTAAAAAATAGAAAATGAGGCATTAAACTATATGTAGACTTTAACTTTGCAAATTAATTAACTTTTGGTCTTTTTTTGTGTCTACAGTAGAGACCATTACATTTTCTTAAGACTGCAGGGATATTTATTACTAGGCAGACCTTGGAATGAATTGGTGGGATAACAGACGACCACACGTCAGGACTAAACCCCACCATTAATCCCATCTTGAGCCGCACACTCTGGGTTTGCCCAGTAAATCACCACAATTTTCCACTGGCATGGACTGATATCATTTATCGTCTGCTGCAGGGCAATCTGGGTTAGAATGTGTTTTACTGTGTCCTTGTTACAGATATGAACAAGTGGTGAGGGTAAAAAAGTACAGAACCACAAAGAAAGTTTACGAAAACAATTTTCAGCTATTTATAGAAACAGCTAAGACATCTTTAACTTACAGTTTGATTTAACTCACTTTAAATGCCTTTGATTGCATAAAACCTGTTTATTCATATTAATGTTGTCCTTGTTGTTGTTGTTGCTGTTCCTTTAAAACTCTGTAAAATTAACCATGCACTCAAACAGCTATCCTGTATATATAATCCTGTTTTTGACACAAGTTGTTTACACGTTAAAATGGTAATGAAGGAATATTTTTCATGCATGATCTGCTTCACTGCTATCGAAAATATGAGTGCACATAATGGACATTACTATGTGTCACTACATTCTCAATACAAATCTGTTTCAAGTTTGCTTAGATTACACGTCAGATACTTTCACATACTGTCGTCGAAGACAAGCTTTTACTTTTCGTCAGTTTGAAAGCAGAGAAGCTCCTCGCTTCTGACGCTGATCTCCTGGACGATTCACTTCTTTGTCTGTGCGCCTTGAGGGTTGAATTGTTGCCCGGAGATGAAGACTTATTGGTCAGGCTCATCACGGATGAAATCTTCTCTCTGTAACTTTCTCGGAACCTTTTGGCCGATCGGTAGAGGTTTCCGACGAAGCAGTAGCAGAGCGGGTTGAGAGACGAGTTGGTGAGACCCAGCCACTGCGCGAACGGTCTGCTCTGGAGGATCCAGTGGTGCTCGGCGTGGTTCAGCTCGTCGTTCCGTTCAGGCGAGCTGGGGATGTTTGAGTCGATCCAAATGTCCACGGCGTAGATTGGCAACCAAGAGAAGGTGAAAAGCAAAACGAGCGCCAGGACCATCTTGGCGATCCTCTTGCGCGTTTGGAGCCGCGTCAATGAAGAGGTCATTCCGAGTCTGCTCGGGTCCACTGAGGAGCTCTCGCCCCCTCGGCTTAACTTCCAGGCGGTCAAGCAGCTGATGACCAGGTTAAAGAGCACCGGGAACGCGTACAAGGTGCAGAAAAGTAAAAAGTTGTAACCCTGGCGCAGTCTGACTTTAGACCAGCTCTCCACGCACACGGTCACGGCGTGCAGCCCGTCTAAAAAGGAAAGCGACTTGGTCGTGTTCAGGAAAAACAGCGGCATGCACAGAGCAGAAGACGCGATCCACACCACCGATATCATGCATATCATCCTCCTGCCCGTGAAGAACGACCGGGCGTGCAGGGGGCTGTGGACGCTGTAGTATCTGTTCAGGCTGATCACAGCGAGACTCAGGACGCTGGCAGAGACCGACACCGCCTGAACGAACGGCACAGCGCGGCACAAAAAGTCTCCGAACACCCAGGCGTTATACACCTGGTGGGCCAAATTCACCGGCATGCAGACACACACCACCATCATGTCGCACACCGCCAGGTTGATCAGAAGTCTCCGAGTGGCCGACGCTCCAGACAAACGGTTTCTCCTGCGTGTCAAGACCCACAGAGCCATGACATTGCCCACCAGTCCAGTCACGAAAGAGACCACGTACATCACCATCAAAACTATGGTGTCGGGTTCATGTCCCGCGAACAGAAAGTCGATGGAGAACGAGCCCAGATCACGAGTAGTCCAGTTCTTATACAGATATTCCCAAAGAGAGCTGCTGTTGGAAAACATTCGACCTAAGGTGGAGTAAATATTAGAAGTGTTCATGCTTCCTCTGTGTGGCATTTTGTCTGACTATCTGCTTCATGAGGAGCCCCCTCCTCCAAGAGTATGATCTAGATTTTTTTAGAATATGAAAATGAGATTTTCCATCTCTATATTTTTATCTATCTATCTATCTGTCTGTCTGTCTGTCTGTCTGTCTGTCTGTCTGTCTGTCTGTCTGTCTGTCTGTCTGTCTGTCTGTCTGTCTATCTATCTATCTCTGTTTGTCTGTCTGTCTTTGCCTTCTAAATAGGCAAATGAGAACCTAACCTCGTAAAAGTAGAAATAAAAACAGATAAAAGTGCATAACATTTGAATCAACATTTTAGTAAAGAGCTCATAATGTGCCGAGCTGATTCTATACAGAAACATATGACTGACGCTGACCTGAGAGTTCCAGTAGTGCCAAGACAGAGATGGCATGGTTGCTCCAGCGTGTGGGGCATGGTGTTTGTCTTGGTTGCACACAGTAACAGTTGGTCCGATAGCACAGGGATTGTGTAGGCGCATAAGAGAGATCCATGTCACATACAAATGGATGAATGGTGCTGTGAAACAGTAGAGCAAAGGTTACGACCAAGGTTAGATCATAACAAGGGCAAAAAAATCAAATCATAACAAAGAAAGTAAAAAAAATGCATAATTACAAATTGCTTCAAATGTATTAACACACACAAAGCACACACATTTATGCATCAAAGTACAAGTAGCTAAGCACAAACATTATTACATGCTGATTTATACAGTACACTACACACTGAGTCAGTGTAGTGTAATCATATAAAACCTAATTGCCTTATAACCCATGATCAAAGATGATTCGATAAACAGAAACTCTAAGCAGCTAACGAACTAAATTACAAGACAAATGTGAAATGTCCTGTTATTAAAGTAAATTGTATTTACTTTATGTCAGTTATGTCATTTTTTAAAAATTCAATCAATCAGCAACCGAGAGACTGATTTTAAAAAAGAGACTTAAATATGATTGTTTATATATGTTAAATATAGTTTTTACTTGTGTTAAAACACCTTTACTTACAAATATATTGAGGTTTTTATTTATTTTCTTTTAAAATGAATGACTCTTATCAAGTCATGGTTCAGATTGATTCTGTCTTTCAGTTGTCAATTTTTCCATTCATATGTCTGTCCAGTATCATTCATTCATCCGTCCACCCGTTCATTGATACGTCAATCTCTCCATCAGTTATCTGTCTGTTTGTATGTTTTATTTTCATTCATTCATCCGTCCATTCTCTTATACATGATACATCCATCAATTTGTCAGACTGTTGGACAGGGTCACAATGCTAGTGTGCTAGTGTAACCCTAAAGACACTCAGTCAATCAGTCGGTCCTGTTTGCATTGGTTAAATCATTAATAAAAGTACTATTACTTTAATTCATCACTAAATTATCAAACCAATAATATCAATAAGTTCATAAATGTTGCTTTTATCTTTGTA
Source organism: Paedocypris micromegethes (assembly GCA_028031935.1). Classification (NCBI taxonomy): domain Eukaryota; kingdom Metazoa; phylum Chordata; class Actinopteri; order Cypriniformes; genus Paedocypris; species Paedocypris micromegethes. Next base: position 12,295,833 of record CM051500.1, read on the forward strand.
GAACCGTCAGCTAACACCTCATGATTGTCTGCCAAGTAGCGTGTTGAACTTACATAACCGCCCAGCTGTCAAAGCGTTTAAATGCAGTCATTCAGCCAGTCTTCTCAGCTTCAACCTACAGGCATGACTAACATCGGAACCACAGTTTCTCCATCACCTCGGACAGATGATTATCTGGTAATGGGTGAGAATGTGAAGGATCTGACTGGACTGTCGTCTGATCGTTTTACAAACAAGTTCATTCAAAATGTACCAACTACTGCTAAATGAAATGAATAATTGATTAAACGACAAACAATTAAGTTATTTAATTCACGATACAACTCTAATATGTGCATACATTGTATATACTTTTGTCATTCTGTGACAATTGAACCTTTTACTGGTGAGTGACTTCAAATAAATCTATTAACTTCATCAAATAATCTATTTACTTGCAATATATAAAAATGGTTCAATTATCAAAACATTAGAGATATACGGTTTTTAAAATCGTACTGAACTTCTGTTCGGCAACGTTTTTTTAGAGTTTTGATGATGATACCAATTTGTAAAAGGATTGAGCAAAAGTTCCACAACTTGTTTTGGCCTGACATTGTCTCGAGTTGGAGAGGGAGATGAGGGCAAAGCAGGGTTTAAAATATTATTCACGTTACTATTTGGGTTTTTTGTCGTATTAGTATTTTATGCTGAAGCTAAGTTGTTGTTGGCTTCTCTGGGGACTTGAACCCACGAACCTCCGTTGACTTAAAAACTCACACCGACTGATTGGTGTAAGGACTATGCGTCCCTATAAGCCAGTGAGTATGCATGTGCAACGCTCTGTGTTGGCATGTGTACTTACTCATTAGTGGCTGCACAGCTGGTTGCAGAGCGCTTAGATTGGATTCACCTGCCGCTGATAGGACTTACGAGTGGACTCAATGGTGCGAAGCTTTGCCTACTACACCTGGATTGTTGTCTTTGGTTCCCGTGTTTCCAGTGTCGCATCTGTGTTTCTGACACTCGCCAGTGTTCTGTCTGATCTCGTTGCTGCCTGCCTATTGACCTTACACCTGTTCCTCGACCTTGATTTCAGCATAACAGCCTTCCTCACAATAAACACCAACCACGTAAACTGCATTTGAGACTCGGCCCACTTTCCTGTTCACCGCTAACTCCAAGTGGACAGTAAGAAACAGCAGTCAAGATTTGGGCTTTCAGTGAGAACTCAATTGCAGGGGGAGAATGGACTTGTTTTCTCCCAGCAGAAATGCTCAAAACACAAGTACACACAAGTGTTGCGGAGGAATAAAAATTCTTGAGAAATTCTATAAAAAATAGCAAGTAAACAAACCACTACAAACCCCTTAACAAATGCATAAAATGCTATGAAATGGATAATTCAATCCTAACTAAGTGTGCATAACAAGAGCGAGATTGATGAAACAGATTACACTTTTGAAATAAATGAAGTGTATTTATTTATTTGTGTCATTAACACAGTACTAATCACAGTCATTAATCAATAAAAGAGATAAAGTTGTGAGTTGATAAAACAGACACAGGATACCTAGTGAAGTCAATGTGATGCTGAAACGTAGTGCATTTCAAAAGTTATCAAATTAATAGTTTTGGGTAGAGTGACAAACATTAAATTCAGAGAACCTGTGATAAATTTCTCTTAATAGGCTTAGCCTCGAAAATATAGTCATCTGGTGGTTTCATTCAATCTGGAAACTATTCTTAGCCATTTAGATGTCTCTTACCCAGCAACCCACCTGAACCAAGCACAAATTTAATGTCAAGTGATGTGAGTCTTCAGCACAGAACTCAAGTGCTTCAAGGGGAAACATTGGTTGCTTTTTAGTTCAGGTTTGACTGGCCTTGGACTGCTGTTTCTGTACTTAAATTTTCTAATCTTCCAGCTTAACGTATTCATACCACACAAAAAAATGTAAAACATTAACATAAAAACATAATTAGTTTTTTTTCTGCTTATCACCAACCTCAAATTTCATCTTCCAAATCTTTATTTAAATGTGTCACAAGAGAAGAGTTTTAATGTGATAGTGTGTCTTCTGTAGTTTTTTTCATTTATTTATATATTTTTCTAAAAAAAAAAAAAAAAAAAAACAAGCTATTGGCCAACAAAACTTTGCAAGAAAACACTCAATCAGTCAACCATTCAGCTAATCAGTCAGGTTGTCTTTCAAATGACGGAAGAACAAACAATTGGTTTAAAATGATATACGGAAGCACATTTTTCTGGGAGTATGTTTCTTGAAGATAGTGTCATCAGTAATTTTCTGGCTGTGGCAGTTGTTGAAAAATCAATACATGCAATTGATGTATAGCTGACAGAAGGGAGGATCAGCGTGAATTGGGTTATAACTGTGTAACCCACAGTTAACCCACAGTTCAAAATAAAATTGCAAACCATTGGTGGATGTTGAGATTGTTTCAAATTTGTGGCTCTATTTTTTTGCTCATCTTACAAGGAACAAAATTTACACCTCTGCATTGTCTACACACAGAGTAAAAATGACAGCAAACCAAATCACAGTGTGCCACATGATTACAAAATCTAAGTTGTTATATGCCCGAGCCCTTGATCCTATTTCATTTTAAACAAAGCTCCACAAAATGTAACACACTTCATGTAACACAATTAAATACAGTCGACTCTTGGGCCGCCAGTTACACGGGGTAGCCGCTTTATTGGGTGAAATCATAAAGTCCAAATCATATCTCAAATGCAATTTTGTGACACTTTATTGGGGCAAAATGGTCATGTCCCGATGTGTCTCAATTAACAGGAGTCAGCAAATTGGAACTGGAAAATTGGCCCTATAGGTATGAGTGAGTGTGTGAATGTGTTTGTCTGTGTGTCAGAAGATGAATGAAAGAATGAAAAAAACAAACGAATCAATCAATCAATTTGTTAAACCAATTCATGAAAGAGGCAAACTAATGGGCGAACAAGTAAAGAATAATTAAGTAATTATCAACAAATTAAGTTTTTATTAAAATCTATTCTATGTTGCGTAGAGTACGCAAAGGTGAAAGAAAACAATTACTGTATATCACGCATATCCCTGTAATCTCTGGATTTGCTATTGGTTGGCAATAGGGGGGCATGTGCACCAAATGCTCTACTCCTCATCTGTAAATAAATGCTTCATCATTGATGTGTGTAGGCATCTGAATGACGTTGACCGTGTTTCGCTTATTATTCATTCCCTATCCCATGTAATTAGTTTTTAGGCACATGCAAAAAGCATACATATCGCAACAATTATGCCCCCCGTCAAAACGTGCTGTTTTTGGCCCCTCTCAGAATACCAGCTCCAATGGCTGGCAACAAGATTAGACAGTTCTAGAATGGAAAATACTATGTGTAAAGACAGAAAGTGTTTAAATACATAGTAATTTACAATTTATGGAATCAACATGTAAAACCGTAAATTAACGTGAACCTCTCAACTCGACCCTTGGTAGAGGACTGTTATTTTGAAAAAGTCTGTTTTGGCGGACATTTATGAAAAAAAGAATTGAACTTCCTGTTTCTGGATATCAGTTTCTCTGTGCATCGACAGCTGTGGTACGTTATATTTCTTTCGAATTATTTAGATGAATGCGAAACGATACATTTAAATCACGGTTTAATCTAAATAATAATATATTTAATTGTTAAAGAACAATATATTAGCTTTAGCAATGATAACGTGAACTGGCCAGTGGTTCGGTTTAAATGTCAATCAAATCAATAAATCCTTTTTCATTTTTTATACAGTTAGTCGTTTGCCAAACGCAGTGAACAAATTGTATGTGTATGTGTGTTTGGTATAAACAATGTCGCTTTTGTGCAGCGATGAGTGAGTTCAGGATTCATCACGATGTGAACGAGCTGCTCGGTCTTCTGAATGTGCGCGGCGGAGAAGGTGCTGAGGTCTACATCGATCTGCTGCAGAAGAACCGGACGCCGTATGTCAACACAACGGTGTCCGCGCACAGCGCCAAGGTAAGCGCACTTCGCGCCACACGTCACCGACCTCTTCCTTCACTTGGCACGCTATTGTCTGCAGGTTAAACTGGCGGAGCACTCCAAAACACCAGAAGAGTTTTTGAAGAAGTACGACGAGCTGAAGTCAAAAAATGCGAGTAACCTCGATTCTCTGGTGTATCTGCTGTCCAAACTCACAGAAGATAAAGAGGCAAGTGTATTAGAAAACAACAAACTAAGCATTTCCCGAGACACGTTTTGGCAAAAAAAAAAAAAAACATCAAGAATGTGTTGCATTTCATCATGCGTTTTCCTTTGATTTGTTAAATCCTCAGCAATGTTTATGTTTTCAGCCAGTCTTTGGTTATTGTACTTTTATTATTTGGGTCTCACATGTTCTAGTGTTGACTGTGAGCTGACAAGTCCATTTCCAGAGTCATAGACCTCAGAGCATGGAAATAAACAAATGAAATAATGAATGGTGTATGTGTTTATGTAATTCTATTTTCCAGACTATAAGTTTCCTGCATCAGAATGCCAAAGATCGATCTGAGATATCTGCAAATGCTGCAACAAGCAGCACTGTGTCGTACAACATTTCTGCAACCAGCAGCAAAATGTCCATGCAGGAGCTGGAAGAGCTGAGGAAAAAGCTTGGAAACGTCACCGCCAGCGCAGCAGTCCCACAGGTACCCACCGACAGAGCGGTGGGACCGGATAAGAGTGTCAAAGCTCCCTTATTGTTGTGATTCATTATTGGATTAATTGTTTGTGAAATATTCTAACAATTATTTTTTAAACTTAAACTTAATATGAAGTTTGAAAGCCAGTAAATAACAACATTTATATTGTCATTAATAAAATGCTTTATTGAAACATTAGCATTAATACGCAGGGATACACAGATACCGGTACTTACAGAGAACATACATTTAGTATGTTAAGTCCTTAAAGTGATCGTCCCTCTGCTTCTTTCTGTTCCAAATGGTGTTTTTGTGACAAATTACATTTAAACAATGTACATTTTGACAAATTGACAAAATGAATTGTTTTTTAGAACAATTATTCTCTAGTACTCTCTAGTTTTGGCTTGAAAACGTACAGTTTTGTTTATTTTACAGTCGTCGGAGGTCATTCGTAAAATGCTGAGAGACAGACACAACAAGAAGAACCCCACTCAGCCCAACCCGGTGTTTCCCAACTGGGTTTATGACCGGCCGGCACTGATTGCAGATTTCGTCACATGTTCTGCGCCTGTGGGAGATCCGCTGGTTGCTGTAGGTAAGAAAAGATAGAATAACTCCAAAATCAGAGGTGTCATTTATAGTCATTGTATATTTATTGTTAATATTGTCAGTGTGAAGTCAATTTGAGTGTTACTGTGGCAAAGGATAAGGCAAACCTGATAACAGTAATGTTAATTGTCCTTGTTTCTGGACTGCATAGGAATCCAGAGACTAGCAAACATAACCACGGTGTAAACATGCAACCCCTAAATAGAAAAAGTCTGATATCAGCTCCCGGTCTTTTGGTCTGTGCAGTATTTGACGCACCACCGCCAACACCACATCATTTCTCTAGCTACTGATTCATTTAATAACATTTTTTTCCAGGTACGATGCCGCTGCCAGCACAGGAGCAAGCTCTGGTGGAAGACCTGCTGTATGTGTTGATCGGCGTGGATGGATTAAACATCACTGCACAGCCTGTGCTTGGCAGACAGAGCCGTTCTTTCATTGTCGATCCTTCTTTGGACATGTCCATTAAAGAACTGGTCAACAGAATATTACCAGTTGCTTCTTGCTATTCCACCATCACACGGTAAACACATAAGCACAGAAGCAGTCAGAAAATGCTGTGAACTGTTCTTCACAAAGCATTTCAGTCACATTATATTTATGACAAAACATTTTTATCTTGAAGTGATTCAAAAACGTTTCCTTTTTTCTAGCGATTAGCGATCTCAGATTTAATAACACGGAACTTGACTTATTGCATCAATACGTTGATATATTGATGAATACTGATTTGCCAAATCTTGTTGCTAGTGTTTACAGTCTTCTGCTTGTTGAAAGAGTGTCATGCAAAAAGTGTGTCACAGTCTCAGTTCATTTTACTTTTTACTAAAAAATTATTGTATTCCTCTTTGTTTTGCAGCTTCACTGAGGAGAAATCGTCATTTGAGTATGGCCAGGTGAACCATGCGCTGACATCGGCCATGCGGACACTGATGAAGGAATATCTCATCCTGGTTGCACAGCTGGAGCATCTGCAGAGGCAGGGTTCTCTTTCCCTGCAGAAGCTATGGTTCTACATACAGCCCACCATGCGCACAATGGAAATCCTGGCATCTATTGGTAAAACTTACTGTCTAACCTTAATGAAAAATATAATTGTTACACTTCTAACAATTTACATTTTGTAAAAAAATAGATGGTATGGGGCATCGAGAAAAAATAGTAGGAGGCTTCATAATAAAATATCAAAAGCAAAGCCGCTTTGCTTGAATTGACCTGAAATCCAAACCCAGTTTATTCTGCATATTTTAACATCCACCAGAAAGATATTTAAAAATTGAAGAGTATAAAGATTAGAATCAGAAATAGAAACACAGTCAAGTTAAGAATATATAACAGTTATAACGCATATCTTAAAAATAGCTTTTCCAAATATATTACTTTTTGATTTCCTTTCTGACTTAGTGTACGAAATCACCAAATACCCTTCATTAAAAACAGTGGTGTGTTTTTTTTAAAGTAAATTTTAAAATATGCATATTATGATGCACATACATACACACACACACCCACACCCACGCAGGCATGCAGGCACGCGCGCGCGCGCGCACACACACACACACACACACACACACACACACATTTTTAGTTCAGCTACAGTTTTTCTTAGGGCTTGAATTTGGGTTTGATATACGTATCTCATCTTTTATTTTCATGGCATTACAAGCTTTGAAAAGTTTCATGTGTTCTGTTCAGCTACGTCTGTTGACAAGGGGGAGTGTATGGGTGGAGCGACTCTCAGTCTGCTTCATGATCGCACTTTCAATTACACTGGAGACAGTCAGGCCCAAGAGCTCTGTCTGTTCCTGACCAAAGCCGCCAGTGTCCCCTACTTCGAAATCCTTGAAAAGTGGATCTACAGGGGCAGCATTAAAGACCCATACAGGTAAAGATGGTATTTGTTGATTATTCATTAGACCATTATAGAATCAGTCAGTCTAATATCCACTCATTAATTATAATAAAGTTAGACATGTACTTTTGTGATATAATTCATAGACTGCCATGGGATTCATTTTCTTCTCCACCCTTTGTGTTTTTTAGTGAGTTCATGGTGGAGGAGCATGAACTTCAGAAAGAGAAGATACAGGAGGATTACAATGACAAATACTGGGATCAAAGATACACTATTGTCCAGCACAGGATTCCATCTTTCCTTCAGAAAATGGCAGATAAGATTTTAAACACAGGTAAGGAATGTATGATATAAGCACTATAATGTGAAACGTCTCCAGAAAGACAAGTGTGTTGCCCAATACTCTGGAGAAGATCAGATTGATTTAAGAGGGTAGAATCAATTCTAAAGCAGCTTTACCTGTATGACTTTTCCCTAATACATACGTTCAAAAAAGGGAGGGGATCAAATTCCTCAATTACATTTTAAAATTCTTAGCAAAAATCTGTACAGTATTTTTACACTTATTAATATAAAGTACCAAGTCCTCTTTGTTTTTATAATTGGTATACATACTATGATTAAAAATGAGTTTCTTCACATTTTAGGCAAGTATCTGAATGTTGTGCGAGAGTGTGGTCGTGATGTGGCTTGTCCTGATGCTAAAGAGGTGCTCTACACACTCAAAGAAAGAGTGTATGTGGAACAGATTGAAAAATCCTATTACTACGCCAGTAAAATACTGCTCGACTTCCTGATGGAGGAGAAAGAGCTAGTCTCACGACTTCGGTAAGCAAAAAGCCCGGAAATGTGTTGTTTACAAGCAATTTCTTTTGTGTTGCGAGTAAATTACTTTACACTTATTTTCAAATTTGAATTAAACAGAACATTCAAACGAAGTTTTATATATAAATATATATATATATATATATATATATATATATATATATATATATATATATATATAAAACAAAAAAATAGAAGTAAATGTAGACATTTTCTATGTACAAAGTGACATTACTTCTACTCCATCTGGTGCAGGTCAATCAAACACTATTTTCTCATGGATAAAGGAGACTTTTTCGTACATTTCATGGACCTGACGGAGGAGGAGCTAAAGAAACCAGTCGATGACATCATACCTCCACGTTTGGAGGCCCTGCTGGAACTGGCTCTGAGGATGAGCACGGCCAATACGGATCCCTTCAAAGATGATTTGAAGGTCAAAATCTCATCATACTTTACTCTAAATACGGCAAACTATAGAACCCTAACATAAGAGTGTTGTGTTTGTTATGTTTTGAAGCATTACACTAATACAGGGATTAACCTCAAATAGCTTATCATAAATCTGAATTCATAAATCTTGGATTAATCTAATGTGTGCCGCTTGTGTCAGATTAATAAATGCATTTTTATTTTACACAATTCAGTTTAATAAGCCTTTTCCTGTCTTTTTTAACAACATCTTCATTTGATTCTTAGTTAAAACAAGAAAAAAAAAAAACGATAACGTTCTGACACATTGCAGTTGAAAGTCCAAATTTCTAACCATTAAGTCACTGCCCTGTGTGTTTATGTGTGGGTGTGTGTTTGATGTAGAAAATGTATAAATTTCTCTATTGTTAACATTCCAGGTTACTCACAAATATATCACCAGCATTAATCAATGTCTCTTTTTGCCCTCTAGATTGACCTGATGCCCCATGATGTCATAACTCAGTTACTGCGTGTTCTGGCTATAGATACCAAGCAGGAGAAAGCCATCATTAACGCTGATCCCACAGATGTGTCACTAAGCGGCCTGGAAGCGTTCTCCTTTGACTACATTGTCAAGTGGCCACTTTCACTCATCATCAATCGGTACTTTGCTCTTTTTCTCTTGTCTGACAGTGTTGTTACTGTGCGTTTCAATATCCGATACAAATTCACTTTTTACACTTGTTTTTTTTTTGTATTAAATCTGTCTTTGATGCTCTTCAGGAAAGCTTTGACGAGATACCAGATGCTCTTTCGACACATGTTCTACTGCAAGCATGTGGAGAGGCTGCTGTGTAATGTATGGATCAGCAACAAGATGGTGAAGCAGTATTCACTGCACACTGCCAAATGGTGAGATCCACTGACGCCCTTAATCTTAAGAAATCTCAAGGCAAGAATAGTACAAGTGGTTTGTGTTTTGCAGGTTTGCGGCAGCTTTTGCGTTAAGACAGCGGATGCTAAACTTTGTACAAAACATTCAGTATTACATGATGTTTGAAGTGATTGAGCCCACGTGGCACGTGATGGAGAACAACCTGAAGTCTGTGAGTGTTACGTCTGCTCTGTTCTTTATTTATACAGAAGACGCACAACCGTTCAGAAAAAAAATTCGAATTAATTGGATGTCATGTTTTGTTACATAGTGTTTTACATTGGTAACAGTTATACTTTTCCTACTAAGATTGGGAAGAGCAAATTTATGAATTGAAAGAAAATGTTCAAATAATATGTAGAACAGGAAGCTGGAGGAAATGTACTGTAAGTAGTCAAGAATTCTAGTTCCTCTTTTCCCCCTCTCTAAGAATTTTCATTTCAAAATGCTTTTATATGATGTTTATTACATCTGAATTTACATTACGTCTTTTTTTTAAATGTGTAAACTTAATTCATTCTTTTTTATTTAGCACTGTTTTAATCCACTTTGCGTGTGTGTCTGTTCTCTTGTAATCTGGTGGATCTGTTTGTTTTTAAGGCCTCCAACATTGATGATGTTCTGTGTCATCACACCAGTTTTCTGGATAACTGTCTGAAGGACTGCATGCTCACCAACCCCGAGCTGCTGCGGATCTTCTCCAAGCTCATGTCCGTTTGCGTCATGTTCACCAACTGCATGCAGGTACCAGCACATCACATCCAGCGGCCCGGGGCCATGATGCAGTTAGGTTCAGTCTTCATTTAAAGCACGTTTCTTCATTATGGCAATTGCTACGGTGTCTGTTGTTTGTCAGCGCTTCAACCAGAGCATGAGGATTGATACCAAGCATCACTCTATGGAAGCTTCTTCAACTTTAAATGAACGACAAGAAGCTGAGAAAAAGAGACTTGCCTCTAAAGTGAGTGAAGAAAGAATGATGTTGATTTTTGTTGTATTCAAGATGCAAATTACATTTTCTTTATTCAGTCAATTTATATATCTTTACACATGTTTACTCGGTCAATAAAAAAGCAACACCGAAACATCCCCACAGCGTTATGGATAGTTTTGTTATTTGATTTAATAACTTCATAAACTTAGGTAATATTCATCCTTGTTTGGGCAATATTTGAAGCTTCTTAATTTAACATTTTAATCTAATCTCTAAAATGTGCCTCACTGACGACCACTGAATTTTGAATTGGGGCTCTCTTCTTTTCAGTTTCTAGCCGAGCAGGTGGAAGCGCTTCAGTCTGACTCTGGATTTGAGGGAACCATTAGCAAGTTTGACAGTAACTTCAGCACGTTATTGCTGGATCTTCTGGATAAGCTTAGCATTTACAGCACGAACGACTGTGAACACAGCATGATCAACATCATTTACAGGTGAGTGCACTGCACTAGTCTACACGGCTGAAAGTTCAGAAAACTAATTTTAATTTGAGTTTTAGCTTGAACTCCTTTTTACAGATATATGGATGTGAATTATTTATACACATACAGTGTATCGTTTGTGTTGAGGTTGTTCATATGACACATTAACACTTAGTGTTTCTTTAAGATGCACTGTTGGAACATAAGTAGTAACTCAGTTCTAAATGTCTTTAACTTTAAAGCTTTGTTGAAATGCTCTATAATTGTTGGAGTTCTGTTAAACCGCAAATGGTTTTAAATGAAGACTTCACCTTTTGATTAGGTTTTATGTTGGATTTGTAAAACGAGGAAGTTTGTACCAAAGCCGTTTTATTAGGTTCAATGGTTTATATGGGAATTTAGAAAGAATAAAAAAAATTCAGGTTAAAAAAAATTAAATAAAGAAGAGAATTTCACACAAATGCTAATATCTTTACACAATATTTGAAGAAAAACATTTTTTGGCCCAAAGTGAAACATAAAATAGAAAACCCCACAGGACTAAGTAATGCTGACTTCATGAGAAAACATCATGCACTCTAGGAAAACAAGATGGATTGATTAAGCATGTCCATAAGAATGAATAATCCAGTCACGAGGAAATGTGACACTGGTATTTTGTGCAATGGTGTAAAAAAAAAAAAAAATTGACCGCTTGTAGTGTTACCTAGAAGCCCTTTTTAGTAGTTCAACTTCATGGCTGGAGAAGAGAATCTCATTGCTGATTTAAAACTCAGTCTTGTCATATAGTAACCGCGGCTGCTGCTTACAGGCTGGACTTTAATGGTTTCTACACGGAGAGACTGGAGCGAATGGCTGTGGAGAGGAGCCAGAAGACGTCAGGGTAGCAGACATCAAGACCCAAGCTCCAGCAACCCTGTCCTGCATCTGTCTCGCTTACAGTGTGGAGCAGTTATTAAATGTTTTACAGAATTGAAGCCGTTAAACTCAATCACAGCAGATGCCAAAACTCTGTAGAAGGTCAAATAAAAACTTTTCACAAATTATTTTCTTTCTTTCAAATACAAAAGTCTGTAGTGGGAGTGAGCTTAAAATAAATAATGTTAAAAAAAAAAAGACTGTTTCTGTGTGAACGGCCACCATAAAAGTGCAACAACAAAATTGAACCAGCAGTGGAGAGTTCAACTATTGCAGGTTGAATCAAAGTCTACATTGAGTCAGTGTCCTTGCTCAAAGAACCCACCAGTCTGGCATGTTAACTTGTATCCGGAGTCGCAATTACAACTCTTAACTACTAGGCCACAACTGCCCTTCATAGTTTAGTTCTATGTAAATGTAGCCTATGAAGTGATGCTTGGTTTATTTGTGATTTTATCTCATATCCAAATACACCTAAAACATAAACATTACTTCATATTTTAAGTTGAACTCATACAACACACAATTCCACAAACAAACTAAGTAGAACATTCCACATTTATTACAAGAATGACATGCTCATACGTCACAGTCAAGATAGCAGCATCTCATCTCCCAGTCAAACACAGTTACAAACACTGAACTCTGTAAACATCTAAGAGAAAACAACTGACAAAAAGGTTTTCATGCCTTGTTTTGTTCTTGTACTTAACACTTTCAAAAAAAAAAAAACGTTCTCCAGCTTGAAATCATTTTTTGAGAACTACATTGTTAAGACACAAGAACTAAGATATTTTTTGCAGATGGAAATTACACTTCTGTTTCTATGATCTTCTCCCTGAGAGCATCACGCCATCTCATTTAAGACCCTCATTACCAGACAGACCGCTGCCTAAGAGCTGCAGAAGCAGACACAAAACTGTGCAAAATGATCTTAAAGAAAACAATTGTAAACCCGAACAGCAAAAAAATGAGTCCATCTCTCCTCCACTGACACTCCTCCTCCTCAACAGCTTGTGTTGGGTGAAGTGTGAGGAAATCACTGAGAGAAGCTTTCGTCTCTGAGCAGCACACACGAGGAGTCCTGGTTCTCAACACGCCTCTTAGGAGCCAGCACAGCTTCAGGACAGGAAAGATAAGGGATTCATCAGATTGAATGCAAAACCGACATGTGGCAGAGTACACAGTATCTGACTGTCAGGATTCCACGTGCACAATATAGTTTGTTTTCTCAGTTTGACTTGTGCATTTGATAATCTATGGGGAAATAGTTTTCTAATTGTATGTTCATTCTGAACCAGAAAAAGAACAAGGACCTTAACAGATGGATCTAGGTTTAAGGTTTAATAATTTAATTTAACTATTAAACTAGGTAGGTTAATTGAGAACAACCTCTCGTTTACAATAACGACCCGGACTGAGATGGAGCAGAGAAGTGTAACTACAAAACATTTTTTTTTAAATGCATAAAATTTTTCATTTTTCTTTTAGGCTGATCAGAAGAGCGACTTACAATTGAGCAATTAATTTGTAGTTGCTTCAGGATAAAAGGTGTTTAGAAGAAGCTTCGTAATAGAATCCTCAAGACCAAACATTATTTGCATCTAGTGGAATGTCGCATTCTTTGAGTCTCAAGTACCACTTAAATGCAAAGCATTTCATAAAATGTCAATTTGCTACAACAAGATATTAATCAAGAGTTATTTAAATTATCATAATCTATATGAATTTCAAGATTACAAATTATATTATTCTAAATTAAAAGTAATTATGCCCACCTCTATTATGCAAAAAAAGAAGATTATTTTTGTGCTTTATAAAATATAGTGATACACTCACGTACAATAACAAAATGTAGATCAAAAATTAGTAAAATCCACTGTTTTGTTTAAAAGTTACAAAGTGAATCTTTGAAATATTTACAGTTTAACACATCTGTGTAAAAAAAAAAAAAACAAAAAAAAGTCTAAAAGGCGTATAAAAGAGCTTAACGAACTGAACAAACTGCAGTGTGTACATACCGCTTTTGTGTTTCAATGATTTGGATCTTCTGGGTGAATTTGGATTCTGTTAAAATAGAACAAGACGGGAGACATTAGCCTTGTGCGACGGGCTCAACACTCACAAAACATTTGCTCATTATACACAAAGACTGAAACAGGAAGTGCAGTGTAGTTTACTATAAAATAGCTCCAATTAGCATGTGGGTTTAATATGCTACGGAATTCTATAAAAAAATGCTACAAACTAAAACGAAGCAAGGTAATGTAAAGAGTAAAAGAACGTCTAGAAGAGTAAAACAAACTTACCAAGAGTACAGGTTGTTTCAAAGAATGTAAAAATACCTTATCTGACTTTCTCTTCTTGGCTGAAAAGAAAAGTAAAGGTTATAAGCATGTGGAACCTGCACAAACACAACGTTTAATTGTGCCGCATGAACTGCAGCTTTGTGGTAATAGCTACGCGATTTCAAACCACTTTTACTGTACGTTCATTTGCCAGATGTTTTCATTAATAGAGACTTTCAGAATGAGCAGATGGGGGTCAGTGTCTCAGTTGTGGAACCCACCGGACCAGAATTCAAACCACTGACCTTTTAGTCACAATTCATACTCTTCACCACTAGGCCACAACTTGCTTTCATGGTCTCATCCCATTTCATAATTTAGCTCTATGAAGTAAATAATGCAGCACTATAAAGTGATGCTGGATGTTGATTCTGACACATAATTGTAAAGAGATTTCATAATGTGCATATCACATCAGAAGACTAGTAGGAAGATGATCATCCAGCCTGCGGACCACCATTACACAAGACATTTTGAAGTTTGAAGACTGACCCCAGTGAGCTGAAAAGTGCTTTAGAAATGAGCAGAACTTGAATTCCAACATTGGATGTCACTGGTAAAGAGAAATCGAAAAATTGGCTGATATCAAGATGGAGTTTTAGGGAAGTTACCTTTTAGTTTAGTCAATATTACCAAGATATAAATGAAAGTGTGTGTGACATTTTTCAAGACGTTAGAACATAAGCAGCAGTCTTCTCAGTATAGTAAAAGAAAGTATCAGGATTATGAGGTCATGGCGTCTGTGAGAAAAAGATCATTCCGTTGTTCAGTCCTTTGGATTGGGAAAGTTCACCCAGATTTTTGGAAAGTGAAGGATGGAACGTAACTGTGCTGAATCTCCACAAAATGAGCAGCTGAAGATGCAAAGTGATCGGGCTTATCATGTCGATTTACCCAAGGCAGAAAATTCACTCTTCTTCGCATCTGAACCGCTTATCAAGAAAGACACATAAGGCTGATTTCTAGTGATACACCAAAATGAAAATTCTTGGCCGAAACCGAAAAAGAGGAAAGCCTGGCCGAAAACCGAAACACTGAATGAATTGCATTTATTGCTATGATGTACTTTACTAAAACCAAAGCATTGCAATTGCATAAACTAAAAATGAAGTTTCAAAGAATAAATAAAACAAAATGTGTTACAAATATGCAAATATTTATCAAGCATATTGCAACACTCAAGAGTATAAAAAATAATTCAAACTAAAATGTTTAACTTGACCTACTGGCCTGCTGAAATGTTGTAAAATTTAATGTTCCTCCATTAAAAATTGCATTTAAGTTTAAAGTGCATTCAGAACAAGTACAAAGGATACAACATTTTCTCTGCAGGTCTTAATAATAGTATAAATAGGTTGATGTTGAGTTTGTCATCTGACTGACATTTGAGAAAGATTTGACACTATTTAAATAAGGCCAATGGATAAAAATATACATCTTGCAGAAATATGACTACAATCTGTCACATATAAAGTAGCCTAAAACAAAATAGCCTACGTATTAGTATTATTAGAGGTACTTTCTTGCAGGATTTCACTGAACATATCAGACAACGAGTTTGCAAAGCCCTCAACTGGTGGAGACAGAGAGACGAGATGTTTTCTGCGCTCTGCTCCGTCTCATCGTTGCCATTTCTCGCGTGCACTGCTTTAACTCCTCCAAATAATGCTCTTTATAACGAGGATCAAGTACAGTCGCGATGAAGTGCAGAGGATTCCAATATTTATCTACGGATCGTGCGCTGACAGACTCTAAGCGCGGACTTTTCATAGTTTTTACTCCGTGGTATGTATCAACCACTTTGGGCGCTTTAGAGCTGCGATAAAAGGAAAACCGTCCGCTAAAGATGATCTCTTTAGTTTGCTGCTCAAATGGATTAAGAAGAGAGAGAATGTTCTCCAATGGTGTTAAGTGAATGTCGCGGGGAGCTCGTGATCTATGCCGCCACTGCTCGCGTGCAGCTCTCGGTCTCTGCTTACGTCATCAACTTTCCGCCGCGTTGTTTCGGTGAAAAAAGTTTTTCGGCCGAAAACCGAAAATGCACTTTTTGGCCATTTACGGCCGAAAATTTTCTGTGGCCGAATATTCCGTGCACCACTACTGATTTCCCATCAGTGCAACGGCCACATGATGAGACTGAGATTGAAATTGGATCATCTCACCTTTCTTGTCTGCCCCATAGGACCAGTCATTGTCATTGGCATCGTCATTGTCCTCTTGATCACTCTCAGATTTATTTGTATTATTACCACTGGCAATTCTGAAAAGCAGAAAACATTATCATGCAAGAGTCACAATTCATCCTGATCTATTCAACAAGCAACATGTAAATTAATTTTAAAATAGACAGTTTAAAATAACCAGTCTGTTTACATTTGCAGTAATTTATTCATATTTAGTGGTAGGCCAGTGAACCAGCTTCATAATTAAAATAATTTTGTGACTGTCATCATGGTTTCTGTAATTTTTCTGACACAGCACATGGATGACTGCATCTCAAACTTTATATGCAGCTCAGGCATTCACTGTTAACTTCGAGTATTAATCCCCATAATCTAAACAATTAAATCTGTGTACAGTAACAATACGAAAAACATGTGGATATGTCCGTCATAATATTATATTTGTAATCATGATCTGCAAAGTTTCTAGATGAGTGGTGAAAAAAGGATGGAGAGCTAAAGTGTTAACCTTTCTATGAATGTAATAATTTTTAATCTAAATTAGATTAGATTAGATTCAAGTTTATTGTCATTACACATGTACAGGTACAAGGCAACGAAATGGTAGAATAAATAACCTGCGGTTGGCAATTCTGCTGCTGTTGCGGCCCATTCCCAGGCACTTCTCCAGGTGCGGAGCGAAGCGAGACGCTGCAATGCTCCGGCTGCAGTTGGGACACACACACTCTTTGCTTTTCCACTGGTTGAACACTTGGCCAAAAATGTCCACCCCAGGCTGGTCCACAATTTCTACAAAATGCAAAAATTTAGAAATTAAAAACAATTAATCAGACAAAGAGACAAAAACACAAACGTTTTGCTGCACAAAAGGGAAATCTTCTGGTACAGCCTCTGTGAAATAATGACCTAGTGAAGATTAGCTTGCTCAAGCATTTCAGGACATCATTGTTTCTTTCTTCTTTGCCAGGGAAACGGAGATGGTAAACTTATCTTGACTACGAAAGAGTCTGGCATTGATTCTGATTATAATCAGAGTTGAAACACACACACACGTCACTTAACAATAGCTGGCAGAAGCAGTCACTGACAGACATGTGACACAACTGTACCATCATGATTCATACATTCACTGTATATGACGTGTATCATCATCATCATCATTCATCTCTCCACCAGCTTTCACCTGCAAGTCAGTGTATCTTTAATTATGACATTTGATCTTTAACCGATAACAAAAACACAACAATAAAAGGAAAACTTAAATACTCGTAGAAATATCATTCCGTAAACACTAAAAATGAGACATGACGCTTTGTGGATGTAAATGCATGCACAAATAGACTATACTAGTTTTCTGGGAATCAGTCTTGACTGAAAGTGAAGTAAATTACCCATAATTCTTAGCAATCAGACAACATAGCACACCAGATCACTGCTTGGACTCCTTTCGTCTCTCAGACGAAAAGTGAAAGAAAAAATGTAAGAAGAACTTGACTTAAAAATGCAGTAGATTGAGAAACAGCTCTATATGAACTTAAAATATAAGTATATTATAACATATACCTTCAAGTTTGTTTATTGTTGTGCCATTATGGCAGTAAGATACGTTTTGATGTTTGTGTTTTTTTAATTAAAGGGTAATTTAAAAACAGAATGTTTATTTAAAAATGTACTGCTTTATGAATTATTTTATGACTTAATGATAACAGGCATGCATTAGCTTTTCAAGTGGCTGACCAAATATGATCAAGTTACGGGCAGAGTTTGTGCGTAAAACAAAAGAAACTGTGTTACATTTGATTTAACCTTACAATTCAATTCACAGAAGACACTCACCAAAGTCCTTCATACTCTCCTGATCTGTCTCGTCCAGAAAAAAGTATCCCTGTTTGACAGCCCGGTGAACCTCGAAGCAGAGACCCAAGCAAGTGTCCTCAACCAGGTCTGAAAGGATCTCCTGAGCGAAGCCCTGCAAGAAAACAGAAGCGTGCAGGCTGTTACAACCGGTCTAAAAACTATGAATTTGTTAGGATATAAAAATGGCTGATGCCCTAAATCACCTCCATTTTGCTGTTGTCCAGACTGGACCGTGACACGTCCTCCATTTTCATTTGCAAAGGCAGATTACACCACTGTCTACATGCTGTAGTGCAGCACTCCGCGGCTGACGAGATGCAGAAGCTGCTGGAACAACATCCACACGATCAGAAACAGTGTGATCTGATATCGCCATCTTTGAGCACGGAACAAAGATGCTCCGCACGTGAACAAAAAACATCAGAAATAATTACGCTGTAGTCTGATGACGTCACATTACAGATAACAATAACGTTCATGCGCACTTTAGCTTTACTAAATATTCGCTGTTACTTCATTAAAACACGAATGATTTAAATTGACCAGCAACGACGGTTTATCGAGAATCGTCCGAAAAAATGTAAGATTTTTATCTAGCGGGTGAGCGTTCAAACCAAACCTTGACGAACAGTTTTACGCAACGGTGTTATCATGATTGATGGTTTAGGAATGATCGTGTATACCATGGATTCATTTACACATATTTACCACTTTGCCTGGGCGATGTTGTCACTCACCAGCTCGGGTGTGAAGGCTGTTGTTGTCGGTCGATTCAAGGCACTGGCTGTGGCTGCTCATCGGATCGAATTAATAAAGAATTAATTTGGACGTAAAGCGCAATCCGCACTATATAGTCAAAGAGACATTATCCTACTGATATTTTCTGTTTTACCAAATGAAGTAGCACGTTCAGGTCTCAATTTCTTTGCCAAATCTGCGGACTTCCATTTTCCTTCCCTCAGACCTGACTAACCGAGCTCAGCTAAAGAAATCGTTGATCGGTTGAATCGGAATTGTTGACTCAGGCCTGAGTGTAGATGCACCAATCTGAACCCTGGGACAATTTAGCACGCCGACACTTTACGATTACTGCCAAATTATAAAACTAACATATTCAGTTAAAGAAATATATTTTGTAATTTTACATTACATAAATGTAATTTTGTATTGCACATTTTGGAAGCATGTGAGAATGACAATGTGTCTCTGCATTTGACCCACACAATCCGGAGCAGTGGGCAGCCTCAAGCAGTGGTGTCCGGACAGCGTGTGAGGATCAGTGTCTTGCTGTGTCTTTCCTGAACTAAAACACAGGTCAAACTCTATACCGCCAACGTGTAAAATATCTATGGAATAAGTGGCGTGTTTTAATAATGTGAAACAGTCATTCTGAAACCTTGCATTACACTGACACTTTATTTTTTTAATTTATATTTTATTGTCATTGACATATGCAATTATATTGGATACATTTGCATGTATATATTAGAATAATTCTTTATTTTAAAATACTATGTTGGACATAATGTAAATAAATAACAAAAAAAAATCTACATAATTAGTAGAATAATACAATATTTATGAGCTGATATCATCCTAACTGTGCTGATCTGCTGATGAGGAGGTGCGGATAAATCTAGAGCGGCATTTGTGTTTCGCTGTACACGTCCAGTCCCGGCTCCTCTTCAAAAATGGCCTTCGCATCATCACAGTCAAGCTAATGTGAACAGCAATATTAGAGATTACTTTTTAGATTAACTAAGGCAGCAATACTTAAACATGTAATTATTAGAGACTTATTGTGACAAAGAAGGTAAGCTAACTTCTGGAGAACAAAAAATCGGTTAAAAAAAAAGAAAAACAAAAAGAAATGTTTTAATATTAGAAGTATCGAATTAAATGTAGAATTGTGTGTCACTATAAGTCTCTTTGAATTACAGTCTCTGCTAAATCACAGACTTAAAATATAACGTACAGTGTTTTTAACTGTACACTAACCAATGGCATCTTTAAAACATTATCACTCACGCATTTCATCTCCTGCTCAGTGAAAAGTCGCCCAGTCAAGAAAATGCGCAGAGGGATGGTCAGAATCAGGACGAACGGTAGAGCGAGTGAGATTGGGCTTGATTTCACCAACCACAGCACTGCCAAGCACACAATCTGGATTGCCGTGAACACATGCATCCTGTTGGTGCTCACCTACGGAAGGAAAT
The DNA here is from genome assembly GCA_028031935.1 of Paedocypris micromegethes. Lineage (NCBI taxonomy): Eukaryota > Metazoa > Chordata > Actinopteri > Cypriniformes > Paedocypris > Paedocypris micromegethes. The sequence continues at coordinate 12,316,082 of CM051500.1, forward strand.
ACATGATATAACTTACAGAAGAAAGTGTTAAAAAAAAATCTTGGTGGTTCCACAGCTCACATTCAACGAAATCCGGAACAGGAAAGGTTTTCAGGTATATTTGCTCCACGTCCCATACTAATATTAATTTAAGTTATTAATTTTAGGATTTAAAGTGATGTTGAGTCTTATATTAAAACCTTACATTTTAAATATAACTAGTTTCTTGGTCAAATCATGTAATGTAAAATATGCAAAAATTCTATCCAATTTAAGGTTGTCTCAATTTGACTCAGAATACAGTTCTTGTATCAGATCGAGAACAGAGGAACCGCTGTGAAACACTTTCTGAGAGGAGAACATACTTTGGTAGCATACGGTTCATTTGGGTGGTATTTCTTAGGTTTGAAGAGAAGAAGCAGTCGATCCCAAAGCTGAATTCCACTAAGTGACGTGATTCCCATGTACAGAAAAATTCCAAACAGAGCTGTGATGGGAATCATTTTCAGAATTGGCTCCATGAGAATGGACAATCCTGGAAATGCACAGAGGAGACATCAATGAGTATTTAGGAATATTTAAAGAAAAACTAAATAGAAGTGAGCAAACTTACCAACAAGTAGGGCCACTATAGCACCACTAACTCTCTGCTCCAGAACCTTCTCTATCTCTGGCTTTGGGCCTTTGCTCATGACAGTAAGTGCATTGGCATGGGATACAGATCTGACAGTTGTAGCGCTCAGCCAAGGTACGCCAAAGAAAGCACCGAGACCACCCATGCTCACCAGAATCAGTAGGTCCATGTGGAACCCAGAGCCCTTCACCATTTTCCTCTCTGGTTTACTCACTATCAAGCTGAGTATTAAAAAAAGTATTTGAAAACGTTTTAGAATGCAACCTCAGACTAAACCTTTGCTGATACCATTATTTTGTTTGCCACTTTACATTTACTCCTTACACAGACTTGCATTCATGATGATGATAATAATAATAATAATAACGATGATAATAATAATGATAATAATAACAAGAATCTATTAGATTTATTGTTTTATTTATTTTATCATAGTGGGGTCTCACCCATGACTTATATACAAAATGTTCCCTTTGACCTCACTCTAACATCAATACTTTATTTTAACTTTGTGGATTCTTCTTTCCTTTCTGTAAACATCACTTACGTTGTGATCTGAGACTCAAGGAAGATGAGGATGAAGACCAACATAGCGGGGACAACAGAAGCAAACATCATCCACACAGGGAAGGGCTTGTGTTCACCCATTGGATTGATTAACCAGTCTCGCATTTTTGGGTTGGACACGTGAAGACCCTTAGGGACAACCAGTTTCTGTGACACAGTCAAAGAGATATTATTTTTTTAAATGTTAAAAAAAAATAATGTAAAGAGATTTATAGAACCTTTATTACTTTTACACACACCTGAGTGTACGTATCCTCAATGTTAATATCAATAGCCACCATGAGGAAAATAGCTATGGGAACTCCAAAGTCACCAAGCAAACGCCGAATCTGTCCATAAACAGTCAGATCTTTACTTTTTCAAAACAGTAAGCCAAATTGTTGAATTGCGAAAAAGAATCTTAAAGACTACAAACCCTGCCAGGCAGAAATTTTCCATTCTTGAATATGCGCAGATAGTATGCAATAGAAAAGCAGCTGAACATGAGACACATGGACAGAAGAGCGGTATTGGGATAAGCCCGGTCTTGAATCTCTTTTATGACTGACAGATTGCCGGTCATATTATCTGTAAATTTCTGATAGCTGACAACAGTGTGCCAGGGATCCTCTACTGTATGGTTCAGATGATCATAATTCAAGACGAGTGGATGCTCTCTGAAAATCTGCAAGAATAGAACATCATAAAAGTCAGAAAGTGTGTTACTGCATTAGCATTTATGTTAAAAATTAAAAAAAAAAAAAAAAAAAAAAAAGTGTAAGTGTGAGAGAGAGCGAGTGAGTGAGTGAGTGAGTGAGAGAGTGAGTGAGAGAAAAAGAGAGTGAGTGTGAGTGTGCGTGTTTGTCTCCTTAAACATTGGATAACCTCAAAACAGTTAAATCTAAAACATCCATTAAATATGTTTACAAATTATAAACAACGAAGGCAACATTGAAACATTTTAGTAATTTTACCGTTGCAAGTTTGACAAAGGTCTCATAGATGAAGATGAGGGAAATGAGGATGGAGAAGATCTCTTGAGTGAAGCGAGAAATGAAGCGCACCAGGTAACTTCCTTCCACAGCAACAATCACCACAACAATGACCACCAGCCATACACCAATCCACACTCGGCCCACGATGTACTCAATGTCCTGAGACTTGCAGAACTTCAGCAAAGAAGACAAGTATGATGGAGAATGATGATACATGAGCATTTTATGTTTTTTCTACAAAGAGAATCAAGCTCACAGCAAAAAAGGCCTCTTCAAACACCAGCAGGGGTCCGGAGAAGCCGATCACTAGTACCGGCTGAGCAGCCACAAGGCTGAAGATCACACCGAGAACTGATGTGGAGATCATCAGCTCTGATACACCCATCATGTTGTCCACTTTATCAGCTGTGTCGACAAATACAAATGAAAAAACTGTTGGGTCATCATATGACATTTGACTTGAGGTAAAGATTAGAACGAGCCATTTAGTAATATTTAGTAATATTATTTAATGCATTATCCCAATTATAGTGGCAAAACAAAACAAACCACAACAACAAAAAAGTCTGTTCTTGTTAAAAAAGACTTATACATTGTATTGGATTACTTTGTTGTTGTTGTTGTTGTTATTGTTGTTGTTGACATTATGTCACAAGTTATACAGTCAAAGTAATAAATTATTAAAGCCAATTGTTGATTTTTGTTTTTTATTTTTTTACTTTTCTCACATTTCTGCAAAAAGACCATTTTTAATGATGCATTTACATTTTTTGTTCATGCTGTTGCTTTTTTGCAAAGAAACAATTAATACTTCCAAAGCACTTCCAAAATACTTCCTTTTTCTATGAACTGAACAAGCTTACCTAAGAGACCACCAAATGTGATGGCAGGAGAGAGGGCTGCAAAGTAAATGAAGATGATGGCGGCAACAACCTGAGCATTCAGAGCATCTGTAATATCGCTGGCGTAATGTTGGTATCGCCTCTTCAGATCTCTAACCAAGCCACCGAATGGTACACCAGTCCGCATCAGTGGATCTTCTGCCTGAGACACTGAGAACGTTGAAGCTGTAGAAGCACAGACAAGTCCAATGCCAAGCTTTACTCTTTCGAATTTGCTTTGGAGCAGTCATTTGTACTACTATTTGAATTGAATTTGACCCAATATTGACCTAAATATAAAATCACTTGTTACTGAAAAACTACAGACATCTTTGTAAATAAAAAGCATCGGATGATGACAGAATTATTGACAATATTTATTTTCTCACATTTTACAACTAAACACATTTTAATTAAATTTCTTTTTCCTTATTGTTTATGTTGTCACCTGTGAAATTCACAGCAAAAGACAGATTGGCCTCTAATTATGAATGGTTCTTCATCGCTGAACAGAGATTATACAAGTAGCTTTTCAGAAAAAACACTGTTGAGAACATTCTGCATCCCTGTGTGCTATTGAGCTGTAGGAAGATGCTACACCACATAGTGTCGCTGGCTGAGAAGATCATACGCTACAAACATCACAGATGCTTCACGCCACTGATCCTTATTCTGAAGCCTCTTGATAAGGGCAGACCAAACCCCCTTTTCATTCAAGAAACCCAGGCATAAGTGTCTCCTTACGCTTGCGAGGATTGACATCTATGCGAAGTTTGGGGTCAGAGGGACGAAGTCTGTCAAGCAGGAGTTTCTTCTGAAAAGGGATGAGTGAAGCCAACATGGATTCGTTTTGAATCTCAGTAGGTGGAATCACAATGCTGCAGTCCATGAAGTCGAGCATGGCATTGGCTAGCTCCTCGTCGCTCTGCGCCTGAAATGCTGCCAGGTTAAAGACCTGTAGTGAGAGCGATACAATCAGACTTCTTTATATCAGAATCATCACAAGCACCAATTTCAATGTTTGTGAAATGATTTGCGTTTGCTTTTATTTAAAATAATGAATATTTTAATTATTTTTGTGTGAAAATTAATTTCACAGAAGCCACTGCAGTGAAGGAATTTTTTAGTTTTTCTTCTAATTACTTAATAACTAATTGCTTTAACTTGTGTTAAACAACATGTTAACATGTTAATGAATTAATTAATTATCAAAATAGCATATACGTACTATGTACCGGTAGGTGGTACGTTTGTACATGATTTTTCCAATGTTTTGATCTGTTGTCTTACTTTATCAGCGAGAAGCGCTGCCATAGCTCGCCCACTCTCATAGTAGTCTATGTCTTTTGTGGTTGGACCAGTCATGATGAAGATGAAACGCAGCGGCACAGATGCTTCCAGAGCCGATTCCATCACCACAGCGTCCCGCAGACGCACAAACACCACTGTCGGTCTCTCCAGAAATTCAAGAGCTCCTAACACACACAATAACACAAATGTCTTTAAGTCTATTTAATAAAGCATTTTCTTATTTGAATGTTTATTTAAAGGTCATATGCATGTTTACGTAAATACTGTAGTCATAAGTTGTCGACACAAGGAAACTATATAAATACAACACTAAACAAAAAACAACATGAAAAAAAGTGAGGTAAAGCATCCATAAACAAAACTCCTCCCCCTACGTTAGAAATCACTGCAGCCATTTTGTAATTTATATTACCGACTATAATTGATAGCAACAACTGTTATTGCACTGAACTTTCTATATAAGGAGACTGTAACGCTGGTTAATGGGACAAGCAATATGGACTCTGTCATGAATTGAAATCAGACTTTATTTGCAAATAAAAGGTTTTCATACCAACAAGTACCATGGATGCCTCCTCAGATGTGTCCCGCTTGTGTTGAAAACAAAGCCACAGAGAGTGAGAAAAAAAAGTACAGACATAAACTATTGCATTTCAAGACAACACATGGTTGTTTTGACATTAACATGCCTTATAGCTGGACATACTTACTTTTTCTGTTACAGAAAATTTCTGCATTTCCATGGCTGAAGACAGAAGCTGAGTTTCGGTCGACTGCCTGCAGAGAGGAACCGAGTTGACTTGTTACTGGTTCAGTTGGAATAACCACAAGTCAAGTACATTGCCTCAAATGTTACAGGAGGAAAATGTCTCATTGAGAGAATCAGAAGGTGTATTTTGTCCGAGCAATAATGGTTTGTGGTACTACTACAACATTCATTATTAATCAGCATTACTGCTACATTGCCCGTGTCAATAAACTGAATGAAAGCAGTGTGAAAGCATTGTGCATTGTGGCCTATTAAAAACTTTGCAGTCGTTGTGGTTTTCATATTTTTTTTTACAAATGTCTATGCTGTCAAATCGCCAAGGACTACAATTCCCATAAGCCTCGGTTTCCTGTCTTCCTGGTTGATGTAGTTTCAGGTTGATGTTTTTTATTAGTAGTCTTAGATTCGTATTAGTACTATTAGATTAGTAGTATTGTTTAAAGCAATATAAGAATATATACCATATATTTAGACTTATTTGAGACCAGAAAAACCAACTTGCCTTTGATTGTACATTAATGCTTGAAAAAGCTTGTCTTTGTCCTCCGGTTGGATCACTTGTTTTAGAAGCAGAGCTTCCACAATCTTCTCAATAATATCAGAGAGAGTCTTCTCCTCTCTGTTAAACATATTCACACCTTCTAAATAAACCAAGAAAAAGAAATTTATACACTGTTGTTTGGTGAAAAGTAACAAATTAATTAAAACAAGTATGTACATGGAGGGAAGAACCCATAAATACAATGAAAGAGGAAGATGAAATATAAAGAAAATAAGAATCTGGTGATGAATATCATGACTCTGGATTTGATCAATAATTGTATTTTCAAAATGATAATAAAACTTAATGTTTTTTAGGAGTTTGTACAACACGCTTTCTCTACATCTCTGAACCGGAGAAGTGACATTCGGACATTCCACATTTTGGAAAAGCCATACAGTTGCTCTTCACTGACCGCATTTTAATTACAATAATTGACAATAGCAAACAATAACAAATATTATAAAATATGTAACTTCAATCATCACATTGGTTTTTGATGTGGTTTCAACAATTGGTATTAATACAGTATTTGTGACATTTTTAAATGATAACAAATCCACAAACACTTTTGTACGCAATTGTACACACACGCACGCACGCACGCACACACACACACACACAAATTACAATTGTAATACGCTACAGTTTGCAGAGTTTATTTGTGATTAGATTTGTTTTTTTTGTTCTACAGAGCAAACTTAATAATTAATAGTAGCATTTTTAGCAGTGCCCTGTTTTTGTGTCATGTTTTGTATAATGTTTTTGCTTCAAATAAATGAGTTACACTGTACATTTAAGTTACTGACAGAATTAACATCTAGATTAGAGAAAATTGTTAGTATTTTGTCGCTCACCTGTGTTCATTGTCTTCTGTAACTGCATCAGGCTCTTGAAGGTGAGGTAGGAAATGTGTGAAGGCCCCCAGCAGCCAGCCTCAACATCATATGTTTCTTCCAAGCCTACCCATCTACCCATTTCATGACAGAAGGGCAGCGGATTTCTCCCAAAATCGTTCATCTCAAAGCATAGACCTGAGCCGTTTTCTACAAACATGGAGCAAACAAAAGTGCTTTTTATAACAATCTAACTTTTGAGTCAGGATCAAATATAATAACATGTAACCGAAATACATGCATAAGTCGAAATCCATTCAGATTTGGTGGGTTATCATGATAAATTCCTGGCACCCATTTGGGCTGGTTCTTACCTTCCAAAGCAGAACTGTAGACAACTTAAACATGATGGCTGGACTCTGGTATTTAGTGTGACTGTGTGTGTGTGTGTGTGTGTGTGTGTGTGTGTGTGTGTGTGTGTGTGTGTGTGTGTGTTTGTTCCATGTGCAGCGATGACTGATAAATTTAAGCTTGTGTTTATGCCTCAAACACTCAGATTATCCGAGATACAAGACACAGTTCAATTACATATCAGTTTTTTGTGTTAAAAGGTTAAAATTCAAAGTAATTTGAATAATGCATATTCCATAATTATGTTGTTGCTCAAGTAACGTTGATTGGAAAAAACGTGTTTAATTGATCACTGCTTTACTTTATTATTATTACTTATGACACTTGAATCATAATGCATTATTGAATCACTTTATACTTTATTGAATCATAATGTTACATTTTAGCTATTTAGAAAAAATTTAAAATATATGCCTATTTAATGTGTCTTTAAGGATCCAATAAGATTTACCATTTTTTGATGGTTAAGTAATAAATGACTTTCAAAACTACATTTTTATTAGTTTTGTGTTTATGACCAATTCATCAATGTATTTGCACCAAATGCACAAATCAGATAAACAGTAGTTTAGATTAAATGCTACAATTATAATTATATTACAAAGATAACGTATAAGAACATATCACAACAGAGTTAAATGATTTCAAGATTTTCAGAATTCAGACACCATGTCACTATCATCAGACGTTATGATAGATAAGGTTATTGAATTTAATAGAGGCAGCATGTAATGCAGCACTTACCTTAAGTGTTGGGTGAAATACACGGCTGCACAAAAGCTGCGGCGCTTTATAAACTAGTGTGCACCTGCAGCAGTCAGACACACCTCTGCACACAAACCTCAACTGGACATTCATCTGCTTTCTTCATACTTCCAGGCATAGATAGTGACATTGACAGCTGTAGAGACAAGCCTAAATATGTGTGTTATGATAACGCATCTCTACCTTCATTTATTGACGTAAAAAATTATGCTATTTAAATGTATTTTCAAACCATGTTCAAAATATGGCAGCTGTGTATTTTGGCTGGTTTAAGATATTAAGCCTAATGTCTTTGAAGAAACTGTGTTCTGATTTAAACGCACAACATTCTTTGGAATTCAGTACTCTATATGTGAATGGTCGAAAGTGAGCTTGGAATCGTATACAGCATTTGACTCACATTCTATAATTATGTCTATAATATTCATGTTAATATTGCTTTTCTACTTAAAGATCACAGCTTGTGTCAAGAAACCGAGTACAGTAGTTTAAAAAAAAACCAATTTTGCAACAGCAGCAACAACAACAACAACAACAACAGAAAACCCAACTTTGATGGTACAGAGAAAATGTATTTCAACTTTGAAATTAATCTATTATATATTTCAGCATTTTCAATTGTAAATGTACATTCAAATCTCATTACGGTGCAACAATTGTTTGAATGTGTTAAATCAGACAAAACAGAAACATTGGGTCCTTGATCCAGTGGTTTGACTTCAAACACTTGGAATGAAGCAAATGTATCCATATCGTTTTTGTCATTCCTCAAACACAGACAAGACGTGTGTGTGTGTGTGTGTGTGTGTGTGTGTGTGTGTGTGTGTGTGTGTGTGTGTGTGTGTGTGTGTGTGTGTGTGTGTGTGTCCCTTGTGTTCTCACCCATAATATTGATGCCATAAACAGTATGCCTAAAACTCTCCACTTGTTCTAGTGTGTGTGTGTGTGTGTGTGTGTGTGTGTGTGTGTGTGTGTGTGTGTGTGTGTGTGTGTGTGTGTGTGTGTGTGTGTGTGTGTGTGTGTGTGTGTGTGTGTGTGTGTGTGTGGCTGTGTGTGGCTGTGTGTGGGGCGGTGATCGAGCCGCACATTTTTTGTCTGTCACCTTCAGCATTTGTTCAAATAGAAAAAACAGTGGAACATTTTTATGTTTATTGTTGCCTATTACATTATTAGGATTTTACCAGATTGGATACAATTGTTTAGGAATTTAAGTTTGCTGCTTTACATTAGGAGAAAAATATTTTAAAAATCATTTTGACCTCTGTGTATGAGGTCAACCTTTGCAAAAGATGTTTTTTAAATGTAAAAAGACAAAAATTGGGTTAATACTGTTATTTATTATAATTATAGTGGACCAATAAATTGATGCTTAGTATAAAACAGACTACCTGAACAAAAGAACCTTTGTATACTAATGTGATTAAACAATTGTGCACTAATGTGGCAAAATCTCAGTGGAACTATCTCGATTTCTTGCATAACCTCTGTGCTGAGTACACAAGTCATCCGATTCGCTCCTGATTGTTACTAAACTCCAACACTGAGACTTCACCAAGAAGGCATCTAGATCTCCAAGCCTTCTGCCTGAAGCCAGTGAAAGCATTTTACAATTCATGATCTCAGTGGGCTCTGATGAAGCATTACGTACTTCATGTCGTATTACCCTTCAGGTCCAGGAACAAATTCAACAGTCCACATCCACATTTCGAGTGGAGAGGGATGACTGTCCATCTAATTTCTGCAGAAGACGTAATCTAGCCGATAGGTCAACTTGGGGTTTTTTCCACTGCCATGCAGCAATGTCAAACTGTATAAGTTTACAGCTATTGGTGAACAGCGCCATCACATTAACCAGTGGAACGCAACAGGTATGCATTATCAGGGGAATTTATGATTTCCTAAAGGTTTTTAGAAAATCTTTTCCTAAAGATTATTTAAATAATAAAAAAAATATTTAAGGAAAAGATGTGATTTTTTTAAAGAAAATTCTTAAGAGATTCCCACTGTACAATGAACTCAATTTTTAGTCTAATGTTTGAAATCGAATAAATCGTTTGAGTTGGTTGTGTAACTGTACATTGAGTTGTTTTTATATCAGAAGATAAATCAGAGCAACATAAACCCGCTCTGGAGCTGTAACACGCCACTAGGGATCGCCAAATCCAAACAAATATCTTCATCTGTATTTACGGTATATTGAGCGCTAATAGCTAAATACAGTGTACATATCTATTCATCCACAGTCGATCCCACACACGCTTAAACTTTATGCGGCACTTTCGACTGAAAAAAAGAAACAAGAGTCATGTGTAGGGACCAATAAAGAGCGTTATACTCTTCTTGAGTGGAGTTCTATACGTTCCGCTCTGGTACGTTAACAGGAATCAAAATAAAAACTAGGAATCTAAATGCTGTCTAACTGCTATCTTAAGTTGTTTTTAAAAACCTTCGACAAAATCAGTCATTAGTAATGACAGGGGCAAGGGCAAAGCATTCCACTGTCGTGTGACTGGATAGACACGTCTATGGCAAGCCAAATCAACATTTAAACCTTCGCTGCGACTTGTCACTGCACTGCACGATGATGTAAAGAACTTGAGTTTTTTTTGGCTACTTAGTATCACAAATATAAGTGATCACCCTCTACTTGATCACATTTTTTATTAAGTAATACTTCAATACATTTCAATGGACAATTACCGTTACTTGTGATTGTGCGCTATCATTTTTTCTCTTTAGGCGTAATCGCAGGGCGCTGTTATTTATAAGAGAAAATCACATGGATGTGAATTAGATGCACTTTTTTTGCACATTTGAGTTTTACTGAGACTGACCTTTTGTTCTTTTTAAAATATTTTTGTTGTGCCATTTCGAAGTTTAATTTAGTTTCTCTATTATTTAATGAAACATTATTAATATTTTCTTGTTATCACTTTTATTGGTGTTTTATGATCCTATAAATTCAGTACAAGTGGAAAATTTAATTTAGTTCTTATAAAATTAACTTCACGACTTTTACTCAAGTTTTTTTTACTTTTACTGAAGTGTCGTTCAGTAAAATACATTCAATAGTACATAATCCTTCATAAAAAAGTAAAATACATCAATCCTTCAGTATGCTCAAAATGTCTATGAGAGAGAGAGAGAGAGAGAGAGAGAGAGAGAGAGAGAGAGAGAGAGAGAGAGAGAGAGAGAGAGAGAGAGTGAGAGAGAGAGCGCTGTGGTTTGTCATTCATAAAGAGTCTCTTCACACAGACATCAGAAAAAACATCTGCCAGAACAGAAGCCGAGCCTTTCGCGTATGAGTAAAGCTGGAGAGGACACGCTTGACGAGCCGAGGCACTTTAGGAACTATGACGCCGATTATTTTACTCCAGAGTGATTAATTCTTCCGTGAAATTGATCCAGAACGCACTTCTTCGCCATGCTGCTGGTGCCTGTCGTGTTCTTACTGGGGCTGGTGAGTCTGTCGCACAAGTTAAACAGCATGAACTGATCCGATTGTTGCACCAGCTGCAGTGTCGCTTTATTATTTCTCGTAATTCGTAACGAGTAACAAGTATTAGAGTTAAAGGCAGTGATTTGTGACTCTTCAACACTGTCAATTGGTTGTGTTTTAAATTCGTTGAACGAAAATAGCTTTATAGGTCTAGATGTGTGCACCCTTTGGACTGACACGACTTGTGTCTTTCTCCACCTGACTATTCAACTAGTATACTGTAGTGATTTAAAAAGCCATTTGTAAATGACTTGTGTGGGAGCGCGCGCGCGTAAGGGGTGGGTGGGTGGGTGGATGGGTGGGGGACACGTTCCTAATGAGAGATAATTGTAAAAAGCGCGCCACACACTCTGGCCAAACTTTATTGTGTATGTTTGCACCGATTTACTGAAAGTTATTGTTGTGTTCACATGTTCTGTCTTGCTTAAAAGCGAGACTGGAACGTCAATGTTCTGAAGCCCAAAATGGGCGTGTGGAAAACAACAATATTTGTCAATGTCGACCGGAACGCGCGTGCTTTCTGTGCGCAGTGGCATTTACTTATCTGCTTCTACTCTTTTTCTCTGCTTATAGTAGATGCATAGAAGCAAGTTTAGGACGAGTTGTCATTCTCACTTACTCATTTCAAAGCAAATCACTTTAAACACCACCACAGCGTTATTTCCAATGTTTTTTTTTTTGTTGCAAGCATTGCACACAATTTGCAGTAACAGTATATGTAAAAACGACAGTTTTACTAATATATTATATCATATTATTGCAAATTATACAATCAGCAATTAAAGAATACAAGACGAAATAGAATAGAATAGAATGTCTTTATCGTCATTGCATCATTGCATGGTTAGACTGAAATTAAGAATACTACTGCATTTGGTGTAACAAAAGGAAAAGAACACGCAAAATAAAAGTGTAAGATTATATACACATTGAATAAACAAAAAAATAAACAGTAAATATAGTATAAAATGAGGGCAAAAAAGTACCCCATATGTTTTCATAAATATGTGAAGCAGCAAGAGTAAACAAAAAAAAAGCAATATTTGCTTATTGCACAGGGGAATAAAGTGGCAGGTGCCAGTGGTGTATTGCACGGGTAGAAAAGTGACATTCAGTTGCCAGTGCTTTTAGGCTGGCTTGAAGGTGTTCAGAGCGTGGGGCGCTCTATAGCGCCATCCTGATGGCAGCAATGTGAGCAAAGGATAATACGTGTCCATGATGCTGTTCCTTGCTCTGCTGAAGTAGCGAGAGCATTCAATATCCTCCCGGGATGGGAGAGAGCATCCAGTGATTTTCTGAACGGTGTTGATCACTCTCTGAAGCGCTTTCCTGTTAGCTGTTGTGCACCTGGTGTGCCACACCGTGATGCAGTACGCTAGGATCCTCTATAGAAGGACACAAGCAGCTTCTCCTCCAGGTGGTTTCTCCTGAGCACTCTCAGGAAGTGGAGTCTCTGCTGGGCTTTCTTCACCACCGCCGTGGTGTTGGCAGACCTGAAAAGGACGTCGGAGATATGAACGCGGAGGAGTTTGAAGGACTCCTGGGCGTTCATATCTCCAACAACCTTTCTTTATTGTTTTAAAATAAAGGCAAGAAAAAAAATAAACTACGAGTGTACTGTACTTTGATTTGAGAGAAGAAAACATAAACCATTTGGGGGCAAGGGTGACAGGGAGCAAAAGAAAGAAAATCAGAAATAAACAGAACGATGGATGGAGATAGAGACAGAGGAAAACAAAGAGTGGGATTGGGATAAAGATACAAACCCAGTGAGGGAGGCTGGGGGAGGTGGGTACTGGAAGAATCATTTGAAGAGCTGAGGAAATGCATCCTGACAAGACAATCACATCTTTTGATGACTCTTTTGTTTCTTCAGTATGTACGTGTCATGTCAGACTTTTACATGGCAGTTCCATATAAATCATACTAGGTAAAACACTTAAATCTGATCTTGATTGTGTCAGAAAATCCTCATATGTTTCATATGTTTTCATTTAGTATATTTTAGTTTTAAGAACATTTTTATTGTATTGTATTGTACTTTGTAGTTTTTGTAGAAAAAAGAAAAAGTTGCACGTCTGAGGAAAAGAAAACAGCCTGTTGTTCCAGGATCCAAACCTCATTATGATCAAGTGGAGCGTTAAAACTAAAAATGGCTTGAAATGTTCCGTGAATCTTACTGATTGCATCTGCTTGAAATAACTGCACAAGTTACGGCAACTTGGCCTCTTGTCAGGATTAATGCTGACTGAAAACAGGTTTTGTGACATATGTGCTATTTTACAGCTCCTTCCACAGTCTATCTTCCACTCGCAGAAGCTCAGGGTTGAGAAAAACATGTGTCATGGGCTACTGAACTTTGGGGGTTTATTGATCCTCAAGCAGTGTTGGAATGCTCCTGCAGGGGTGAGCTTGTGTGTTTACGCGTGTGGTGACGAGGTTTCCTCATCACCTCGGGTAATGTGAGGGACAGGTAGAGACCAGGAGAATGTTAATTTGTGCTCTTCTTCTCACCCATCACTGTCACTTCTCCAGCTGACTCACAGATGTCTTGAGGGGATCGTTTAATCCCTTTCTTTTATTCTCTTACACTATTCGGTTCTCACCATCATTCTGCTCATCCGCAATTAAGAGTTTTTCTTCTGGCAGCCCTACTGTACATAACATACACATAAGACAAACATTGCTTCTTCTGTTCTAAATTATATTCAAATTCAAACTTTATATGTCACACATACAACCATATACAACATTACCTGGAGAAATGTTTGCACACAATAAACTGTTTGTCTTTTGTTTTTTAATTTTTTGCACAAGTACAATGCAAATCAGGATTTCTCAGCATCATGATCACAGCAACATGACAGGAACATTCTTGTCTCTGTTGGAAGACACAGTTGTGACTCAGACATTTAGCATCCAGCGGACACAAGAATCGAGAAAGTGAACTAAACTCTGCAACAAGTTCTTTTTCACAATAACCTTTGAATTTCTGGCTTTGGCATGTTTTGAATATTTTTATAGCTGGTTTGGGGTTTTTATGTTTGTTTTGGACCAACATTGCTTTTACAAAAGTCTATGAAATAAACTGAACCAAGAATAACAAAAATATTTTTACATTTTTTTTGAGGGTTACATATTTTTTTTTTTTTAAAGTTCTAGTGGCCAAGTTTGACAGTCTATCTTTTTTCTTTCTTTCTTTTTCTTTCTTGCTTTTTTCCTTTCTTTCTTTCTTTCTTTCTTTCTTTCTTTCTTTCTTTCTTTCTTTCTTTCTTTCTTTCTTTCTTTCTTTCTTTCTAAGACGCTACAGGAAAAATGCACCTTTAGTTTTGGCTGAGGTTTAATCACAAGGCAGAAACATTTGAAAGAACAAGAGTGATTTGCAAAAGCTCCACAACTAATTTTCCTATTAGCCAAACATTTGGACACATATACTGGACAAACACCATCATTGCACTGTAGCTATGAATGTGACTGGTAATTTGCATGATTGGCAAAGCATTTTATGGTTAACGAACAAAGATGACATTATGTAGCCTTAGATATAAGGTCATTATATAAGCTGATTCACGTTTGTTATGTAACCGTCTTCTCAATCTGTAACAAATACTGAAAACAGCGTGAGAAGTAGGGTCATGTGTTTAGATTTAAGATTGAAGGAAAGTCAAGGCCACAAAGAAGTGCACAATTTAATAACTCATAGATTGAAAAACACAACGAGATCTGAATCAGTTATTCTTAAATTTTGTTTGTTGGTCAACTTCTAGATTGATCTGATGAAAAAAATGCTACACATATGAAAGAATAAATGTTTGTGTTTCACTTACGTAGATCACTTGAAACATCTAAAAGGAAAGCGTATCCATACTGTTTTTTTTCATGACCTGATGTCCCGCCCTCTACAGTGCTTGTGCCCACCATCACTGTGAGAACCACAGATCTAAACACTGAGATGCACAGAATACTTTTACTGCATGAAAGCTAAAATATTCTAGCATATAAAATGCATGGTGCACTTTCATAAGAGCTTATTGTAATCATTGTCCCGGGTGACCTAATGGTGTTGGAGAATTATCGGAAGGTTTTAGGTTCAAGTTTGTGGTTGGTGAGCACCGCCAATGATGTGTCTTGAACTTGAGCTTCTCCCTGAGCGCTGCCCACTGTTCTTGGCTGTGTATTGGTTCGCTTCACTGTGTGTATAGGTTTGAATCTCGGTGACATGGGTTCTATAACTGAGTGTCCATGATCAAGACACTGACCTCCACATGCTCCCCGACACAACTGCTTTAAGCTGCCCACTGCTCTAGGTTTGTCGGTGACACTTCATTGTGTGTCTAGCTTCACTGGATGGGTCAAATACAGTACAAGGCACAATCTTGATATGGAATAGAATCCATTGACCCCTGGAATAATACCGGCATAAATTATACGTAAATAAAATGTTTAAAGCAATGTACATAATATTTTTAAAGGTGTGTTCATGTGTCAAGATTTGCAATTTTGCATAATTAACTACAATGAAGAATATTAGAAGATATATGCAGATACCTTTAAGTTGTGAAGGGTTTAAATCTGGAGTATAGTAAGCTTTGAAGAAAATCTCCCTAAAACGTTGCAATTTGATGCAAATATTCAGTTTAGACAACACCAGCCGTTTTAGAACATCTGATTCAGTGATACCACACACTCAAATTTTGGGTTTACTTCCAAAAAGAAACATGATGTTTCATGTTTCATAGAATAATAATATCAGGGACTGTACTTAGCAGCTTACATATTTGCTGTGCAATTTCAGTGATGAGCTAAAATGCATTTGTTTTATTTTGAATTGATCGAATCGGTCAAGTAACTTTGAATGACTTACTAGATAAAATTAAATGTTTGATTATCGTTTGCTGAATTCAGCTAAATCCTACAACATTATGCTAAAATCAGGGGTATCAGAAGCAGGGATTGTACATCAGAATGAATCACATCGATCAGTTTGTTAAAGCTGCATCTACTTGATGTTTTTATTTTCAGGGGGAAGTCTGGACCGCACAAGGTCACTGTCCTTCTAAGACATACACAAGCTCTGGAGAGTGCTGCAAGCAATGCCCACCAGGGGAGGGCATGGAGGGACCCTGCAATCAAACGCAGACCGTGTGTAAACCCTGTCGTGACAGTGAGTACATGCCATCTGAACCACTGCTTAGTTAACATTACAAGTCTTTTGATGTCAGATAGTAGCAGAAGGTTTTCCAACAGTAACCTAAAGGGATAATGCTTGTAATAAGACAAAACAGAATCACATGGACGTTTTTACAAGATTGTCCAGATCCTAGCCATCGTCTAAAAACTCTTCTAGAATTCCCCAATTGATTCCTAAAATGATCTCCCACATGTTTGTTTCCATGACGTAGGGAAGGAGAAATAGAATAAAGAACAAATTGCCAAAAATGCAACTAAAAATAGTTATGTAGTTTGAAGTCATAAATTATGTCCATAAATGATTATCTCTTGTACATATGTTCAACTCAAAAAATACTTTATTTACCATTACATGCCAAAAGCCGCTAAGGAAAATACGTGTCCACTAATGATCCTTGACACCAAGGCACCAATCTCCTGTCATTCACTACCAAACCCTAAACATTCTTTTTCTTTAATCCCCATCTCACCATCAGGCTTTCCCTGAGGGATTGTGCTGGGGTCCATTTGTGTTTTTGACCCCATCCGTCAACTGTGCTCATTACATGCTGAAAACTCCAAACGTCTCTGTCCACCCACTCATAAGTCACGTTATGACTATCGACGGCATTTTATTAATGACGTGTTGACATGTAAGTAGCATTTTTGGCAATTGTTTCAGAAAACAGCTGTTTAACTGCTGTTTAAACAATCATTTACATTGCACAGAGCCGCAAGCTACACAACCACAAATTAATTCTAATATTTAAAAACTGTATATAAGTGCAAAGTCATAACTTTCAAAACATGTTATACACTCATAGGCCACAATTAGGTTCGCATCTCTGCTTTTAGGCATGTAGACATGGTCAAGGCATTCTGCTGAAATTTAAAAAGAGGAGAATAATGGCAGAATAATTTTTAAGAGACTTTGTAGGTGGCATGGTTAATACAACCAGACTAGCTGGTCTGAGTATTTCAGAAACTGCTGTCTGCATGAAAATTGCACTCTATGATACAACTGGAAATTTCAGACTGACCTTTTATTGTGGCCTGAAATAAATACTTTTGAAATACTTTTGACTTTTAAATACTTTTGATAAATACTCTGAAATAATCATGCTCTCTGTAGCGCTCACAACAACAGATTGACAGAAACAATATTTAAGAGATATGGCATTCATTTTGAGAGATCTTTGACTTCCTCTCGTATAAAATGGGAGCAAAACCAAAAGTGTTGCATTTATATTTTTATACAGTACATTATTACTGTGTGTGTGTGTGTGTGTGTGTGTGTGTGTGTGTGTGTGTGTGTGTGTGTGTGTGTGCCAAACATAACAAACATGCCTGTGACATATTTTCAGCATATTATGAAATTTTCTAATTAAATTAAATGTAGAGATTTAGCGTGTCATGTTAGGTACAATGAATGATTGTAGTGCACATTTAAATTTACAATGCAAAGTTTAGTTTGTTCTATAATCATTTAAAAACAATTAAAATGTTAAATTATACAGTTATTGTTATAATCGAGTACAATTATTGTTTATTAATCAATTTTTATTTTATTAATTTAATAATTGTTCAAATGTGGTTTTAATGCCTTAGTGTTTAATTCTTAAAACAATTTTAATGGGCTCCAATTAAAAATCCGTCCTCGTAAAAATTGTCAAATCACATATGAATCTTTACAACTGTGTAGATAAGAAATCCCACAACACAGTGTCTTCCTGTAGATAGACATGAATTATTGATGGCTGGCATTATACTAATGGGTCTGAATGACCATATACAGGATGAACAGAGTGTACTGAGAGAGAGATGGGCTGAGTGGAAGGGCTTCCATCTACAAGAAATGCAGAGATTACCCATCTGTCCATCTCAGTCTCCTAAATAAAGCCCCATAACTGCCCCTAAGGAGCCAGCACATTACCCTTCTCATTAGAGCCATTAGTGGATTCAGCACAAAGAACTCAATTTGTCCAGGATAAAGACAAATCATAAATCAAATTTACTGATAGATCCTGGATCTGGGGTTTGTCTGGTATCTGGTTAATTTTCTTTTGGCCACAGACTGATTATTGCATCCAAGAATATCCTGCCAGTGTCATGTAATAATGCATATAATATAAAATGGGAGACAAGGTTATGATATGATGTCTCTTACACGCACGTATATAAGCAAAATGGCTTCTTGAATAATTTAATGAAAGCCAGAGCCCTATCTTCTAGTACTGGATAGGATAGAAGACTGGAATACAAACCATAAGCAAAGAGTATTTAGTAAGACTGAACCGATCAAGAATTGTGAGGCCTTTTATTGATCACAAAAAGCTAAATTGTAGTGATTTGATCATTATCAATTTCTCAGTTCTTGCCCCAAAGCAAATATTTTTTGAATATGCACCAAATATTTTCCAATTTCCTCTGGTTTTGCAACACCTATTATGTTTTTGGTAAATAGGTCTCTGGAAAAAGTATAAAACAACTTACAAAAATTGTATACACTCAATTGGATGTTTCACACTGAAACATTTTTTCTCTCTGTTCAGGTGAAACGTATTCAGAAAACTTCAGCCACGCAGAGAAGTGTCAGAATTGTACTGCATGTCCCGCTCTAATGCGCATGCTGACGCCCTGCACAGACACAAACAATGCTGTCTGCGTATGTGACTACGGCTACTTTAATAGCACAATTACTGGCCGCTGCGAGGCCTGCACAGTGTGTCCTGTAGGCCGAGGCGTGTTGATCCGCTGTACGTATGACTTTGACACTATGTGTGAGGACTGCTTGGATGAAACCTTCTCGGACCAGGTTACGTCCTTGGACCCCTGCCTGCCCTGCACAGTCTGTGAACAGCCAGAATTGGAGCTGAAAAGCTGCACGTCTTTCAGTGACGCTGTCTGCCAAGGTACGTATTTTCACAGTTCAAATTGTACAAGAAAGAGGTATATGTATGTGTATATATTTGCATGTAGCATTTACTGACACACAAGCTTATACAACGTTTCAACATTAAAAGCCTGAAGCTGCAGCGAGCTAGTTCTCTGAGTCTTGTCACTTGTCAAAATAAGTAAAACGTAATATTTAGAAATAAACTTTATTTTTGTTAATAATTAAATAATAAACATTTAATAGGTTACAATCATTGCAATGGAATTAAACTCCTGGGTAGTTAGAAATGAACATCCTTTGTGTTTTATTGATGTGCTTGTGCTTTGTGTTTTATTGGCTAATACTTGTTTTACATTAACTAACCACCATACCGAAATTAAAAGAAAATCTCCTCACTGCTGGTTACAGTGATGGTGTATAACTAGAGATTGGCACTGTTGTTTTACGCTATGTAACTGTTGGATAATCATTTTGAAAGTGCAGTAATTATTGTAATGCAATTAATGAATGTCCAAACAAAACTGCTTCTTGGGGCAAGTTTAAAAATAGCTGCAATATGTTTTTTCCAAACGTATTTTTTAAACAAAATGCATCTTTGCAATGTAGACAGACTTTAGAGTATTTAGAGACTTTAGACAGACTTATACAGCTTTAAAGTAGAATGGGACAGTTCTGACTTGAGTAGAATGGGACAAGCAACGTTTTTGGATTTGACTACGTTTTTGGATTTGGCGCACCCACCGAACTTGTAAAAAATATATTTTAAATTATATATAAAAATAATTTTTTTTCAACATAAATTGATCATTATTATTCTGTAATAAAAGTTTATTTAAATTTTTTTAAGAACACATTTTAAAAAGCGGAACACAAAAAAAAAATAGCTATAAACACAAAATGTACAAAAAAACTAGTATGTGAAAGAATTGTACTAATATATTTTTAACATTATATTTTTTCACTGTCAGTAACAAAACAATAAAGGTTTACAAATATATATATCTTTGCATGTGCACGCCTCAGGTGCACTTCTCTTCCTCTCCACCCAGCACAGCACTCGCCGATCTTTCGCTGAGATCAGTCAGATGAATGCCATGATCCTACTTCTCTACAAATTCCTGCTTTTGCTCAATGATTATTTTATTTTAAAACCTTGCTCTCTCATTAATTTCTGCACATAATCATTAATTTCAATCATTTTCGCACTTCCTGCTTTTCTCTGCGCTTCCCTTGGATCCATAGAGGGAATTCAGTAACAATCGCTCAAACGGGTTGATTTGAAAATTGAAAATTTAAGTTTGATTTTCAAACGGGTTGAAAAAATTGAATTAAAATTGAAAGAGTTTTTACACTACTCGCAATACAGTACTTCTTTCTGTTCTAACCTTATCTCCGCGATCACCATGTGAAAGCCTGAAAATAGCATCAAATGTCCATGCCACTGGTTCTTGAAAGTGTATTATGAATTTTGCGTTTGTGAATCAAGGTACCACTGTATTTCCTGCATATCCTAAAATGTATATTTTTCCCCTTTGTCAAATGTTACAACAAATGTGGCAAACAAATCAAAATATTTATACAAGGTATAAAGATACAAA
Organism: Paedocypris micromegethes; assembly: GCA_028031935.1. NCBI lineage: Eukaryota > Metazoa > Chordata > Actinopteri > Cypriniformes > Paedocypris > Paedocypris micromegethes. The sequence continues at coordinate 12,336,912 of CM051500.1, forward strand.
TTATTATTAAAAGTTATCCGAGGTTAAAAATTATTGTAGTAAATTAAGTATTTACTTTACTTTTCTTTACTTTACTATACTTTACAGTCATTTGGCAGACGCTTTTATCCAAAGCGACTTACAAAAAGAGGAGCAAATGAAGCAATTTGTCTACAATAGGCTTCAGTAGATGTTCACACAGGCTATATAAGAAAACTCACTAGACAGAACAGCATGACAGTCAGTGAACAAAAGACAAAGAATTTATTTATTTTTTTTATTTTTTATTTTTTTCAATAAGTATTTATTCAATTTAACATTGAAAATACTGATGACTATAGTAAGCAGTAAATAAAATTAACAAAAAAATAGAAAATGGCAATCTTGATCTGGAGGCTAAATTACAGACTTATTTTATTTCCAGTGTGATATAGACAGTTTAAGCAAAGAATTAATTTTCTAAAGTTATCTTAAGGGCAGTTTGGTTTGAGAGTAGGACTTGGAGAGCTGGTATCCGGTTTGAAACCCGGACACGGCTAGTTACCATTTCTGCAGTATCCTTGAGCAAAACTTTGAAACAAGACTGCTGTCACTAAGAAATATTTGCTAAGAGTACGTCTGCAATGTTTATCTGTGACAGATCAACATGGTTTTCACTGACCCGTCTAACCTCTAGTCAGGTTCTTAGTATGAAAGTCAAAGGTCAAAGGTGGCTACTAATTTGAATTTGCAATGTGTTCTATAAACGTCTAAAACCCCAAAAGAATGTATCTGCTGTCCAGTTCAATGAACTGAGATGGGCGTTTTTCCAGAAATGTCCCATATTTGAATTATTAGAAGCATTAAATACTGTTTTGCTGTATGCGGCATTTAATAAGTAGACTTGATTTCTGATCACCCTCTGTCCTGTCTTAAACCTAAAGATTCAGCGTCACCCATGTTACCATATAAACTTTGACCTTTATTGCTGATTAGCACAATGCTTGCATTCAACCTGAGGTTTTACACTGCCGGACAGAAATAATCAGTCTTTTTATTGAAATAAGCCTGACACTCTTCATCTCTCTCCAATGAAGTGTGTGCATTCATGACCATTGCTCATCCATCACCACTGTTTCCGTCTGGCATGTGCCCTGTGACATTTGTAAATTGAGAAATGAGTTATTTTCTAGGCTGGCTGCTTGGCATGTGCCTGTGAAACCAATTTGTGGCCTTATAATTGTGCTGAACGTGGGGTCAATCATTGCCTCACTCCCACTCTGGAACGTAACCACGACTGAGGCGGAATTACATCACTCAAATTCCCAACTTGCCCAGTGAGGAATTCTAACTTTGCTACTATAAGCTTCAAGGGAAGCCTTTCATTTTGGAAACATTTTCATTGTCTATTCTTGCATCTAACAATCCACCCTTCATGACCTTAATGTCACAGTTAACCCAGTTGATTGCCCTGCATGAGTGTGTCCGAGTGACATCATTGGAATTCCTGCATACTGGCCAGATGATTATTCATTTAAATGAAACTGCAGTACTTTCAAACCAAAAGAATAGTTTAGCTCCCATACAGATTGTATATAACAACTTAAATGAAAAAGTTAGACTTTTTAAATTGTGATAAAATTAATATACAATTTACCATAACAACTAAACTGATCCCTCAGTGGGGAAATTCGTCTCTGCATTTGACCCAACCGAACAAACTCAGTGGGCAGCCACTGTAGATTCAACATTCCTTCATTGTAGAATCTTCTGTTTTAATGTTTCTGTTAATGAATCTACATTTTTGTTTTATTTTTGTGTTATACAATTTTTGTTGTATATTTCTGTTCACCTAAAGAGTATTATCACTCTAGTGATAAAAATGATCTTTGCGCTTTGATACAGTTAAAACTGTGAAAAGCGCCTTACAAATGCTCAGAACTTGAACTTAACATGAACAATTTTGTGCTGTAGTTCTACCAAGATTTTTACAAATTTCTCTATGTTAATATAGGTCTCTGCAACAACATGTTACTTATTTGGCTTTTATCTTTGAAATTTTATCAAGTCAGATATTCAACTATACTGTATTTGAACACGTTTTTATCTTAAAACGGTTTTTAAAATGCATGCTGACTTCATCCGAGCGTGAACAAAGATCCATTAGTTTGTAAATCCGAACATTCTACCCACATTCGTTCTTCTCAAATTGTACTTGATAGAATGTAAATGCCGTAAATTATTTATAATCTGGGGACAGAGAATCAGGCAGGGAGGACAATTTAGTAACCAATTTTTATTCAATGATGTCAATTAAAATAAAAAAACTAACAAACATTCTTCTCTGTAGAACCCCAAGGAAGCAAATAATCCTGTCGATTTTGAACAGCATTTATGAATTAACATAATGAAATCAGGTAGGAGGAAGTGCATACGGAAGATCTGATTTCCTTGCAAGTGAACTGTGACCTTTGATAATGGCTGACTCTTGTCTGAGTTTACATGGTCATCGAAGGGGCAATTTTTTACCCTGTTAACATGAAACGAAGTAACTGAAAAAGTTGCTTCTGGAACAACAGCCTTTTAAATTTGAGAGGAACCAAAGATCAGAGAACAGGGACGCGGGAATACTAAAACCAGAAGTGGACAAAGAATGACAGATGTGAGGCTCAGAGAGAAAGCATATGTACTGGAGAGTCTGTGGTCGATAATAGAGATGAAGCTTCTCCTCGGCGCTCTCAGGTTTCTCACTCTGACCTTTGTGAGCGGTCTCACGTTTTGCCGCAGAGAACACACATGCACAAACCTGCTCATGATCATCTCTACATATTTTGCTGTCCTTTACAGCGTGACATGGCATGTACCTGCTAATTCACTACACAGTAAACATAATGGCACAGCTGCCAGAATATTATTATGTAATACAATCATATATATATATATATATATATATATATATATATATATATATATATATATATATATATTCACAAACACAGCAAATGTTCACAGTTGAGCCACAGTTTTTAGAGCCAAATCTTTTATTAACAAAGGGCAGAAAAAAGGCAGAGTTTTCACAAACTTTCAGAGATATTGATTAATTTAAATTTGTACAAGTGTGAAAAAGCTGGAAACACACCAGTTGTAGGAAATGACACCAGTACTGTGTTTCGAACTAGTGTATACATTGGTGTTACAATAATTGAACACACAAAGAACACACACAAACTGGTGCATAGCATTTTTTTAAATACACATTATCAAGGACACATTTTCTAAATACTGTAGCAGATTAATTCAAGATTATGAGAAGAACTCTTAATTTTTCATTTTTATGGAGTCATATGACAGGCTCTCTGCCTGTTTATTCTTATAAAATCAACATACATTCTTGAATCATCTTTCTTTATAGCTGGCCAGAGCGTCTAGTGTGATTTAACAAGAGTAAATCATTTTTAAATAGAAAATATAAATAAAATAGAAATCTCCAGGATTTGTTTGTTGCTTTGCCAAATTTGGAAAATGACCCAGTATGCATAGTGCAGTACTTGAAACGGTGTGTTAACAAAATATTGCTGGTGAATTACACAGCAAGGAAGCTATCCAAGAACTAAAGAAGTGAGTCACTACTTCTTAAAGCAGAAGCTTAACAATCGAAGGTCAACCAGACTTGGGAGGGATGCGATGGGCAGATAATAGCAAAGAAAGAAAGCAATACAGAGAAGCAATGGAGTTACAGAGAAATGTGAGTGCTGAGGGGGGGATTGTTTCCTCACAAAGACCATCTCTGTCCATAATGGTGTCTGGTGTCTTTCCCTTCTGTATCCTCTCTCTTTTTCTTCTGCTGTGTGTGTGTGAGTGTGGGGGGGGGGTTGTTGTGGGTTATTATTTTTTGGCTAAATGCTGTATAATAATAAACTCAAAGCTAATACGCAATGAGCTCCCAGTGACTGAACTTGAATAAGCATTAATGAGTAGAACATGTCATTCAAGTTCATTAGAAAACTAAAATATATTTTTAAAAGCAAAGATACTTTTATTATGTAAAAGGTATGTGTTTTAATAAAAAGGAACTGTAGAACAACCAAACCTATTGCTTTAAATGCTTAAAACTCATATTTTGAGATGTACCGGTAATATTTTAAGATAAGAATTAAAATTAAAATTAAATTGAGAGAATTCAGAGTGCCTGAAAACCATAGTTGAGTTAAAGTACAGATACCTTTCTGTAGAAATGACTTCATTAGAAGTTGCAAGTCAGCAATTCCGAGAAGACTTGGGTAAATGTCGTGAAGTATCCAATTGTAAAATAACTTTATTTTACTCGTACTGAATTTATACTCAAATCTCTGAGGTTTAATTTTCTAATATATAAAAAAAACAATTTAACGCCTCAATGTTTCAAAATGGCACAACAAAATCAGAATCAAGTGTGCATTGAAGATTTTAAACAATACATGCAAACATATTAGTTTAAAAAATGTTATTTCAAACTTCTGCAAAGTAACTTCGTTGTCCATTTTTATTGTAAACATTTCAATGAATACTAGTAATAAAGAATCCGACGTTCTTATGTAACTCTGAAATCTCTTAGATGCCACAAAGCAAAATCACGCCAAAGATTCCCACTAAATGTTGCATGTTTCAGGGCATTAATCAATAAATCCACAGCAAACATTGCCTGGAGCACAGTCCTTACTCAAGCCGAGCCCCCTGAGACCCCCACACCCCTCTACAACCTGAATTTCTAATGATCCTCAATGTGTCTGTCCATCTGCCTGTGGTATAACTTACACCCCCCCCCACACACACACACACACACACACAGAGAAGAGCCTGGAGCAAGGCCTGGCCTACTGAAGAACGTCTGTTTCTCCAATTTAATCATAGTGTCCAGGATGCAGCCTATAGATGACATCCTCCAATTAAATCATGCGCAGTATCATCGATTGAATCATTGTTTTGCCAGTGGACAAAGATCTTAAGTCATTCAGGCAACAGGATGGAAGGAATGATGCTGTGGTGCAACATTGTCTTAAAATTGTATGTAATATATGTATGTATGGATAGATCTGTGAATGGATTTATGAAAGTCATTTATGAATTTACGTTCTTACGTATGTTGTATTGCTTGCGGAAATACACTGTTTTTTTCTTTTGCTGTCGCTATAATTTTGTGTTGACCCATAGAATGTTGAGTGCATAACAATCTTGCATACTGCACAACGAGATGCATAACAACATCTTTCGATGTGTCTTGTCGTCTTTTAAAGATATGTCACTTCCACAAATACTAAAACGATTCTTAATCAATGTAATCTAACAATTTTCTAACTTTCTCGTTTCCTCGTCTTTGTCTTTTTTCTCCAGCAGATTTAGATCTTCTTAACAACGTATCCACTCCTTCCCTTTTTTCATTTGAGTCACCGACTCCTCTTATAACATTTTCTTCTACAAATCCCCCCTCTTCTTCTTCTTCTTCTACTGCTCCATCAGTTTTCCCCGGCACAGAAAAGTCTAAAGTTGGACCTACTGAGAGTGTGACCACAGCTGATCCGGGCCTGAGGAAGCTGCCAGGGATGAGTGATAATCTCATTCCCATCTACACCTCCATTCTCGCGGCGGTGCTGCTGGGGCTGGTGGCCTTCGTCATTTTCAAACGGTGAGGTCATTTTCAAGAGGTCTTTCTCTTCCTCATGAATTCCTTGTTCAGCCGGTTACAAAGCCCTGTTTTATCAACGGCAGATTTTTAAGACAGTGGAAACACTTCTGGGCTGCTTTTTTTTTATCTGATCCATCATGAGCACATTGTTTATTATGTGAATTCTGTGATAGCAGTATTAGCTGCTTGGAGCTTTGGGTGTGTGTAATGTTGGGCACAGAAATAAGAAGTTTAGAAATAAAACTTCACTGGATGGTCAAATGCAGAGGACAATTTCGAATTGGTTACTCGATAACTCACTCACTTTACTTATTATTGGTCATGTTCAGATGGAACAGTTGTAAGCAGAATAAGCAGGAATCCAACACCAGAGCCTGCAGTGTCGATCCCAGCCAAACACCATCTCCTGAGGGCGAGAAACTTCACAGTGACAGCGGCATCTCTGTGGACATCCAGAGCTTACAAGAGGGACTGGGAGCCCAGCATACAGGTACAGACCTGTACTCAATATTACTGACAATTCAATAAAAGCGAGGAATACTCAGATTTGTTCTAATCTAAACTGACATAATATAATGTATCTTGTCCTTGTCATATTTTCACGATTCCTTGGACTCCATTTCCCAGGAGTTTTTGTTTCCTGTCTTGCTATGTGTGTAATCATGTGTTCTATTGTTTCCACGTGTGTTCTATTGTTTATTTTTTTAATACATTTGTCAATGTATTTAAGTGGTCACCTGTTTGAGTTTTGTTGTCAGTCATTATAGATTAAGTATCTTTGTAAGTACCGGTTCTAGTTTATTTATTAAAGTTGTGTTTTCCTGCCCTGCTCCCGAACCGTGACATTTGTCTTAATCTCACTAAACCTACCCTAATAAAAGGAATCCTTGTCTAGTCTTGTTCGTTGGCATGATTTGCAGAAAAGCCACAACAATATTTCAATCTCCAACTGAAATGCAGTTTAAGTTCTGCTAACCAAATCATGTATTGTTTAACATTGCCCAACGTTGCCCACGTTTAACGTTGCCCAAACATTATCTAACCAAGCTTGAATCTATTGTAACCTGGTTTAATCAACATAAGTAAAGATAACTAATCCCAACATTACCGATATTACTCTGAGTAGGCCATCTAATTAAAATTAATCTACCCAAATACGAACTGAGTATCCTGTCCAAATGTAATCTGAACCATGGCAGGATTGGGAGATTAAAGCCTAGTCTTAACTAGGACAGGGTGTTTTTCAGAGAACTCTAACAATGTTCTAGTCAGTGTTCCTAACATCATACCATTTATAACATTTGCTGATTGGCTAATTCTCTTTATCTCTTAAGTGGTTAAAATCGATGGAAGCTCGTCCCCGTCGTTACCCCTACACACAAGAGAAGAAGTGGAGAAACTGTTAAATCTCACATGTGGAGGAGATGATGCAGATGCAGATGAAGAAACCGACTGGTGCAGCCTGGCGGCTTTACTGGGATATAAAGAGGAACACATTGCCAGTTTCAAGCATGAGGACAGGCCCATCCAAGCACTTCTGTCTCACTGGGCAAGCCAAGATTCCTCTAATATTGATACGCTTTGCACAGCACTGAAGAAGATCAACAGAGAGGATATCGTACAAAGCATCACGGTAAAGCCAACTGCTACGTCTACTGTGTGAGGACGTAGACCACACACAACCGCGCTCGCATGTACATTTATGCATTTGACGCTTTGATCCAAGTGACTTGGATACATTTGGCTACTGCTGCTTGAACCTACAACCTTGGTGTTTCTTGCTCTACGGCTTGAGCTACAGTGAAACTAAGCCATTGTGACTCAAACACACACGTTAGATTGCCTTCAGGATCCCGTGTTTCGCTTAGTCTGTAAATGACCTGCACTACTCAAAGATTGTTTGCATTTCCTTGGTACATCATCATTCCAGATTCAACTATCACTAACACACCTTTCAGTGTCATCAACATTATGTCTATGTATTTTACTTTCAGAAATTTGTTCCCAATTCAATTATATTTTTACTTATGGATTGAAGTGAAACTTAATAATGATATCCATTTCTGTTGGTTTTGCTCCTTAAGAGTGATAAATCTGGGTGGCCTGGCAGATAAACGATAGCAGGATCTTTTTACAAGCCTTTCTCTTTACTACTGAGATAAGGTGTCACTTCGGTCAGGACTTGGTCGGGGTCAGATCCATGACAGAATCATTTGGCCATGCTGTGATTCAAAGAAGAAGCTGTCAAACACGTATGACTTCTTTTTAAAAATGAACTAGTAAAGACATAAATAAGGGTTATTCTATGATACACGTTTCCAGTGACCATGCGAAACGATTCAAGCATTTGTGCAAGCCTCGTGACGATCTGAGGAGATTTGTCTGCGTGTCGCTCTCTCGCTATTATTATTCATCATTACACGTGAAATAAAGTGAAGCTTAAGTATAAACTTCTCAAAAAAGAAAGATGTATTTGTGTGATTTAGTTAAGGTGGAGACAAAGCAACTGGATGAGGCAGAATTTATACATAATTGCAATGATTATATAGTTTGCAATGCTAAAGAACAATAAATTAGCATTTTATGAAATAATAACAAGTTAAGAAGCAATATTTTGCATAGACACTGTGATTTAAATATGCGTTAAAATCACATGTTAACTTACAATGAAGGGATTTCCAGTTAACACTCTTATCATGTTTACTCAAGTTTACAGTGTAGCACTTACTGAAAAAAATTTACATTTTGTTTAAAAAATAACTTAAAATCACATCATCTAAATACTGTTTTGAGTTTTATTTCCAATTGCAGAGGATTTTGCAAATTTGTCATAAGCCTGCAATGGATAATTATTGATGAATTAAAGCAGCAAATTATAGGTCAATTTTAAATATTAGACAGTTTTCCCTAATTAGTCTTAGTTATTTGATGGTTTTAGTTTAAACTCACTAGCACAAATACCAAATGTTCCTTGGCAGTCAACCAGATCAACTAAAATGTTTGCAGTTGAAATGCCTGGATGTTATGCCTTTAAAAAGTCTTGAAAAAAATCTGTATCCTGTAAAACGAGTTCAACGACCAAGACAGAAAGTAAAAAAATAAGCTGTTTGAGATGTTTGCACAAATGCAAACATTTGTGTTGGTGTTGTTTAGTAATGGATCTTGCAGGATTTAAATACTGAATGTATCTCATATTTACTGTTGTGTATCAGTACATGTGACTTCACTTGAATTCATGAAGTAGATTTCAATGCATTTAATAAACTACATTAGACTGCAACTGTGGTTTCGCCTTGAGTTATTGTTCATTGTGAACTTGTTAAAATCCTCACTTTAACATTTTTATTCCAATTTGAAGCTTTGAGTCAGGTCATGGTGGCAGGGTGGATGGATGGATTGATGGATTGATGGAGTCAGGTAATGTTTGGAGGCAAGTTGTGGCCCTTTCAAATTTCCACAGGCCCAAAGTCTCTGACACGGGTCTCGGTTTCATTTACAAAAATCACACAAATTTGAATATTTGTTAAAAAAAAAACATGAGCTTCTTCTTTTCTAAATACTTGTTTTAGAAAACATTCTTAGGTATGAACTTTAGATGTTAAACATCTTAATGTCTAATTGTGTTTGCCGATGTGTTGCAGTCAAAAGGACAGTAAAACTCATTACTTTAGTGCAGTCAGACTCGTTTCTTCATCAGAAGTGATAAATTCTGATATTTCTGTAAAATTATTGTTTGTGGGAGCGCTCCAAGACAGGAAGCAAATAAAACACTGCTTAGACCAGGGATGGGAGAACTTTTTGATTCACGGGCCACGATGGGTTCTAATGTTTGACAAAGTGCAGATTGATAGAGTGCTTTGGCAACCTCACCTCCCTGGAGAAAAAAATACACATCTTGGGATATGGTGAAAATTTGTGGTTTAATTCCAAATGAAAAGGAAGAAACAAAATATCTGACTTTGAAAAAAAATATCTGACTTTAATTACATTTTTACAAGTTTGGCAGGCCGGATTAAAATGTTAAACGGTCCGCATATGGCTGCCGGGGCCTTAGTTTACCTATGCCTGGATTAAACACACAAAGTAAAAAGGCACATGTGAACAGAAAAAGGTAAACAAAACAAAGACCAATGACTCCTACAGGCGAGGAGTGAAACTACAGCCGATGAAACGTCTGAAAGTGATTTTCTTTTTTTACAAAGTAATCATAAACTTTATGTAACTCAGGAGCATTTAAATGTGTTTTCCTATGACAATACTATTACTACATGACATAATTACATGAGCTTGGAAAAATCTGAAAATGAATAGTGAAAATGAATTTTAATTGAAATAATATGGATCTAAATTTCAATTTTACAAACACATTTTAATTTTGGAATTTTTAATCCACTTAAGTCTGTTGAGCTTTTCTATTACGAGGTGATTTTCAGTATATTTTCAATATATCCGCTGATATTTCTGGGGAAACTCTAGGATATGAGGCATTTAACTTATCTCCTTCCAGGTCTTCTAAAGCTATTGATCCCTCTTGACCTGTGGTTCTCACATCTGTATTAACACCTAAGAGGATTCAGAGGTATTTGGGAAAGCTGCTGACACAACAAACGTCTTATTACCTCTCTGATGCTCGGGTTTGGGTCATTGACTCCAACATTCCTTGTGTGTGTGTGTGTGTGTGTGTGTGTGCGCGCGTGTGTGTGTGTGTGTGTGTGTGTGTGTGTGTGTGTGTGTGTTTAATCATTTTGTAAAATAAATGTGTTCCTTTATTTTTACATTCATTAATGTATTATTTGTTTGGCTTGCTTCTGATCTCATGTGGTTTTTAATGTTTTTGTGAATATTATTCGTAAAACTAGGTAGTATAAGTACCTAGCTAGTGTATAATTTGTGGCGTGTGAGATTATTTGTGTACGCACAGTTCCCATAAAACATGAAATCCTGTTGTAAACTGCTTCCCAGAAAACGTGCTGGAGCTTCTGCTCAGTGATGCTCTAACTGCTCAATCAGGATTATTTGGCAACTTGAGCGCAGCAGAGCGACTCTTAAAAGCTCTTAAAGAAAGCAGAACACGGACCAGACAGTAAAATGGTTAATTATGCAAAAAGCCTCTGAATTTCCTGTTCTTTCGGTTGAATTTGCCCCGTTTCTATCTCAATACAAATCATTATAGTAATAAAAGAGCCAGGTAAACAATAAGCATTAACATGAATATGGTGAAAGTGGTTACATATGCAAATGAATTTTGTGAAGTCTAGTGTTGAGCTGAAGTTAATAAGGAATAAGAAGATTCTGTTCCGTGACTCTCAATTGAAACTTATTTGTTGTTTTTGCTTATTCATGACTGAAACAAGCTGCCAGATGTTAACGTCTTTCTGGGACGTATTCTTGTTTCTCAGGTCTCCAAGGGCTGAGTTTGTGGAGTAGGGTTTGCAACAACACTGCGGGTTTAATTGTAGGGAAATGTCATTCATATGGGCATTAATTACATGTTTATTTTTTTAAAAGTCACTTCAACTCATTTTTTATTTGCTTCTTTGTTACTCTTTGTCATAAGAAGTATTTTCTAGAAATAGATCGTTTAGAAAGTTTTTAGAAAATATGTTTTAGGAAATGTTCCTAAATATGTTAGAATATGTTCTAGAAATTTAGAAACCTAGTGCTTTTTTGAGCTAAATAAAATTATCAGAAGCAATGCAATTAAACAAAACCTAGCAGTTCAAATCTACTTGTGTATTTGTATATCTGTTGTGTATTTGAACCAAAATGTGGGTAGTTAACCTACAATAAGTCGTCTGACATGTTTACTGTTCTGCATTTCTGCAGAATTTCTGCAGAACCAACAACACAAAGCTGCCCCGGAGTTAGTTCTTGGGTTTTATTTGATTATGAGATTGTAAACGTAGATACGTCTGAGAAAATGTGCATAAGCATTTACACTTGTGTTCATTTTGTTTTTCAATTGTTTTTGTTAAAAAGAAAATGATTTGTAGAAGCAAGACTGATACCAATGCATGTCTTGGCCTGAATACACACTATTACTAGTGTGTGTGAGGAAACTTCCTGCTCTTAAACTTCCTTTTACAATTATATTATGCAACGTCTTTCCAAATCAAACAGCAGTGTGAACAACAATGTTTGTCTACTACCTTTGTAGAGCTATAGTTTTTACGTCTGTCTCACACAATTCTCTAGTGAGCAGGAAGTAAATGTCTACTCTTATGTAGTTCATCAAAACAAATGTGTTGTACAGTATATTGTATAATTAATATTCATTTTAGATAAATAATTGTAGGATGGATTGTGCTTGTCCACTCTGTGAATGGTTGGCTGCCAATCCAGAGGGCGTGTCCTTTCTCAGGCCTAGAGTTTCTGAGATTGGCTATAGGTCCCCTGTAATTAAAAAAAAAGTAGTAAAAAAAAAATGTTTTTTGTAACGACCACACATTCAGATTAACAATACAAATGAAAAAAAAATAATAAATAAATAAAAAGCAAACTGTCTAGCAAAAATAAAATCTAGCATTCGGCTAAATGTCTAGCTCCCTCTGGTGGTTTGCTGAAACGGTCTGTAATGACAGACATTTACAGGTAAAACAAACTTTAATTGCTTCTGTGGAGACTTCTTCAAACATCCTCTGTCAGGATTTGGAAGAGACAGAACTCTGGTTTCCTCCCACAGTCCAAACACAGGCCTTCAAGTGAATTGGAGTTTGGATAATTGATGATGAGTGTGATCTCCGTCTGACATCTCCGTGTCTCATTCCGTTATTGGTTGGACCACAAGTAGAGTATGTCCTGCCTTTAGGGCCAGAGTTGCTTTGCTTAGCTCTAGCTCCCCGTGACCCAGAAATAGAAAAGGTGATAGAAAATGAATGGATGGATGACAATTTACATTGTTTCATAAAAGTTTTAGAAATAGAATATAGAACAGATAGTATTTTAACAGATATAGAAAACAATTGTATTTTAAAAATAGTATAAAAAAAATATCTATAAAGAATGTCTTTAAAAACACCGCAATCAAACATGGTTAAGATGCCAAACATTTTTCGAGAGTTCAAATACCGTAGAGGACAATCATTCCAGTGAGCGAACGTGTGTAAATGTTGTTCTATTGGGTGGGGAAAACACACCTCTCATTCGCAGCTCTTTCAAACTGCTACCATGTAAACTTTTCACACCAAAATCAGGTCAATAGACCAAAGTGTTTTTGTGCTGTCCTCCAATGTCCTTTACATATCTGGCTTCTGTTGTATTGTGGCTTGATCCCAAAGGCGTGATGCTGTGGTGTCAAGTTCAGCAAATGTATCGTTTATCAGTGATGTGGACATCAAAGCCACATTGTTACAAGACAGAATTGGGGGACCAAAAGACCAAAGGACCAAATTGTGGGAATAGAACTTACCTCCAATGATCAGTAGCAGTCATGTACTTTACATAAGGAACTGGTATTCAAGAAGTGCTTAGAGAACATACAAATGCCATCCAGAACTCATATCAATGTAGCTCTTCCCTAATATAAAAATTTTACTGGAATTGGGTTGTCATAATTGTTTGCCAGGCTCGATGCGGTCCCCGAGTTTGATGAACGGTATACGTCTTGTTTTTTATTGATTTCATCCAGAAATTGTCACAGTCCTGCTCCACGGCACCTTCTGGTGGACATTGGAGGAAGCAGCAGGACTAATTACTGTGGCTGGTGTGTTATTCATCATAGCGGCTCCATCATGGAAGTTATTCTGAGCAATATGTAAGTCACTGCTTTGGAGTTGAAGTTTGAAACCATGAATTGAAGTTCAAATCATGTCATATTTCTGTTTTAATTTATAGGATAAATCATGTTGTTTCATGAAAACCACGTATTTGTGACCACAAGAACACTCTGCATCAGACTCTCCTGAGACATGTTTTTTTTTTTTTTTTCATTTTAAGCTCATTGGCTCCAGGGTGTAAAGTAAGTACATTAACTCTTTTTGTAGACTTATATGGCCGATTTTTGCTGCTTTGCTAAATAATTTTGTGTTTTGTTATGCCTACGTATTCGTATTTTTAAATGATTTATTTGCAATCAAAATACTTTTAGTTGTGTTCATACTCATGGAAGACTGATATTCTGGGAGTAGTATTCAAAATAGAAGTCAATTTGTTTAGCTTAACTTCCTTGTTTTGAATTGTGTTTTATGTGTGTCTTGTTCTCTCCTTTATTCGTCAATTTCAAATATATTGTGATTTTAGTAATTGCCATTGAATACCAACAAAAGCATGTTCCTTGTTTAGTATTTTTACACCCTCTGCAGGTTGAGAGCAGTAGTGTCATATATCCTCCTCTAACAACAGTACAAGCAGGTGGACTGGAGACAAAAGTTTTTCCACATCTGTCTCCTGCTCTTGATTTTTGTTGCCTGCGGCATCGTTTACCGCATTTTTCATTTCTGGGTGACGGGGAGCTGCCATCTATCTCAGCAACTTTTGGCCTGAGATGGAACACACTCTCTGGATTGGTTGCCAACCATTTTCCAAAGCACATGTTTTCGGACAGCAGGAGGAAACCGGAGTCCCAAAAGAAACCCACGTAAGCTAGGGGAGAACATGCAAACTCAAAAGCAAAGCAGGCCTCATACTTTTGCCACTTTGACAGTATATCTGGACTTTAAGTGAATTGTAAAATACTTTCATGAACTTCATATTCTTTGCAGAGCTATGAAACTATTGTTCAAGAAGCTCATTTGAGATTCTCACAAACGGCCTATTCTTTTCGACCCAAGGCTTTGAGAACAGCAGATCTCAAAACAAAAGATCACTCAGTGCTACAACACTTCAGTTCCTCCTGGTTTTATGAAGCGTGTACATACCATTACAGACCACACAGGATCGTTTAATAATGTGATCCAAGCAGTGAATTTAAGGTTGCTTGATTTAAAACTGCTTTTTACTGAAGGTCTTTTTAGAACCTGAAGACAGGAACAATTTTTTAGAGCCACTACCACTATTTATACCTGTTGTTAGCGACGGAAAAAGTAGTTGGGAATTCTTGGAAAGGGTCTTTCAACAGACATTATGACAATTGGCCTGGTGTCGTGGCCTGGTGTGTTCCACAGCTGAGTGTCCTTGAGCAAATCACCACGGCATAGGGCTGCCCACTGCTTCAGGCTTGTGTGTTTTCACCCCTAGTGGCATTATTACAAACTCAATTCACTCACGTTACTTTACTTATTAATTCACACCCATCCACGGCACACTCTTGCACTCTATATAAATATTCTGAACCACCTAATCCGTCAACAGCTCCTTTGATACCCGATAGGTGTCTGACCTGTGAAAGTGGTAAACAAAATGATACATATTGTATATCAATAAACTCTTACTTGTTGACACTGATATGCTTTTCCAATTGGTCTGTTAGGGAAAATGCATTGTCTTAATTTAAAATAACTCCTATTATTGTTACAACAGAAGCCTAAAACGTTGAAGACATAATAAAGTTTAAAAAAGAAGGCTTCAGCAGCTTCTGTGTTTCCTCTTTATGTTATTAACAAAAGAGGGAAATTGAATGGAGTAAGTTTACACCACGGCTCGCTTTCAAGCAGTCTCCTCTGTGTTTCAATCTCATGTAATAAGACACTTCAGGGATCAGACGCGGGAATTCAAGGGAAATGCTAAACCGAACAGGACGGCAAAAGCATATCGTTGTTGTGTTCTGCTGAGATGGGTGATCAATGAGAAACACAAACATCACACCTGAAAAAAAACAGATAAGGAAAAACATGTGGTGAAGATAAAGAGGAGTCAAGTCAAAAAAGCTTTGATGTCATCCATATTTCTAATTATTGAATTATTGCTTTCGCCTCACAGCCTTAAGGTGTGAGTTTAAGGCCCAGTCGAGGCCTTTCTGTGTGGTGTTTGCAAGTTCTCCGCATGCTTACTCGGATTTCCTCTTGGTCTCCAATTTACTCCCACAGTCCAAAAAAAATTGACTTTGGAAAATTGACCGCCTGTGTGTGTATGTGTGTCCAGCTACAGTATGCAAATGTTTGGCCACCAATCCAGTTTGTGTTTCACCTATAGCTGAGATTGGCTCTATCTCTAGAGAAATGGAATAAGCGGTAGAACAGAGATGAATGGGATGAAATTGTGTGTGTGTGTGTGTGTGTGTGTGTGTGTGTGTGTGTGTGTGTGTGTGTGTGGGTGGGTGTTTAATCACCATAGACAAAGCCTTCTCAAATGAAGTGGTATAATGTCAACAAAACTCCTGTATATTATTCTATAACACTTGGACAAATATTAAATTCAGCAAAAAAATTTCAACTTGGTCATGTAATTACCTTTTGTTATTTTACATAATGGATCGTGAAATTGACTGCTGATAGTCACCTTGAATTGCCATTGAACCTGATTTATGATGTAATGAATCTGTCAACTGCTGCAACACAAATTATGCGTGAGCTGAGTTTATTTTCAACAAATAAAATATGTAATTCAAAACTAGACAAACTAAAACATTTTATTTTGATTATTTTAGGTAAAAAAAAGTTTGGAAAAATGAGTAAATAATTGGAAAAAGGTTTTTCAATGAAAAATAAAAATCTGTACTAACTTAATACTAACTTATTATACCGTAATAACAATATGGTAATGAAAAACTGCTTGATCCATTAAATTCTCCTTAAACGGTCGAGTCTAATAAAAGGATATGGCGCCCTCTAGTGTAACCAAAGATTGAAACAGATTCTCATTGGTGACTGAAGGTAGGGATAAACATACAGTATTTAATTTGAATACATTTAATGTCACCCAAGAGTTAAATTAAACAGTATATACATTTTTATTAATATAAAAAGTTTAGTGGTTCAAAAAATATACAAAGCACACTCACATAGGTAATCGTAATAATAGTTTTGGATAAATCACACATGTAAAATTGATTGCACTATGCTATTTTAGGTAGCTGTTCAACTAACTACACTGTACATATTTTAGGTAATTAATAAACAAATTTCAATGATAATCTGTTGTTTGTCAGATGCTTTTATGTCATGCATAAAGTGATTTGGACATCATCTGCAGACAATAGAACTCCATCTCCCACAGGCCTCTACTACACAATTTGTCATATGACTCACATGAGTCACATTACGGAGGATTCCACCATGGTGAATTATGTCGTGGATACATGACTCTAAAAACGTTTGGGATGAATTAATGTGGGTTGAAGCTTCTCTATGTGGCATACTCCTTGTTTTATATATTATTGTCTATTACATAATCCTCATGTTTATGTTCTTGCTTTTATATTTTTTTACACCTTTTTTTGGTGTCTGTTCTTGGGTTCTTGCCTTGCACGTTGGTTATTAAAGAAACAATGTGTTTTGAATTAAGACTACTCATACATTACAATGTTTTAGCTGACATAAAAATACCCCATTTGTGTGATGGTCAAAGCTTCCATGATTAAGACCAAAAGAGTCTTTCCTTGTATTTCAAGACAAAAGGCAAAAGTTTTATTGCTGCTCATCTGATTTATTTCATTTATTCATCTGTGTTATTTATCAGGTTGGAATCAAAGTTTAGAGATCAATCTTGCATTGTATCTATATATAATTATCTGTCAACAATCACGTTCAGAGGATGTGTTTCAAGGATTCCAGCTTGCGTTTAAAAGTCAGGCCTGTCCTTCTTCAGTTTGGAGTAGTCCTGGTTTATTGTGAAGAGCTGGATGAAAAAAAACAACCTTTGTTAGCTAGAAAAGCTATTTACATTTTATACTACTACTATATCACAAACAGACCTATTCACCTTTAATCATAGTGTTTGTATTCAATACAGTGTATACAGCCTCACACATTCTACTTTTTTTATATTGAAAAATCCCTTTTTTTCCTCATCAAGTACGTATTTGTGTGTGTGTTCATACTATTTTAGTGTGTTGTTGTTACCTTGTACTGGTCATTGGGTCCCAGTTTGTTCCAGGGTTCAGGGTTGTTCTTGCGATCCCATCTGTGAGATGAGTGTATTGATAAGTGTAAATACTGTACAGAATGACAGACCTTAATATGGATATGATGAAGCAGAAACTCACGAGCATTCAGGGTTTTTTAAGGCAAGACGGCACAGGTATAGCACTGACATGCTGGCACCTCCACCGATGAAGACAAACAGAGGGATCAGCTTTAAATAAAGAAAAAAATTGGCATTTTAGGGATGAGTTCATTTAGAAAATAACATGAGGCTAAACAACAAGATGCTATTGAACTGGAACCTGAGTGTCCCATTTTTACATGCTTATTTACAATTTACAAATCCTCGAATACACATCCACGTTTGTCAATTATGTTATACGGTTTTAGTGTTTATATTAATGTACAACACGTTTATATTTGTTTGTGTCTGTGATGACATTTGAAAATATTTTAACCCATTTGCCCTTGATAGCGGCTCGGCAAGATCACTAAACCCTACAGCGTGCTTACGTGCACGCACGCACGCACGCACGCACAGTGTTGGTATGGAGATTACAGTAGAATTATAGATTAAAGATCGGTTGACGTTAACTCTAATTTTTATTTTAAATTAAAAAAAGCTGAAACCGAATTCCGATATGGCAGGCAGCACGTTCACTGTACCGAATTGGTTAAAAAACACTGTAAAACGAAATCGAATAGGTGTACATATAACAGCTTTGTGATTAAGAAATTTCCAATTTGTATCAGTCTATGACGTCAGCACAAAAAAAGCGTCAACATTAAAATAACAAGTTGCGCAGCAACAAAGCTACTCACAGCAGGGTGACTCTTCAGTTGTTTCAGTACAGTACTCAACATGTTCAATCTCTTAAATATTTGACAGCTACTGGATGAAAGGATGATCTTATAGACGATCGTGACCACTGGACATCATCAGCAGAGCGATGAAATGCCTGAACTGTGGAGACTAGCGCAGATTCTGCTGGCGACCAACAGAGGGCGCTGATGAATTCTCCCGGTTTCCAAATCCACTCAATCATTGGATGCTGTGATTGATGTTTAAAAGGTTTCTCAAATTAAGACACAAACGTTAAAATTTTGCACAGTCAATACATTCCACCGAAATGCACTGCACACTTACTGGTGGTGTGGTCGAGTATTCTGGTCCGAGAATGGTATAACCACTGGAGAATATAACCACTGGACCAGTGGACAGGATGATATGTGTTTACAGAAACACGGAGCGAGGTTTTCTCCGCATGCAGGCAGCATCAAATATAACAAGTTGATGTTAAAATATATACACAAACATGGACAATATGTGTCATTGACATACTGCATTGATTTGCAGAAAGTGATTTGCAGTTGCTGTTGCACAGATAATATTTATCTTAGTAAAGTATTAAACTTTGTTATTTAACCTAACATTTGCCCCAAGTGTAAATCTGCAATCTGATTGGTCACTCGCACAGTCACTCTTTCAGACCCATGACGTCATTTCGCAAGGGTTGCTTAATTGAGCGCATGCCTCAATCGGGAGTGAACTCCTTTGGATTCCTGCACTGATATTTTAAGGACTTACAAACAACGAAGAGTTAAACTTTGATAGTGTGAAAAACAGAAATAACTCTGGAAAGCCTCTGTGTGGTCAGCTTTAAGGCACAGCAGGTAGGCAAACGTTCAAGCTTCAATGTGTTTTTGCAAATGACGTGCTTTGTTGGGATTAGCAATGTTTGTGAATATAATTGGTCTGCTGAAATGGTCAAGGAATTCTATGAAAATGTCCTGGAAATGGCACAAACAGTTAGAAATTAGGTACTGCTGGGGTTGTTGAATTGAAGCATATGATTTGAGTACATATTTAGATTTTTTGTTTTAATTTATTGTCTGAATTGTTTTTTTTATTATCTAATAATATGATTAAATGTCTTGAACTTGCATGTATAGTACTGTTTACTTGCATATACTGTATGTCCCTCTTACTGTGTATATAGAAGCAGTACAGTATGTGATATTATCACTAAATTTAAGATGCACTGAGACATATACTTCATTAAACAGAGCTTGTTCTGGATGGCTGAATCAACGTAAAACCAAAAGGACCCCCCCCCC